>SJYQ01001969.1:531824-563903 GCA_006410935.1 Redunca redunca
AAAAAAAAAAACTATAACTTAATAAAGGGATATGTGATGGCCTTGGGGGAGAAGTTTAATACGCTCAGGCTAGGCTGTAAATTGTCCTAAAATTAATCTATAAATAGATTCAAGACAATTGCAATCCCAATCCTAGCAGCTGTTTTTTGGGTGTGTATACACATGTGTGCATGTGTGTTTGGCAGTTTACTAGCTGATTCCAAAAAAATGTTATGGAAATCTAAAGGACTAAAAATAGCCAAGATAGTTTTGAAGATGAAGTCAGAATACAATAATTGCTATTAAACCCCAAAATCAAAATGAGGTTTAATAAATATTTTTATTATATAAATACTTTTATAAATAAGTACTTTTACTTAGTAATGTGTGAAGAATCTCAATAATGACAATGCCTTCTATTTGTGGCATTGTCATCCCACGGAGCCCTAGAATACCGTGATGGTGTCTCTGTCTCAACTGCTGGGAGATGGAGAAAGATAGTGACAGAATCAAACATGATTTTTTTTTTCCTTTAAGGAGCCAGACATTTATTTGTAGGTATTATTTCATCTTACCTTATACTGGCCAAAAATACATTTAATGACCTCACCAAATTGTAAATGAGACCACAAAAGCTAATTTATTTCAACTGTCTTAAGTAGATGAAGAACACAAGTACTAGAAATCAAGAGCATTTGAGTTCATAGCAATTGATGCTGTCATAATAATTTTTTTTTTTTCTGAGAGAAATGTTGCTTTAGTTAGACTTTACATCTCTTCAGGTTTTATATCACCATCACAGTTTCTTAAGAATTTCAAAACCCTGGTGCTTCAAAGTGGAATAGACTTGATTTGCTGATTTATTCGTTATTATGTAAAATTTCTAAGAACATTACTGTAGCCTGAACATTAGTTATGAAATTCAATTTCAGTGTGAGACTTAATTCTATTCTTTTTTTGAGTGAGGGCGGGGGTTGATTTTTTTGTCTACTGTTTAAGGCATTGAGAGAAAGAAATCTTACACAAAATTTGATGGAATACTAATAATACAAACTGTGAAAAATGAAGCAAAGTCCCAAGGACAGAAATTTCAGTGCAAGTGAGCCAAGATTTATTCCACGTCTTTGATAATTAAAGTATTTTGCATATGAAAGCCTTTAGAATATTTGCTATCATTTTTGTAAGCCTCAAATGTGTCAGCTTTCATTTTCTAAACTGTAGAAAGGAAACAAACAAATGAAACCAGCTCCAGTGTGTTTCATACAGATGTATAGAGATGCTTAGACTTTGTATTCCATTTTCCCAAACCAGATGCTTAGGGATATGCCATGGCTGGATGATTCTTATCAAGATGTGGTTTCACAGGCAGCCTGATTCTTTATGTACTGAGCCACAAAGTAATGGATAGCCATGTGGTAATACACTAAAAAAGCCAATGAAGAAAAAATTATGATAAAAAGATATCTTCTGATAGGTTTTACATTTTTAGTACTTAAAAAAAAAAACACATGTACAGAAACATTATTTTACAAAGAAAAAAAATGAGAAAAAAGGAAAACAAATCTTACTTAAACTGAGCTTATGATATATGTATACTAGTACTAACTGCATTTTATTGTTAATTTCTTGGACCCTTTGAGTTGTGGACTTTTCTTTTGTGTGAAAATATTAAATAATATTTGTGTTTAATTTGAGGAAGGGATAAGAAAAATGATTCAGGGAAGCCTTGCCCTCCAACAAACCAATGAAAAATATCTTTAACAAGATAGTATAAAAATGCAGATATCAGAATTATGATAGAAATTACTGTAGTCTATAAAGTTTAAATGACCCCAAAACAACATTTTCTGTAGTTGTAGCAGTACAAATTTTCCATGCTCATTAACTCATATGATGTTCTTTTTCTCAGTGATTTTTACATTTTTGTCTATTTGATAACAAAGGTAGTGTTTGTATAGTGTGTTTCAGGAAGAAGCTATGTATTGAGTTACACTCTAGCTATAACTGCAAGTAGGTTTCTGCTATTGCTTTGCAAATGTATCTCAACCATACCAAATAATCTTTTCTTTTATAGATTTGTTAATATACATAATATTTATAAGGAAAAGGTATTCAACAACAAATCTTTTAGTTTAAGAAATGCTTATTTTTATATGATTGCATTAAGAAAAGTTTTATTAATATGTATTTATTAAATAGTCTATTACCTAACTGTAATCATTTTCCAGCAATCATTTAATATGATGATGAAAATGACTGAAAGTGAAAGTGAAAGCTGCTCAGTCATGTCTGACTATTTGCAACCCCATGAACTATACAGTCCGTGGAATTCTCTAAGCCAGAAAACTGGAGTCGGTAGCCTTTCCCTTCTCCAGGGCATCTTACCAACCCAGGGATTGAACCCAGGTCTCCCACTTTGCAGGAGGATTCTTTACCAGCTGAGCCAAGGGAAGCCCAAATGATTGAAAACTTTATCTTAAATGAATTGAAAACATTGTAGAATTATAATTTGTAACTTTAAATTCCCAGTGATATTTTTACTGTAAAGTGATTATAGAATTAGGTACAAAATTCCATTAACGGGCAGAATTGAATAAAATATAATGAATTCATAATTTTATAAAGCAGAAATTTTTTAGAGATAAATTAAACATATAAATTGGTCCACAATATGTTGAAAAGAATGAGAGCATATATTAATTTTTTTTATATTCCCAGTAATTTTTCCTACCATCTTTTTCTAGGACTTGCATTTCATTTTTTTTTTCTGGTTCTAGAGGGGATGGCCAAGTATAGTTTCCTTACATTCAGCAACAAATTTGGACACTTGACAAAGACAGAGGTGATTAAATTGCTTTCTTAGTATTAAAAAGTAAGAGTTAAGGGAATAGGGTCTTTTTTTCTCTGTAGATAATGTCTGTTAAATGTGAGCCATTATGTAATCCATTATATAAAATCTCCCAAGACAGAGAGACATTGACATTAAATACAGAATGATACCGTGAGGGCACCTAAGACACTTGAGAATGGGGGCCATGTTTGTATCCTAGTTATCACAGGAGTAAAACGCATGTAATGATGAAGAAAAATATTTACTTGGTAGTGGGGGACAGTTCCCAAATGTAGCTGAAGAAGAATATGGCTATGTGATTAGATGATGAAGTTGTATACACCATCCAGAATTTAAGCACCTGTTTAAACTATGCTGTGTTTCTAGCCTGCAGTCATGCCAATTCTTCTGTGATCCCATGGACTGTAGCCCACCAGATCCTCTGTCCATAGGATTACCGAGACAAGAATATTTGAGTGGGCTGCCATTTCCTTCTTCAGGGGATCTTCCCAACCTAGGAATTGAATCCATGTCTCCTTCTTGGCAGGTGGGTTCTTTACCACTGAGCCCCTCATTTAAACTACATGCAAAAGAGAAGCCCAGAGGCATTAAATACAATTTAATTAATTCGTGTTGACTCAGAGGAATTTAGAAATAAAATTTGGAAATAAAGTAAATTAATTATATGAAATGAAATTGTTTACATATACAGTAGAATCTTGCTATTTTTATAAGATTTTTTTTCTTTAAGTATTGTGACAATGCCAAATACTTACATATCCATTTGAATAGCTTTTCAAACTGAAAGACTGTTAGTACTAGAAATTTTGTTTTTGTTTTTTGAGTTTGTCTGGGTTTTTGTTGATTTAGAGTTGTGTATTAAGGAATTTTTCAAACATTTACAAAAATAAATAAAATAGTGTGATATACCCCAGCTTTTCATCAATTACATTCAATGATTATGACTCATTTTGTTCTGCATTTATCTTCTCAAACTCCCTCTTTTCAATAGCATTGTTTTGAAACAAATAACAGAATAACCCATAATTTATCTTGAACTTATTCACTGTCTCTACCTCCTGAAATACTATAAGCAATAATATGGGTGTAGCAATAAGCAAACCCAGAACCCACATATTGATTTATTAAGTATTATTTTCCACTTAAAGGATCTAGAGCACCTTGAGGGAATTAGTTGAGTCCCTCAACTAATTAGTAGGACTGAGGCAAAGCTTAAAAATTAATTTTCCATAAATTATTAAAGCAAAAGCAATCTAAGAGAAAAACATGTGAAAAGAGTCCCAGAGACTGCCACTGGCCAAATTCACAATATTAAAATAATGACAGCAGTAGTCTACACATCACTGAAAAAAATGAGAATCCATAAGCCCTACTGATAACGTGTACACATATAAAAAATAAAAGCTCTTCATTATAGTAGGATGGCCACTCATTCATATAAAAAGATGAAGATAGAAAATCATTATTTACCTGTCATGATAGTAATAATTAATTAAGGAAATAAATATCAATGGATATAAAAACTAGTAAGGAACAGAATTTTATACACAATCAAAACTTTTCCCCACAAATTACTTACTAAGTCATTTTAAGTGATCAAAACTGACATCACCAGTAGTAGTACCAATAAGCATCATGTGCTTTTTCTTATGGTGCTGAAAATGACACAATATCATGTTGTATTCCTAACAAAAATGTATAAGCTGAATTTAGTCACAAGGAAACACCAGGAACACCCAAGTGGGGATGAAAATTCTACAAGATAAAGAAGTTAAGCAGCAACCAAGAATTAGCATAGTGGCAGCTATTACATTGGCTTGCAACACTTCCAAAGATTTCACTCATAAAAAACTGACTCTGAATGAATTTTGAAAGTTTATTTCTTACAGAAGTAGTAACATATTGGGGCTTCCCTCATAGCTCATTGGTTAAAGAATCTGCCTGCAATGCAGGAAACCCAGGTTCAATTCCTGAGTTGAGAAGATCCCCTGGAGAAGGGAGTGGCAACCTACTCCAGTAACATATTTGTGCTAGTTTCCTAAGCCCCAGTTCCCAGGAGTCCAGTGTTACCTGCTCATATAGTAGAAATATGTTATAGAAGAAGGACCCAGAAATTAGAAGACCCTTACTTACACAAAGGTTACTGGCAAATTTGGGCATCTGTCTTTCTGGAAAGAGAAAGACCCTGAGTTGTAAGCAAATCTGTCTAAGGAAGGGAGAGAGGTTTTCTTCTTACTCCCAGATATAACAGGTAAGGAGGATATCTCCATCTCAATTACTTGAGACTGTAAATATATCTCCTTCAGAGGGAGTCAGTTCTCCATTTTTCTGGAGATGTCTGTTTATACAAACATTCTTAAAAAGACAGTCATAAAGGAAATGGGTTATTAATGCCTAGATTTTAGAAAGCTAGAGATTTACAGAGAATTGATTCTGATGATAAATTTGTTTGTTTTTTTTTAGTCACTAAGTCATGTCTGACTCTTTGCAACTCAATGAACTGTAGCATGTCATGCTCCTCTGTCCAAGGGATTTTCCAGGCAAAAATACTGGAGTGGGTTGCTATTTCCTAATTTAGCAGTTCTTCCCAAGCAAGGGGTCAAATCCTCATCTCTTACTTTGGTGGGAAGATTCTGAGCCACCTGGGAAGCCTGAGAATAAATTACCTCTACCATTAAAACACAAATGTCAATGAAATTAAAGACAAAGAAGAAAACAGCATTGTAAATAAACAATACTTCAATTGAAAATAAATAAATAAGAAACTAAAAGCCTAAATTTTAAGCAGGATGAAAAAGAATATTGAATATATCAGAAAAACAACATAAAAAGTCATTAAATGATCATTGAAACTTGACTAATTAAGATTAACAAAGTAATCTTGCTAATTCTTCAAAATAAATATAATGCTTAACTTCAGAATTCTGAAAGAGGATATCATATACCTATGGCAAGAACATGGGTGACCTATTTTTATGGATATCAACTAATTTACGATCTTGGAAATTCAGAAGACCATTATTTGAAACAAGTGAATGAACATACAAAGAACTTCACAGATGACACCCAGATATGTATAGGCTTAAAGTTGTTGCAAGAACTTCTCAAGTAAGTCATTATACAGACTTCAAAAGAACTTAGCACAAGGAGAAGTGTATGTAAAAGCTTGATACAGTGAAAAATTAAAGTATCAATATTAAGGAGGTGAATTGCGAAGTTCCAACTTGCATATAATAAGAGTTCCATTAGGGAAGAGAAAAGAGAATGAGAGAGAGCCAAGAGAGAGGCTAGTGGAATAATCATTAACAGGAAATTCACCCAAACTGAAAAAATGACATGTGAAAGAATGAGCAGAAATGAGCAAAGGGTTTACACCTAGAGTAATAATAATAAAATTCCATAATATCAATAATAAATACAAAATATTAAAACATTTAAAGATAAAGGGAGGGATATAATTTGCAAAAAGAAACAAAATTCAAATGATTGCTACCACTGGGGACTGCAAGATAGGAAGCAACATTTTCAAAGTTCTCCTAAGGGACTGCATCCACTTCAATATTAATTTTAATAATATAAAAGAATACTCTAAGACTAAAATATCTCATACCAAGATTTTTAAATGAAATTGCGCTATAATTAGGTAATGATTTAAGAGCTTGGGTCCAGAATCAGATGCTTTGGAATCCTATTTCAACTTCTTACTAAGATTAGCTTTGGTAGCTACAGATAATTTTGCCTCAGTTTTCTTCATAAAACTGGGTAAATAATTATAGTGACTCACATGAAGTGAATATAATGTTATGAACTATTATGGTTCATAACAATTACCTGTAGTAAATATTTCANTTACCTGTAGTAAATATTTCATTTAATTTAGTATATAAATTATCAAATATATATCAAATATATCAAATAGATAGATCTGTCTTACAGAGGAGGATATCAGTTTTACATCTTTCTTTCAAAATATATCAGCTATATTTGAGAGATCAGAAATTGATGTAAAATGTTCCTGTTATATAATATATATAATCTGTATTCAAGTTGAATTTCCAAAACCATTCAATAGGGGAAAGAATAGTACTTAATTAAGTAGGGGTAACCCTGTGTCAGAGGCCAGGGGAGGCGGCTGAGAGGAGCTACCCCGCATCTGAGGTCAGTGGCAGCCAGGAAGAGGCACCCCACAGTGGAGGCCAGGGGCGGTGGCCAGGAGGAGCCACCCTATGCCCGAGGCCAGGGGCAGTGGCCAGGAGGAGCAAACTGAGGAGCAGTGGCTGCACGGGCACAGGAGGGCCTAGAAGGGCTATCCCACATTGAAGGTCAGGAAGGGCGGCAGTAAGGAGATACCCCTTAACCAAGGTAAGGAGCAGCAGCTGTGCTTTGCTGGAGCAGCCGTGAAGAGATACCCAAGGCCCAAGGTAAGAGACACCCAAGTAAGATGGTAGGTGTTGCAAGAGGGCATCAGAGGGCAGACACACTGAAACCATACTCACAGAAAACTAGTCAATCTAATCACACTAGGACAACAGCCTTGTCTAATTCAATGAAACCAAGCCATGCCCGCAGGGCAACCAAAAACAGGTGGGTCATGGTGGAGAGGTCTGACAGAATCTGGTCCACTGGAGAAGGAAATGGCAAACCACTTCAGTATTCTTGCCTTGACAACCCCATGAACAGTATGAAAAAGCAAAATGATAGGATACTGAAAGAGAAACTCCCCAGGTCAGTAGCTGCCCAATATGCTACTGGAGATCAGTGGAGAAATAACTCCAGAAAGAATGAAGGGATGCAGCCAAATCAAAAACAATACCCAGCTGTGGATGTGACTGGTGATAGAATCAAGGTCCAATGCTGTAAAGAGCAATATTGCACAGGAACCTGGAATGTCAGGTCCATGAATCAAGGCAAATTGGCAGTGGTCAAACAAGAGATGGCAAGAGTGAACGTCGACATTCAGCCAACTAAAATGGACTGGAATGGGTGAATTTAACTCAGATGACCATTATATCTACTACTGTGGGAGAAATCCCTCAGAAGAAATGGAGTAGCCATCATGGTCAACAAAAGAGTCCAAAATGCAGTACTTGGATGCAATCTCAAAAATGACAGAATGATCTCTGTTCGTCTCCAAGGCAAACCATTCAATATCACAGTTATCCAAGTCTATGCCCCCACCAGTAATGCTGAAGAAGCTGAAGTTGAATTGTTCTATGAAAACCTACAACACCTTTTATAACTAACACCCAAATAGTTGTCCTTTTCATTATAGGGGACTGGAATGCAAAAGTAGGAAGTCAAGAAACACCTGGAGTAACAGGCAAATTCAGCCTTGGAATGCGGAATGAAGTAGGGCAAAGACCAATAGAGTTTTGCCAAGAAAATGCACTGGTCATAGCAAACACCCTCTTCCAACAACACAAGAGAAGACTCTACACATGGACATCACCAGATGGTCAACACCGAAATCAGATTGATTATATTCTTTGCAGCCAAAGATGGAGAGGCTCTATACAGTTAACAAAAACAAGACCAGGAGCTGACTGTGGCTCAGATCATGAACTCCTTATTACCAAATTCAGACTCAAATTGAAGAAAGTAGGGAAAACTAAAGCATTCAGGTATGACCTAAATCAAATCCTTTATGATTATACAGTGGAAGTGAGAAATAGATTTAAGGGCCTAGATCTGATAGACAGAGTGCCTGATGAACTATGGAATGAGGTTCATGACATTGTACAGGAGACAGGAATCAAGACCATCCCAATGGAAAAGAAATGCCAAAAAGCAAAATGGCTCTCTGGGGAAGCTTTACACTAGCTGTGAAAAGAAGAGTGGCGAAAAGCAAAGGAGAAAAGGAAAGATATAAGCATCTGAATGCAGAATTCCAGAGAATAGCAAGAAGAGATAAGAAAGCCTTCTTCAGAGGTCAATGCAAAGAAATAGAGGAAAAGAACAGAATGGGAAAGACTAGAGATCTCTTCAAGAAAATTAGAGATACCAAGGGAATATTTTATGCAAAGATGGGCTCGATAAAGGACAGAAATGGAATGGACCTAACAGAAGCAGAAGATATTAAGAAGAGGTGGCAGGAATACATGGAAGAACTGTACAAAAAAGATTTCATAACCCAGATAATCATGATGGTGTGATCTCTTATCTAGCGCCAGACATCCTGGAATGTGAAGTCAAGTGGGCCTTAGAAAGCATCACTATAAACAAAGCTAGTAGAGGTGATGGAATTCCAGTTGAGCTGTTTCAAATCCTGAAAGATGATGCTATGAAAGTGCTGCACTCACTATGCCAGCAAATTTGGAAAACTCAGCACAGGACTGGAAAAGGTCAGGTTTCATTCTAATTCCAAAGAAAGGCAATACCAAAGAATGCTCAAACTATCACACAATTGCACTCATCTCACATGCTAGTAAAGTCATGCTCAAAATTCTCCAAGCCAGGCTTCAGCAATACGTGAACCGTGAACTTCCTTATGTTCTAACTGGTTTTAGAAAAGGAAGAGGAACCAGAGATCAAATTGCCAACATCTGCTGGATCATGGAAAAAGCAAGAGAGTTCAAGAGAAACATCTATTTCTGCTTTATTGACTATGCCAAAGCCTTTGATTGTGTGGATCACAATAAACTGTGGAAAATTCTGAGAGAGATGGGAATACCAGACTACCTAATCTGCCTCTTGAGAAACCTATATGCAGATCAGGAAGCAACAGGTAGAACTGGACATGGAACAACAGACTGGTTCCAAATAGGAAAAGGAGTGCATCAAGGCTGTATATTGTCACCCTGCTTATTTAACTTCTATGCAGAGTACATCATGAGAAATGCTGGACTGGAAGAAACACAAGCTGGAATCAGGATTGCTGGGAGAAATATCAATAACCTCAGATATCCAGATGACACCACCCTTATGGCAGAAAGTGAGGAAGAACTAAAAAGCCTCTTGATGGAAGTGAAAGTGGAGAGTGAAAAAGTTGGCTTAACGCTGAACATTCAGAAAACTAAGATCATGGCATCTAGTCCCATCACTTCATGGGAAATAGATGGGGAATCTGTGGAAACAGTGTCAGACTTTATTTTGGGGGGCTCCAAAATCACTGCAGATGGTGAGCCATGAAATTAAAAGACACTTACTCCTTGGAAGAAAAGTTATGACCAACCTAGATAGTATATTCAAAAACAGAGACATTACTTTGCCGACTAAGCTTCGTCTAGTCAAGGCTATGGTTTTTCCTGTGGTCATGTATGGATGTGAGAGTTGGACTGTGAAGAAGGCTGAGCGCTGAAGAATTGATGCTTTTGAACTGTGGTGTTGGAGAAGACTCTCTCTTGAGAGTCCCTTGGACTGCCACGAGATCCAACCAGTCTTTTCTTAAGGAGATCAATCCTGGGATTTCCTTGGAAGGAGTGATGCTGAAGCTGAAACTCCAGTACTTTGGCCACCTCATGCAAAGATATGACTCATTGGAAAAGACTCTGATGCTGGGAGGGATTGTGGGCAGGAGGAGAAGGGGACAACAGAGGATGAAATGGCTGGATGGCATCACAGACTCTATGGACGTGAGTCTGAGTGAACTCTGGGAGTTGGTGATGGACAGGGAGGCCTGGCATTCTGCGATTCATGGGGTCGCAAAGAGTTGGACACGACTGAGCAACTGAACTGAACTGAACTGAAGTAACAAGTAATGTTTTTTTAGCCACCAAAATGGTAAACTGTTGATGATTTATATTTTTTAAAAGGGAAATTGCATATATGGAAATCTTTCCAATGTGGCCTATGTATTAAAATCTAATATAATTTATTTTTGGATCTTGTTAGTGGTGATGCAGTTTTCTTCCTGTGTCATACAAATTCCAAATTCTCGGTAATTTTGTGAGCAAATACACACAAACACATACACACATACATGTATAAATTCTAAGAAATATATCTCTCCTACCTACCACTGTCTAATGGTAATAAAATAATAGGCTGATCTGTGGACCAATGACAGAGGCATGCTTCTAAAACATTTAAATTTTCCTGTACAATTTTTAAAAGAATTTTATATGGTGTTGTAATTGGCAACTATATCTTTAAACACAAAGTGAAGGAAAGTAAAGTGAAGTCGCTCAGTCGTGTCCAACTCTTTGTGACCCCATGGACTGTAGCCTACCAGGCTCCTCAATCCATGGAATTCTCCAGGCAAGAATACTGGAGTGGGTTGCCATTTCCTTCTCCAGGGGATCTTCCCGACCCAGGGATTGAACCTGGGTCTCCCTCATTACAGGCAGACACTTTACTGTATGTCCCACCAGGGAAGCCCAACAAAGGCAATGTTAAAATCTTCAAAGTGCTGTGAATTAATTAAGTTGGTAATAAATCATAATTATAAACATGCAACTAGTATATATACAAATTATATATAAACGGCTAGTATATGAAAATCAGTATTAGAAGTCAAAGGGAAACTTTAATTTTGTTTTTGTACAAAATGAATGTCAGATATTTGCAATATATGTTCCAGATAAACTCAAAACATTTTGCTCAGTCATTAACTCACATCCCCTAAAACAAAACTGACTTTTCTTTTAAGTGGATATGTTGCTTAAATGAGTGGGATTATTTGTCAAACATCAATCTCTGTAAAGGATGAACTCATAAAAGATGAACCAATTTTTTTTAATGAGTGATTCACTAAAATTCAAATTATCTTTTTAAAAATAAATCCATTTATATTACATGGCTCACTTTTCTGAGCACCTTTTTGGGCATATGGGAATTAATGATGGTGGTGTTGACATTTCTGTTTTTGTGGTTAACATAAATGATTTATACATTTTTTGACTCTAAAAGAAGCATGGCTTTGTTCAAATTTGCAATAAAAAAATATCTACTAGAAGAATTGTAGTGGAAAAAGAAAAACCTCAGAAGAGACATGTGCTTCCCTAAGACTCACAAATAGTCTTTATGTCATTATCCATTTATTAAATTGGCCTATAAGTACATTCTCAAAGTTCAGATGAATGATCTACTTGTAGTATTAATCCCCTCTGAATATGTTTAGACCAAAGCTTTATGACCTCTATTTATTATGGCAGACAATGCTACCAGAAAATATCCGCTTTTAAAATCTTATTACTGTCAAATTCTTTATCTAGACCAGTGACTTGACATTCTCGCATGAGTGAGCATTAAAGCTTTTGCCTTTTTAACCTCATGATCCTGGAATATAAATCATTTATAACAGATCCAATTCTTTGTGTCTTTTCAGTGTTGTTGGAGTCTTATCTTTCTTTCTGGCCTGTTTTCAATTTAATTTCAAGCACTTCTTTCTCTCCCTCTGTGTGTCTCTCTCTGTCTCATTGTCCCTCTTTTCCATTTCTTTTCTTCATTTTTTATACAAATAAAGATATTGGCCATTGTGATGAAATAAATTGTGTGCAATATTTTTATTTCTTTGGTATATATTTCAATTTAAAAGGTTACATATTGAGTGAGTATTCATGGTTTTTTATGTCACAACATTCTTGTTATAGGAAAAATGAATGAAAGCCTTTGTTGTGTTTCTGGTGCCACAAAAAAAAAAAATTCCTGCATTTAAGGAACTAAAGATCCCTACACTTGAGAAAATAGACAACCTTACACAAACAAAACTATAAAACAGAGATGAACCATAGAGTTTTTTCAAATGAGTGGCTAATTTTTAAGTAGATCACAGATACATCCAATTTGACCTTCTTGTAAAAAAAATAGTTTTTGCCAAGAAAATGACTGTATTTGGATGACATAAATATAATCATTAGAAAGTACTCATATTCAGAGATCCTATATTTTGTTTCTTTCTATGATATAAAGATGTACTAAAATGTACTACACTAAAAGTGTAGATTAAGGGAAATAAAATAATGTACACTATTATACTTTATTATTCTACATTATTATATCTATATTATATATCATCAAGCTCTGTCCTGCTTTATCATAGCATAGTAAAAATGAACTTACTGTCTATTCAACTAATATGTGATTCAGATTATTCAAAATAGTAACTATCTCACTTTTCCAGATAGAATCACTTTTCTCTCATCTCAATTGTTTTCCATTACAGTCTACTGCTAGACAGAGATATATTCTTTCTTTACATTACCTTTCCATCTTGTCCACTATTATCATGTTAATTCTTATCCAGAGATCCATGTTTACAGTGCTTTTCTGGCAGACAAGCTCAGCAGCTGTACATTATTTAATAAATATAAGAGTTTTAGACAATAACTTTTCATGAGGTTATTACAGGATATATGTTCTCCAGTTTTATTTTAAGGTTGGACTAGGGCTGTAGGGGAGAGTGGTAAAGCAACTGAAACACTTTCAGATATTTTTCAAAGGATCTGTAGAAAATTCTTCTCTTCTTATATTCAGATGTGAATAAAACTATTCAAAAGAATGTATAGTTTCAGATAATTATTTCTCTGAATAGTTTCATACTGGATAATAAATACTACACATTTCATCAATATTGTGGATGTTTGATCATAGCCAGTAGTGAAAAATGTGATTTTTAAGAAGGAAACAAGTTCTAAGTGGTCATCTCAAACTATTTTGATCTTACAAATACAAGATAAATAGAATTTAATACTGTTTAAAACTAGAAAGTGCAATTAGCTGTATTGAATTCAGAATCTGTCTTTCCAGGTCAAATAATATTCTTATGCCTATAAGTTAGATACATTTGATTTTTGTTTTACTAAATTCAACATAATGCCATTAATATATTTATTACCTCATCACCTAATACTTAATGAAGATTCACTAACGAGTAACATGTTATTCAGATATTTTGGCAAGTAACAAAATGACTACCACAACTTTCAAGGCATTGTTGTTATTGTTCATTCGCTAAGTTGTGTCCAACTCTCTGTTATCACAGGGACTGGAGCATGCCAGCCTCCCTGTCCTATAGAGGGACAGAAGCTTGCCCTGGAGCTTGCCGAGTTCGTGTCCATTAAGTCAGTGATGCTATCCAACCATGACATCCTCTGCCGTCCTCTTCTTTTCCCTTCAATTATTACCAGCATCAGGGTCTTTTCCAGTGAGGCAGCTGTCCACATCAGGAGGCCAATTGCAACTTCAGCTTCACCATCAGTCTTTCCAATGAATATTCAGGGTTGACTTCTTTTAGGATTGACTGGTTTGATCTCCATGCTGTTCAAGTGACTCTCAAAAGTCTTATCCAGCACCTCAATTTTTGTGGGCTATGGACCTATGTATAATAGAAGGAGGTATTGAGTTGGCATTGTTGATACAATTTCAATAGGCTGAGTTTTGACATATAACTGGTATCAAGTCACATCCAATTATTCAATTATTTCAATATTCTCTTAACTTTGAGTATTAATTCCTTTTTGTGTCATTTTTGTGTTTATTCCTAATATTATCTCCCTTTTCATCCTTTCCTCCCTCCCTCTCTTTTTTTCTTTCTTACACACATACATATACACACACATGCACATTGGTCTTGAAAGAAAACTATCATATTTGTTAATCTATGTTTTTCTGATACCAAATTTGGATTTTGTTGACTCTTAATGCTGTTTTTTCCTAATGTGCAGTTAGTGTATAGATATACAGACCCTTTACTTCTGGATAGGATAACTCTGAGATATTTCCTATACTTTTACCCAAAACTCACTAATAGATTAGGTCCAGTTACCCTCAGTGGTAACTGGATTGATAATAAACCCTTTACTGACTTCCTTCTTTCACTTGTC
This sequence comes from Redunca redunca, assembly GCA_006410935.1. Lineage (NCBI taxonomy): Eukaryota > Metazoa > Chordata > Mammalia > Artiodactyla > Bovidae > Redunca > Redunca redunca. The sequence goes on from SJYQ01001969.1 coordinate 546,417, forward strand.
TCCCTTACCGGAAACACTGTCTATGTTCCCTGAAGTAACTATCAAGGTGTACACACTTAAATTCTATCTCATTCTCTGCTTCTGGGAGATCACAAACAAAAAGACACATCACTTTCGAATGTCACAATAGTGGGAACAGGTAGTAAATGATAAGTTTGCAGAGAGTAAAACCTAAGCCAAGCTCAAACAAAAAGGCTTCCATCAGAGTATCAGTGATTGCAACAGCATCACATATTAGAGCTTCCTGAAAAATCTAAAAGAAAATGGTGCCATGTCTAGAAAGTCTTTGAGGAAAATACTATCTGTTATTTAATTCAGTGTTAAACTAAAGTACCAATTAAATGGTAGGGCCATATGCAAATATTTTGCCACATGCAAACTGTAAATGTGTTATTCCCTATGTATTATTTTTCATGAAACTGCTGTAGAAAATTACAGGAAGTCATGAGATTCAGAAAGGATATCTAAAAGATGAAATTGATAGACTGCCTTAATAATTAAGTAAATAATTAACAGCATTTAGTTAATGTAATCCAAAATTATAATTTAAAATATAACTACAATATATGTTGCAATATTATGTTACTGCTTATGTGTAACAATTCAAGAAAAGTTCTTTTCTTTTTTATCAATGATCTATACAGTCCATGGAATTCTCCAGGCCAGAATACTGGAGTGGGTAGCCTTCCCCCTCTCCAGAATATCTTCCCAACCCAGGAATCAAACCCAGGTCTCCCACATTACTGGTGGATTCTTTACCTGCTGAACCACAAGGAATATTGGAGTAGGTAGACTATCCCTTCTTTAGCAGATATTCTCAACCCAGGAGTTGAACTAGGGTCTTCTGCATTGCAAGAGGACTCTTTACACTGAGCTATCAGGGAAGCCTGGTCAATGATACAAAATAAATAATAATTTTATGAAGCTATATTTTGAACTTATTATTAATACACTAAGCAATTTTTGTTAGTTTATTTTGTTTTCATATTTTGTTGCATCAATTTTTAAAAATTTATACACATTTCTATTACTGTAAAACCCCTAATATTTTAAGACATGTTAAATCCAAGTTATAAATGTTTGTTTGGAAGTTGTCCTTTTCTTGTATTAAATATATGCTTAGTTCATCAAAAAAGCAAAACATACAAGATTGAAAACTTTAGGAATATCCACTAAGAGCATTCAGTTGATCATTAAAATCTAGTTAATTACATATATGGTAACTATAAAAAGTCAGATCTGTATTATGCATTGGGAATACAAAATTGAGAAGATATAGTCTTTATCCTTAAGAATTTCTGAAATTGAAGAGATAGTCACATAAACCTCTGACTAACCTAATATAATCAGTGCTAGATACAGATCTACAAGATTGTCGTGCAAAGCCATAGAAGACTGCTTATTCTTTACCAACTGAGCTATCAGAGAAGCCCAGAAGGCTGCTTAACTCTCCTTTAAAGAAGAATTGATGATGATTTCAAAGAGGAGAAAATGCTTGATTTAGTATGTGGGCAAAGACTTTGCAAGCAATTAGAGTAGTTACAGGATGGCAAACCCATAGATTTCATGGTGACACCATTCTCTTCTCAGTTCCCCCTGGTAGATGTTTCTTGGCTCTTCTCATTAGAACGCAGCCTGCACATAAGTATACACTGAATTGTTTGTCTTAGACTAAATAATGGCACACCATCATGAAAGTCAATATTGGATTCAAAGTTCTTCAATTTATTCTCTAAGCCTGTAGGGAAGGTAAATGTGCACAAGTGATTATAGAGGATGCCCCATGTTACTATATAACTTAACAGTGAAAATTATGAGTCATGAACTAACAAGTCATAAATTTGAAAGTGTTATATAAGGGAGATACAGGAACAGAATTGCATTTTATAAACATAATTTTGGCAGCAATTTGGATATTGAATTGGAGTGGGGAAAAATTGGAAGGAAGGAGATATGTTAAAAATAATCTAGTGGAAGATGATGTAAACTGACCTGTTAGTGGTTCTGGTGGAAACATTTCACAGATACAGATTGATAGACTTGTTGATTGGCATGGAGGGCCTTAGATATGTTTCAGTAGCAAGGACAGAATCTTGACTTTGATATTTATCAACTATAGAGTTTGTACAATACTTGTAATATTTTCCAACCTAAGTTTCTTTCTTCTTAAAAGTTAAATAATGTATTTTACTTCACAAATTTAATCTTGAAATTTAATAAATAAAATAGTGTCTGGCATGGAACAGACTCAATAATAGGTTGGTACAGCAATAAATGAGCAGTAAGAGGGAAGGGGGCTTCTCCAATGGTTCAGCTGGTAAAAGAAGCCATCTGCCAAGGTAGGAGACACAAGAGATGCAGGTTTGACCCTTGGTCAGGAAGATCCCCTGGAGTAGGAAATGGCAACCCACTCCAGTTTTCTTGCCTGGGAAATTCCATGGACAGAGGGGCCTGGGTGAGCTGTAGTTCATGAGTTTCAGAGTCAGACATGACTGAGCATGCATGCATGCATGCACAAACACACAGAGAGAAAGAGGCGACTAGCTCTGAAGTTTGAAATCATTAGAGATACAGCCACTATGGAGAACAGTATGGAAATTTCTTAAGAGACTAGGGATAAATCTCTATATGCACACAGCCATCCCACTGATGGGCATATATCTTGAGAAAATCATAATTCAAAATGACACATGAACCCCAGTGTTCATTGCAGCACTACTTATTTACACAATAGCCAGGACATGGAAGCAACCGAGATGTCCATGAATGGAAAAGAAGTTGTGGTACATGTATAAAAAGGAATATTACTCAGCCATATAAAGGAACAAAATTGGGTCTTTTTAGTGATGTTGATGAATTTAGAGTCTGTCATACAGAATAAAGTAAGTCAGAAAGAGAAAAACAAATATATAAATGCATAAATGTGGAATCTAGATAAATGGTACTGATGAATCAATTTGCAGGGCAGGAATAGAGATGCAGACATAGGGAATAGACTTGTGGACACAGCTGAGGGAGGAGAGGGTGGAATGAACTGAGATAGTAGCCTTGACATCTGAATGCCACCATGAGTAAAATAGGTAGCTAGGAGGTAGCTGCTGTATAACATACGGATCTCAGCTTAGTGTTCTATGATGACCCAGAAGGGTGGGATGGAGGGGGAGCAGTGGGAGGAGATTTAAGAGGGAGGGGATGTTTGCTTATTTATAGCTGATTCACATGTTTGTACAGCAGAAACTAACGTGACATTGTAAAGTAATTGTCCTCCAGTTTAAAAAATAAGTTAGAGATTTATTTCTGCTTATTTGTTATTTTCTCACTTACTGTCCTAACACAAATGGCTTTTCATGTACCTCTTCTTACATAAATACATATAGAATACACAGAGGTCAGTTCCAGAAATACTCCCCCCAGTCTATACTACATCTACATGTTTCTTTTTGCTTCATAATGAAAATGTCTTTTCTTTAGGACTTGGCTTCATTTTTGCCTCACCTTTTTTTTTTTAGATTAAATTGTTGATTACATGGATTTTATATTTGTGTTTCTCAGGAGCTGGACCTGATTTCTGAAATATGGATAGGAGATGATCCATTTGGAAATCTCACTTCATAAGTGATCTTTTCTTCACATGTAGCCAAAACAAATGAGTTGAAAATTAAGGAGTAGCCTCAACTTTTTTGTTGTAGAGCTTGGTTGAGAAATTTGAATACAGAATTCTGAATTTGGTCTGCTTTTGATAAGTACTGTTACATATCTTACAATAACATTTCTGTTTTAACTCTCATATGCAATTAAGAGCAAGATGAAAGAAGAAGAAATTAGTCAGTACTAGGGGAAAGAGTAGAGGAAAAACAGAACAGCCAAACTTTTACTCTTGATATTAAGGTATATTCTTGAAAAAGGTAGTATTATACAGGAACCACTGTTGTGGTGAAAACTGACCTTTTCCAGTCCTGTGGCCACTGCTGAGTTTTCCAAATTTGCTGGTACATGGAATGCAGCACTTTAACAGCATTATCCTTTGGGATTTGAAATAGCTCAGCTGGAGTTCCATCATCCCACCTAGCTTTTCTCGTAGTGATGCGTCTTAAGGGCCACTTGACTTTTCATTCCAGGATGTCTGGCTTTAGGTGGGTGATCACACCATAGTGGTTATCTGGGTCATGAAGATCTTTTTTCTATAGCTCTTCTGTGTATCCTTCCACTTCTGCTTCTGTTAGGTCCATACCATATCTGTCCTTTATTGTGCCCATGTTTGCATGAATCGTTCTCTTGGTATATCTACTTTCCTTGAAGAGATCTAGTCTTTCCCATTCTATTGTTTTCCTCTATTTCTTTGCACTGTTCACTTAGGAAGGATTTCTTATCTCTCCTTGCTATTCTTTGGAAATCTGCATTCAGATGGATAAATATTTTATTTTCTCCTTTGCCTTTCACATCTCTTCTTTTCTCAGCTCTTTGTAAGGCCTCCTAGACAACCATTTTGCCTTTTAGCATTTCTTTTTCTTGGGGATAGTTTTGATCACTGCCTCCTACACAATGTTACAAACCTCCATCTACAGTTCTTCAACACTCTATCAGATCTAATCCCTTGAATCTATTTGTCACTTCCACTGTATAATGGTAAGAGATTTGATTTAGGTCATACCTGAATCCCCTAGTGGTTTTCCCTTCTTTCCTCAATTTTCGTCTTAATTTTGCAATAAGAGTTTCATGATCTGAGCTAGTCAGCTCCTGGTCTTGTTTTTACTGACTGTATAGAGCTTCTCCATCTTTGGCTCCAAAGAATATAATCAATCAGTCAGAATTACTAACCAAATACAAATGTTGTTTCTGATAAAGGAAATTTCTTATTAAAAAAAGAGAAAAAATTTTGAACTATGACAAATATAATGGATTCTAAATGAATCGTAACACATTATGTTAACATACACAATCACACTACACATCCATATTTTCAGAAGCATTTTGAGTAAGCATAGTGGTTATACATGCTTTCTGCCCCTCTCCTATGTCATATTTGGCAGCTTTTTCATATAAAATATCTTCTTTATTTTCAGTTGTCAGAAAATATGCTTTAAATATATGCTTTATCTTGACTTTTTTTTCCCAAATGATGGTTCAATATGTGTTTATTTCATATCAAATTTCTTTTAAAGTTTATATCTTCAGCATTTATTTTAATTGAAAATTCCTTCAAACCTGCCAAAGATATTCATTGATTCACTATTAAAAATGATGTAATGCTTACTGTATCCAATCATGTAATTTTGTTCCTTTATAAATCAAACATGTAAGCACAATGAATAAACAAGCAGTCAGTTGGTAGATTCATGGCAATGAAAGGGGTGTAGAACATTTGTTCAGCTTGATAGGTACAAACATTTCTCTACTGATGATTTATATAAATGTCCAAGGAGTATTCATTTTCCTCAGAGGAAAAAAAAAACTGAAGAAATCATAAAGTAGAAGGGAAAGTGTGCACTATTAGAAGGTCTGATATTATATATGTTATAACATGAATATTTCAGTGTGACTTTGATAGTCCTACAACTGTAGTTTCTCAAAAAGAGAGCCTAGAGTAGTCTCCGTGATGATTTAAATACAAGTCCAACCCAATGTTGTAACATTATTTTTACAGTTTTCTGGTGCTTGAAAATTTAAATAGAAATATTTCTGAGACTATCACATTTCTAAAACAATATAAAGCTGACAAAGATCTATAATTTGGAGAGAAAACATACAATCAAGCCTCCTTGATCAAGTTCAGTGAGGAACAAAATTATACTTTCAATACAAACACCTCTGAAAGTAAATTAAAGAAGAGGAGGAGAGTGAAACAAGAGAGCAAAGAAGGAAAGTGAAATACAATTTATTAAGTTGGATACTCTAGAAGCCACTGGTGCTGATTTCCTTTCAGCCTCCCAGGTGTCTCAGTGGTAAAGAATCTGCCTGCCCATGCAGGAGACACAGCAGACATAGGTTGGATCAGGAAGTTCCCCTGGAGTAGGAAATGCAAGACCACTCCCATATTTTGCCTGGGAAAACCCCTGGACAAAGGAGCCTGGAAGTCCATGGGTTCTCAAATGGTCAGACATGCCTGAGCACACAAATGCATGCTGATTTCATTTAGGTGATTATAAGGAGTCTTATAATGCATCTCAGAATATTCTGCTCTGAAGGACAAAGGTAGAGGCTTTAATCCCTTATCTTCAATTCCTTAAAAGTCAACTGTGGCCTCAAGGACCTTAAACCTTGAATATCTCTGTATTGTGCATGATGTGTGTGCTAAGTCACTTCAGTCCTGTTGGACTCTTTGCAACCCTATGAACCATAATCTGCCACGCTCCTCTGTCCATGGGATTCTCCAGGCAAGAATACTGGAATGGGTTTCCATTTCCTCCTCCAGGGGATCCTCCCAGTCCTGGGATAGAAACTTCGTCTCCTGTGGCTCTTGCATTACCGGCAGATTCTTTACCGACGAGCCACCAGGGAAGCCCCCAAGATATATATGATGTGTGCTAAGTTCCAAACAGGAAAAGGAGTATGTCAAGGCTGTGTGTTGTCACCCTGCTTACTTAACTCATATGCAGAGTACATCATGAGAAACGCTGGGCTGGAGGAAGCACAAGCTGGAATCAAGATTGCTAGGAGAAATATCAATAACCTGAGATACGCAGATGACACCATTCTTATGGCAGAAAGTGAGGAAGAACTAAAGAGCCTCTTGATGAAAGTGAAATAGGAGAGTGAAAATATTGGCTTAAAGCTCAACATTCAGAAAACGAAGATCATGACATCTGGTCCCATCACTTCATGGGAAATAGATGGGGAAACAGTGGCAACAGTGGCTGACTTTATTTTTTGGGGTTCCAAAATCACTGCAGACAGTGATTGCAGCCATGAAATAAAAAGAAGCTCACTCCTTGAAAAAAAAATTATGACCAACCTAGATAGCATATTAAAAAGCAGAGCTATGGTTTTTCCAGTATTCATGTATGTGAGAGAGTTGTATGGATGTGAGAGTTGGACCATAAAGTTGAGTGCCGAAGAATTGATGTTTTTGAACTGTGGCGTTGGAGAAGACTCTTGAGAGTCCCTTGGACTGCAAGGAGATCCAACTAGTCCATCCTAAAGGAGATCAGTCCTGGGTGTTCTTTGGAAGGACTGATGCTGAAGCTGAAACTCCAATACTTTGGCCACCTCAAGTGAAGAGGTGACTCATTTGAAAAGACCCTGATCCTGGGAAATATTGAAGGTGAGAGGAGAAGGGGACAACAGAGGATGGCATCATTGACTCAATGGACATGAGTTTGAGTAAACTCTGGGATATGGTGATGGACACAAAGGCCTGGCGTGCTGTAGTCCATGGGGTCGCAAAGAGTCAGACACGACTGAGTGATGGAGCTGAACTGACTGAAGTCGCTTCATTCATGTCTGACTCTCTGCAAGCCTATGGACTGAGAGTAATCTATGATTTGTGTGTGGCTCTAATAGTTTGGAGTAGGAGGAATTAAGTATGATGTTTTGTTTACTCTCCCCTCTCTCCTTTCTTAGCCCTCCTCTCTGGTTATGGAATAGAGAAAAGAATAAGGAAAAGGTTATGTTTACCCATTTAATTAAACAGTATTGTGATCATCTCCCCTGTTGTTGACCCATGTATCCAGCTAAGTATGGACAAAAAAATGACCAGTTATTGTACAAACTCCCTAGTAACTGGTCTTCCTTTGTGATATCTGGAAACCACTTTTAGCTGACAACCTACACCCATCACTATGCCCACAATAGCTTTGTACGACTCCACACACTCATACTAATTTTCTTTGTACAAGGTGCATGTCCTTGATCTCATCTACTCTCTTCAGTAAGTTCTTGAACTCTAGGAATGATCATTTTTATCACTTGGACCTTGAGAGGTGCTAGGATCAGTGGTGGCAATTCTGCCACTTTCTATGTGTAAGTTTTCCATTGAATCTTTGCCAAGATTTAAAGGTTCAGCAAAATGAATGCTGTTATGCTTCTAAATTACTCTCAAGAAAAGGGATTATTCCTACAGCTCTGAGAGTGTTGCTAGAAAATGACCCCTAGTCCTCAGTTTTTTTACAAATTTTAGGTTAAATGTATAGGTTTAACCTAATGGGCTAAATTAGCCCATTTAACCTAAATGGGCTAGGTTAAATGCCTAGCGCATAGTTGTGACTTTTCCAGTGAAGAGCCATCAACTCCAGAACTCTCTAAAGAGCAGACTGAGTCCTTCGTCTTAACTTCATTGCATCATAACTCAACTTCTTTCTCAACTCATCCTTAGTTCTTTGCCCTCACTTTCACAGGTGTTGCTCTCAAGGGTGTTCCCTTATATGTATTCTTCTACCTGTGAACCTTGACCTGAGGAAGATGACAAAGATGCCTTCACTCTCAAGGGAAGGGAATAACTTCTATTTAGTGCAGTGTACTTCCCATAAATAAATAAACCTCTCTCTGGGGTGGAATAAGTGCTGGTATATTCAGTACCAGTTCTGTATGTCTTAAGTTTTACATAGTGGAGGTTGTTTCTTATCTCTAGTATTATACTGAACATAGAAGTGGGGAGTCATGTGCTCTTTTGGCTTCAGATTGTGGTTAGCCCCAATAACTAGACTATAGGAAAACTCCTCTCAACATCTGATTACATTAGACTTTTTTTCTCTTTTTATGAGTGCACCAACTCTAAGATGCAAGTTTAAGTTTTATCTGTTTTTCTTCAAGACAACAACAAAAACTAATTACAATTAAGAAACTGCAGTAGCTAATCAAGATCTGCATATTGATCTAATCATGGTGATTTAATTGCTAAATCCTGTCTCACTTTTATGACCCCATGGACTGTAACCTGCCAGGCTCCTCTGTACATAGGATTTTCCAGGCAAGAATACTGGAGTGGGTTACCATTTCCTTCTCAGGGCAGCTTTCTGACACAGGGATTGAACCCAGGTCTCCTGCAATACAGATAGATTCTTTATGGACTGAGCTACCAGGTAAACCTTATCTATTGTATGCCCATTCCACTTAAGCATTTATATATTTAATAACACTCATTAGCAACAAAAATGAATGTCTTAACTTTCACTAAGCATAAAGACTAAATCAATTGCTTATATTTTTCTTCAATGAACAAATGAAAATATATGACTTCTCAACTTCTTTCAGTTTTTTATTATAATATATTACTACTCTTTTGCTTGTATGTTTAATATTACACTGCTTTGTCTTCATTTACCCTCCAGTCACTGAGGTGAAGATTCTGACCTAGAGCATACTAATTACTTGGCTTATTAGCTTAACATTATATCAGTAATGGGGTGATAGCCAGCATAATTACTATGACTTGAAACATTATGCTTTGCTTTACTATCAAGAAATCTGAAATATTATCAGTTTTTTTACAACTCTTCTAAAATTGTTAAACAGCATTTTCATGTTTAACTCTTGAGAAAAAGATTTAAAAAATACTTCCATTTTGAAATGACCTTTGAATATTAGAATAAAATCTATATAGAATAATAAAAGTAACACAACTGACCTTTGGATGACATCTTTTATTTTTTCAACTCCATAAGTGTACTTTGTGTGGATTAATGCTTTCTCGTTTAATAATTTTTGTATTAAATTGTGTCATTTTTTAGGTTGTTATATATCCAGTTTATTTTAGATGATAACTTAAAATTCTTGCATCTTAAATAGCATATACAATACCATGTGGCACTAATCTACTTAGAGGAAAAAGAAATAGTCACTCAGTCATGTCCTTGTGACCCCATAGACTGACAGGTTTCTTCAGTTCATGGAATTCTCCAAACAAGAATACTGGAGTGGGTAGCCACTCCCTTCAACAGGGGAACTTCCCAACCCAGGGATCAAACCTGAGTCTCTTGCACTGCAAGTAGATTCTTTACCACCTGAGCCACCAGGGAAGGTACTATCAGTTGCCTTCTAGAATTAGTTTCATCCTATGGCTAGTTTTATGTCTATCAATAAACTGCATATTCCTATTACTTGCTTGCTTACTTGAAGGGAATGAGATACAGAGTAGAATAACCATTCTTGTTTTCCTAGACACACCAATATATTCCTCTGTTTTTTGGAGATGGTGAAATCATTAATAACAGGAAGAGATTTCTTGAAAACAAGCAATCAACTTGTAAAGTTCTTAAGTTTATTAGTTTCTTAAAGAAGAAGTTGAAATAAACTCAGGGATTTTATTTTTCTAAATAAGTGTTATGGTTGAATCTCACTAGGAAGAGTTATCATTTTTATTTATTAGAACAGGTTTTCATGCATTCTTGCAGTGACCTATGCATCCATTCAGTTTGTTCTGTTTAATATAATGAATATGCTGGGTAGCAAATCTGACAGGTGCAACAGAATTAGTCAAGTGAGGGCAAGGTAGATGAGGATTTTAGATGAAAGAAACAAAATAATCCATATATACAAATGAATAAAATGGGCAAGATTAATTAATTGATTAATTACAAAAACTTAATTCCATTTTCATTCTGTCCAAGGCAGTTTTAGCTATTGGAGATATAGCAGAAAACAGAATAAAATAAGATCCTTGTGCACATGGAGTTTCCATTCTTATTTGGGATTGGGAGAAGCCATATAAATAAATAAAATATAGATATATTAGGTAGTTAGAATAGGAAAAGGAGTCCAAAAAGGTACTGGCTAAAAGACAAAGAAGGGAAAAGTGCACAAAAATAGAACAAAAGAAGGTCGAAGGTCCTGAGTAAAAAAGAACCTCAGGTGAAGCAAACAGCCCTCCTCAGCTAGCCCAATTTACACAAAGCAGGCTCAGGGGGAGGAGAAAAAACATATAAAAAGAAGAGCCAAAGCTGAGCTTTTTCTTCTCTTCTCTTCACTTCTTTTGGGTCAGCCTAGCTTGAGGATGTATTTTCCTTTGCTTACCAAATAAAACTGAACTGTAACAGAGCTGTAACACTGGTCTATCCATCACTTCAAATTTTTTGCTGCAGCGAGACAGAACTGAGGAAATTACATACTCCCCAGATAGATATATAAATGTATATTGCCTTTGCTTACCAAATAAAACTGAACTGTAACAGAGCTGTAACACTGGTCTATCTATCACTTCAAATTTTTGCTTCAGCGAGACAGAACTAAGGAAATTACACACTCCCCAGACAGATACATAAATGTATATTGCTGAAGAAGCACATGGAAATATGGGGAAAGGACAGGGAATGCCAGAGCAAAACTTGGGAAGAGAAGTTGCTATTAAAATAAAGTCATTTAGTAAAGTCTTAAAGAAGTAGAAGAAATCAACAGAATGGGAAAGACTAGAGATCTCTTCAAGAAAATTAGAGACACCAAGCCAACATTTCCTGCAAAGATGGGCTCAATAAAGGACAGAAATGGTAGGGACCTAACAGAAGCAGAAGATATTAAGAAGAGGTGGCAAGAATACACAGAAGAACTACATAAAAAAGATCTTCATGACCAAGATAATCACGATGGTGTGATCACTCACCTAGAGCCAAATATCCTGGAATGTGAAGTCAAGTGGGCCTTAGAAAGCATCACTATGAACAAAGCTAGTGGAAGTGATGGAATTCCAGTTGAGCTATTTCAAATCCTGAAAGATGATGCTGTGAAAGTGCTGCACTCAATAGGCCAGCAAATTTGGAAAACTCAGCAGTGGCCACAGGACTGGAAAAGGTCAGTTTTCATTCCAATCCCAAAGAAAGGCAATGCCAAAGAATGCTCAAACTACCGCACAATTGCACTCACCTTACACAATAGTAAAGTAATGCTCAAAATTCTCCAAGCCAGGCTTCAGCAATATGTGAACCGTGAACTTCCAGATGTTCAAGCTGGTTTTAGAAAAGGCAGAGGAACCAGAGATAAAATTGCCAACATCTGCTGGATCATGGAAAAAGCAAGAGAGTTCCAGAAAACATCTATTTCTGCTTTATTGACTATGCCAAAGCCTTTGATTGTGTGGATCACAATAAACTGTGGACAATTCTGAGAGAGACGGGAATACCAGACCACCTAACCTGCCTCTTGAGAAACTTATATGCAGATCAGGAAGCAACAGTTAGAACTTCACATGGAACAACAGACTGGTTCCAAATAGGAAAAGGAGTGCATCAAGGCTGTATATTGTCACCCTGCTTATTTAACTTATATGCAGAGTACATCATGAGAAACACTGGACTGAAAGAAGCCACAAGCTGGAATCAAGATTGCCAGGAGAAATCTCAATAACCTCAGATATGCAGATGACACCACCTTATGGCAGAAAGTGAAGAGGAACTAAAAAGCTTCTTGATGAAAGTGAAAGTGGAGAGTGAAAAATTTGGCTTAACTCAACATTCAGAAAACAAAGATCATAGCATCTGGTCCCATCACTTCATGGGAAATAGATGGAGAAACAGTGGAAACAGTGGCAGACTTTATTTTGGGGGGCTCCAAAATCACTGCAGATGGTGATTGCAGGCATGGAATTAAAAGACACTTACTCCTTGGAAGAAAAGTTATGGCCAACCTAGATAGCATATTCAAAAGCAGAGACAGTACTTTGCCAACAAAGGTCCATCTAGTCAAGGCTATGGTTTTTCCTGTGGTCATGTATGGATGTGAGAGTTGGACTGTGAAGAAAGCTGAAAGCTGAAGAATTGATGCTTTTGAACTGTGGTGTTGGAGAAGACTCTTGAGAGTCCCTTGGACTGCAAGGAGATCCAACCAGTCCATTCTGAAGGAGATCAGCCTTAGGATTTCTTTGGAGGTAATGATGCTGAAGCTGAAACTCCAGTACTTTGGCCACCTCATGCAAACAGTTGACTCATTGGAAAAGACTCTGATGCTGGGAAGGATTTGGGGTAGGAGGATAAGGGGATGACAGAGGATGAGATGGCTGGATGGCATCACAGACTTGATGGACGTGAGTTTGAGTGAACTCCGGGAGTTGATGATGGACAGGGTAGCCTGACGTGCTGCGGTTCATGGGGTTGCAAAGAGTCAGGCACGATTGAGTGACTGAACTGAACTGAACTAGTAAGAAACAATTACTTAACAAACCACTTCAAAGGTTAGTAGCTTAAAATAAGAGTTGGATAAAGCCAGGTAGTTTTACAGGTAAAGACCTCATTCAGCTGATATTGGCTAGATCCAGTCATGCATCCACACTCACATGATGAGTTGGCTTGACTGCTTGATTGAGGGTGGACTCTCTCATGTATCTGGAATTGACTGGGGTTACATAAATGGCTGGACCTTGGGTATATTACTTGGAAACCTAACTCAGGATTGTTCACTTGCCAGATTGGCAAAGTTTCAAAGGTATGAGAAAATGTATGTGAAGCTCTTGAAATTCAGGCTTGGAGATGACATGTAATTCTCACTGTATTTTGTTGGTTTAAGCAAGTCATAAGTCCAGCTCAGATTTATGGGGTGGAGAAATAGATTCCTCTACCTGTTGGACAACCTGAAAAAAAACTATTGCTACCTGGCATGGATATAATCAGGGAAGAACTCATAGCAGTTTTTCTTTCTTTTTTTTTTTTTTCAGTCTATCTACCACTATGAAATTAAAGTAAACTCTAGAAAGATTAAGAGTTCAAGATGATCTAAAACTTCTGTCTAATAAGTGAAAAAGGTAAGCTTGGTTTGTCATTAATTGCCAAGGGTATCCAATATATTCTTCAAATCAGATAGAAGTGAAGTGAACTGAACGTCACTCAGTTGTTTCTGACTCTTTGCGACCTCATGGACTGTACTGTCCCTGGAATTCCCCAGGACAGAATACTGGGGTGGGTAGCCATTCCCTTCCCCAGGAGATCTTCCCAATACAGGGATCGAACACAGGTCTCCTGCATTGCAGGCCAATTGTTTACCAGCTGAGCCACAAGGGAAGCCCTTCAAATCAGATATGGAAAAATTATTATGAAAAATAGGTCTTAGGCAACATAGTGAACAGTTTCAAAGTGAAATGAAAGGGGATGCTTATAGGGCTTTGTTGCATACTCTATACATTCAGTGCATTCCTACCATGAGTCAAGAATTCCGCCATGTGACAGGAATATAGAGATAAGCAGAACAGTGTTCTCTTCTAGTAGAAAATTTTATTTACTTAACCCCCATAGTTTGTCAGGACTCATTCACATGGTTCACATGGATCTAGTGGTCAATATGGATCTCCTTTGTCTCTCTTTCAAATCCTTGTATCAATATAATTTAAATATAATGAAAGAGGCAAACAAATAAACCATAAAATATGCTAAGTGGCCTGCTATGAGAAATATAATACACATAAACACAGGCAGCTACTTTAGTGAGGAGGGTTAAGAAAAATATCCAGGAGAAAGTAAAATCCTGAGGACAAGTAAATGTTGGCCATGCAGAGCTATAGAGACAGGTACCCAGTGTGCTCTAGGAACTAAAAATAACCTCTTATGATCAGAGGTCTTGGAGACACAGAGGATGTGGCAAGAATGTTAGTGGTCTCACACTTCTTTGATTTCTTTAAATTGATGCTACCCATTTATAGGCTATTGTGGTTTTAGGCCTTAAACTTGAGTAAGTACAACCATAATGGACATTTTGGTTCAGCATGTCATTATGCCTTATATGCTTTAGCAGTCACTGGCTACAGAAAAATTAGCAAGTAATAGGCTTGGGGTAACAGGCAAATGGCTACCATGGAAACCTTGGTAAACACAGTCATAGGAGCCTCACTGTGTGGGCTGCAGCAGAAGACCTTAAACCATGTGCATTTTCCTAAAATCTCAAATGAGAGAAAGACAGGGGAGGGGTAACCTTAAGAGAGACTTTTGGATCCAGGGAAATCACACTGAAATGAAAGTATTTTAATAATACTATTTCCTGTTTGCTCTGTGATGCTCAGCCAGCTTAGGAAGCTACATCTTTAAAATTCAAAAACAGCTGAGTTACATGTGATCTATGGCAAAATAAGGATATTCTGGCAGTAAACTGTTAGTTCGAAATATAAGTAAGTTGTACTAGATTAGCAATAATATTTCACTCCTATTAATGTTTCAAATTCCTTTGGAGTTGATTAGAATAGCTTTATACATATGATGAAAAGTTGACTCTGGATTTGGGAATTTTTGAAGCCAAGATTATGAGTTTTCTTGTAAGAGCTTCATATACAGAATGGTAGATAATTTTTTAATAGAAATANTTCTTGTAAGAGCTTTATATACAGAATGGTAGATAATTTTTTAATAGAAATAAAAGCCTATTTCATTTTTTAAAATGTATTCTATTTTCATATATTTTGTTAGAGGAACACAATAATTAAATTCCTAGATTACTGCAAATCCAAAGGCAAAGAAGGACAATGTATAGTCCTGTGTTTTGAATAATCTGTCTGTGGGGATTATATTTATTCAGAAAATCAAAGAGGAACAAAAGTTTCTTTGGAAAAATACTTTAGTGTTAAACATCAGAAATAACCATTAGAGAAAGGGAAAATTTTCTTTTGCAGAGGATTTAAATCTTAGACAAACAGAGAGCTATGAATGAGAATGTGAGATCTCTAGGGCATGGTAGATGAGTGTAAAAAGGAAATGGATATGCACGTGGGGCTATATTCTTAGCGGTGATGATAGAAAAAGTGGAGTGTTTGGTTGTTCAGTTCAGTTCAGTCACTCAGTTGTGTCCGACTCTTTGTGACCCCATGAATCGCAGCACACCAGGCCTCCCTGTCCATTACCAACTCCCTGAGTTCACTCAGACTCGCGTCCATCAAGTCCGTGATGCCATCCAGCCATCTCATCCTCTGTCGTCCCCTTCTCCTCCTGCCCCCAATCCCTCCCAGCATCAGAGTCTTTTCCAATGAGTCAACTCTTTGCATGAGGTGGCTAGAGTACTGGAGTTTCAGCTTTAGCATCATTCCTTCCAAAGAAATCCCAGGGTTGATCTCCTTCAGAATGAACTGGTTGGATCTCCAGTTGTTACTAGATCAGAATTAGTGTCTCCATCCAACACATAAAATGAAGCAAAATATTAGAGAGTAGAATGCAGTGACTGTTCTGGAGGCAGCCAAGATTCTAATTCTCTTAAAGTTGGACAAAGAGAATTTTTTTCTCAAAGAGCAATTCAGTAAAAATCTCTAAGTAGGCCAAGAGAGCTGAATGGTTAATAATTGTGTGATCATCAGCCAATAGATAGCAATGTCAGCCAAAGGAAGTGGGTGTTGATTTCTCAAGGAACTGTTTCTCAGTGAGAAGAATGGAGTTTACACAGTGATTCCAAAAGCTCAGGGGAGTTTACTGTTTGAGGCATAGGTCTAAATGTTTCACTTTAATTCTTGATACTCATAGTAATCCTATGAGATCCACTATAAGGCTGTTTTACAAAGCAATTTAGCAAGTTTCTCAAGTTCACACTGCTTATAAAATGTCAGGCCTGAAAGTCAAATCAAGTATTCTGGCACTAGAACATATAGTCCTACTTCACATTCTAGAGAGGGACCTTGAGCAGAAGTCTTCAGAACACTAATGGAAATGATTGGAAATGGAAAGGACATGTTGTGACTTCTGATATATGTTGAAGACATAGCACTAAAATCAATTCTTGCAAATGCAAAGGGCAAGTATTTTGTGCTCATAATATGTAGTCTTCCAGTACTCAAATTTAACAAGGAGCTCTTGATTAAATTCTTAGGTTTAAGTATTATAAAAATAGCATGTTTCTTGGGTTAACTCCTCTACATTTTTCTCTATGTCAAGTTTTTCAGGAAAGTTATGAATAAAGCAATAAGTTTGCATTATGTAGAAGGAGCCAGCAGAATTGTAAGCCTGCTCATTAAGGCAGTCCTAAGAGTTTTATAAACCAAAGAAAGGGTAGTTACATTGAAATGTTATTATGAAAACTAAGTCTCTTACTCTACATACTTACTGAAAAGATCATCTCATGTCTTCATGTAGGTGGCGTGCCTGGATATTTAAAGGCCCAAATCAATTTTTTTTTTTTCAGGAAAAGGACTTTTCATCTGCAAAATTAACAAAATTAAAATGGACTCTTAAATTTCACCATATAGAGATTATATTAACTCAATATTTATAAGGGTTATAGCAATGAAACCTACCATGATCTGTCTATTTCTAAGCAATGTTGTCTTTTTCTTGCTTGTACCTGTATGAACTTAAACCGCATTTGTTTTAAAAGTGACCTGAAACTTAATGCCAAATAAACATGCTCTCCATTCCTCATAATATGCATTCTAACCTATCATGCCTGTCAAACTATTTGGCAGGTGCTATATAAATATTCAGATACATAGGGTCTATGAATATTTATGTGCTAAAGTTGCATTTAATTTTACATATCTTATAAATAAATAGGAAAAGGCCTGCAAAAGGCAACTATTTAGTCATGTCAGGTTCTCTATAAATAAATTAATCCTTTGTGTGTGATATGGATTCTATATTAATTCATAAAAGAATGCTGAGCATTTTT
>SJYQ01001969.1:563957-575892 GCA_006410935.1 Redunca redunca
GTTACCTGAGCAGAAATGGATACTTAAAAATTTATCTCCTTGAATTAAGAGATTATTACTTGCATCTGTAAAAATAATTAGACAAATTAAATTGTTGGCTTTTCTTTCCATTTATATGTAAAATTGCACATTAAATAAAATTAAATGGCAGTTCAAAGGGATGGAATTATGTAAGAATAGCATTTATAATCAAAAAGCTTAAATCATCATTCCTGTGCTCTCTATTCACACGTAAATTGACATCAGGACACATTTCCAGCTCATCTGGGCAGATGTTGATGATGAAGCCCAGTTCACTAATGGGATCTCTGTGTGAGATAATGAACACTGCTCAAAAGCTAATAACATGCTTTCTTAATAAGAAAATTTGACTTCATTTTTGTCAGGGTCTTGGCACAGTATTTAAGGACTTTAGGTTTCTAACTTAAAAGATTAACCTGATTTCAATAACCAGGGAACCACTATTTTTCTTATTATGTCAAAATATCAAATGGAAAACCCTCTAAGTAACTCTTCAGTCCTTACACAAGGGTGTCTATTTCTAATGAAGGCTCATACAGGCCATGAGGAATTACCTTCCTCTATGCCCTACAATTCAGTCTTCGGTCAGATTTCAGTCTCATCTGAATTCAAAGTACCTACATTATGTGCCCTGGATGGAGCTTCTGGAAAAGGAATAATAGAAAAAGACAGGGAAAATCTTTTGTTAAGTCACAAGATTTAAACATATATCACTTTTACAGGGAAGTTTCTTTTTATAACTTCCTTGATATCCTTTGTGTCTTATAGCGACTAATCTATAGTCTATCAGATTTTATTATACATACAAGCAAGTGTTTCATCTCTCTGCATTAAGCACTAACAGATTTTCAAATATTATACCAAATTTTATGTGTGTGTGTGTGTGTGCTCTTTGATTGTTACATGGAAACATCAGTTCAGTTCAGTCGCTCAGTCGTGTCTGACTCTTTGCAACCCCTTGAATCGCAGCACGCCAGGCCTCCTTGTCCATCACCAAATCCCAGAGTTTACCCAACTCATGTCCATAGAGTTGGTAATGCCATCCAGCCATCTCATCCTCTGTTGTCCCCTTCTCCTCCTACCACCAATCCCTCCGAGAATCAGTCTTTTCCAATGAGTCAGCTCTTGGCATGAGGTGGCCAAAGTACTGGAGTTTCAGCTTTAGCATCATTCCTTCCAAAGAACACCCAGGACTGATCTCTTTAGAATGGACTGGTTGGATCTCCTTGCAGTCCAAGGGACTCTGGAGTTTTCTCTAACACCACAGTTCAAAAGTATCAATTCTTCTGTGCTCAGCTTTCTTCACAGTCCAACTCTCACAACCATACATGACCACTGGAAAAACCATAGCCTTGACTAGATGGGCCTTTGTTGGCAAAGTAATGTCTCTGCTTTTGAATATGCTATCAAGATTGGTCATAACTTTCCTTCCAAGGAGTAAGTGTCTTTTAATTTCATGGTTGCAGTCACCATCTGCAGTGATTTTGGAGCCCCCAAAAATAAAGTCTGACACTGTTTCCACTGTTTCCCCATCTATTTCCCATGAAGTGATGGGACCAGATGCCATGATCTTCATTTTCTGAATTTTGAGCTTTAAGCCAACTTTTTCACTCTCTTTCTTTATCAAGGGGCTCTTTGGGTCTTCTTCACTTTCTTCCATAAGGGTGGTGTCATCTGCATGTCTCAGGTTATTGATATTTGTCCTGGCAATCTTGATTCCATCATGTGCTTCTTCCAGCCCAGCATTTCTCATTGTGTATTCAGCATATAAGTTAAATAAGCAGGGTGACAATATACAGCCTTGACGTACTCCTTTTCCTACTTGGAACCAGTCTGTTGTTCCATGTCCAGTTCTAACTGTTGCTTCCTGACCTGCATATAGGTTTCTCAAGAAGCAGGTCAGGTGGTCTGGTATTCCCATCTCTTTCAGAATTTTCCACAGTTTATTGTGATCCACACAGTCAAAGGCTTTGGCATAGTCAATAAAGCAGAAATACATGTTTTTCTGGAACTTTCTTGCTTTTTTGATGATCCAGCAGATGTTGGCAATTTGATCTCTGGTTCCTCTGCCTTTTCTAAAACATGGAAACATAGTTGTAGTTATAAGCATCTATTAGAAAATGATATTCACGCTCAGTTGTGTCCAACTCTTTGTGACCCCATGGACTGTACAGTTCATGGAATTCTCCAGGCCAGAATACTGGAGCAAGTAGCCTTTTCCTTTGCCAGGGGATCTTCCCAACCCAAGGATTGAACCCAGGTCTCCCGCACTAGGTCTCTGACATTGCAGGTGGATTCTTTACCAGCTAAGCTACAAGGGAAGCACAAGAATACTGGAATGGGTAGCCTATCCCTTCTCCAGTAGATCTTCCCAATCCAGAAATCAAACCAGAGTCTCCTGCATTGCAGATGGATTCTTTACCAACTGGGCTATCAGGCAAGAACTTTTAAATATGCAGAAGCAATTTCCAATTCCAATGTTTTAAGAGAATGACCCCTAAAGGCTTCCCTGATGGCTCAGAGGGTAAAACATTGGCTACCAATGCAGGAGACACAGGAGACATGAGTTCTGTCTCTGGGTCAGGAAGATCCCCTGGAGAAGGGAATGGCAACACACTCCAGTATTCTTATCTGGAGAATTCCATGAACAGAGGAGCCTGGTGGGCTATAGTCTATGGTATCACAAAGAGTTGGACACAACTGAGAGACTAACACTTTCAGTTTTCAAGAGAATACCTCCCAATTTTGGTGAAAATCACACTAACACTGGAGATCATGAGTCAGTTTTCAGCACCTATGAACTGTCTAAATGTAACCCTTTTGGAACTTCAAATTTTGTTTTTCTGGGAAAATGATCTATAGACATCAATAACCTTTTCAATGGCTATATGGACCACAACAAATTTAAAAACACTAAGATGATATTTATAACATGAGTATATTTGAAAAACTAATTTGAGATTTATTGGCATAATTTTCATACTCAAGCCAGCATAGTTTTTTAGAGTTTGATCAACAGAAATTTATTTCATATTAACTCACGAGATAGAGGGCTTCCCAGGGGGCACTAGTGGTAAAGAATCTGCCAGTGCAGGAGACACAAGAGACACATGTGTGATCCTTGGGTTGGGAAGATCCCTTGAAGGATGGCATGGAAACCCTCTCCAGTATTCTTGCCTGGAGAATCTCATGGACAGAGGAGACTGGCGGCCTACAATCCATAGGGTCACAAGGAGTTGGACATGACTGAAGCAACTTAGCAGCAGCAACAGGATATAGGACTTTTTTTTTTTTACCAAACAGGTAGAATGCCTGCTCAAAACATTTTCACTTGTTATACAACAATTCATAATAGAAAGTGAGAAAGCCAGTTTTATTGTCATTGTTGCTTAACTGTTATAATAGAAAACCATTTTAGGAAAGGTGATGAAGTGGCCTAGTTAAAAATGTGATGTATTATATCCTCTAGCTAGTGCCAGCATTGCTTCTAAAGGAAACTACAATTCTGAGTATGAAATAACTAGCTTAAATTGAATTTTCTGAAAAATTAGTCTGTTCATTGGAAACTGTTTATTTCCCATGACTTAAGTGGTGTTCTTATGGACAATAAACTACAGAATGTGAACAGCCTTCCTGAAATTTTTAAGAGTGTCACTGAAACAGTGTTAAAAGATAAATGCATTAACTTAAGAAAATGCTTCATTTAGTCCTTGAGAAATCTTCAACTTATTTTAAAAGTGCACGTTTCACTTTAGAGTTTAGAATTATACTAGCATTGTTTGGTAGATCCTACTGAAATGCTTTATTGCCCATAGTATTTACTTTCATTTTAGCAATAGGAAAGTCAGGACTTGCCTTTAAACATGCTTGAGTCATAAAGTCATGTTCTCTTCAGTCTGGCTCATAAGGTCATATCAAAATTAGTATTTACTCTTGCTCAAAATGTTACATATTTATAAAAAAAAATACAAAGTTGTTTAAAATGCCTGTGTGGTTTATACTTGAAATGTACCTTAATTTTTTTAATACTTTTTATCCAGGTATGGAATAATTTGAGTTTATCAGGGTGATAGATTAGTATATACAGTAATGTTTCAACTGTGTTCTTGGAGTTCTTATAACAAAATATTAAATTTCTCATGTAAAACATTCCAAGATAAACAAAATTTGAGAAAAATGAAGATAAACAAAATTAAATGGATGTCTTTTTTCAGAGCCTTTAAGGTTATTTCATATGTTATATATAACATATATGGGCTTCCCGGTTAACACACTGGTAAAGAATCCACCTGTAAATTCAGGAGACTAGGGTTTGATCCCTACATTGGGAAGATCCCCTGGAGAAGAAAATAGCAAGCCACTCTAATATTCTTGCCTAGGAAATCCCATGGACAGAGGAGCCTGGAGGGCTATAGTTGTGTGGTTACAAGGGTCAGACATGACTTAGTGACTAAAACAAAAAAGCATTACATATATAATACATGGTCTATATCTACTACATATTAGATACACGTATATACAGTGTTGTATATACACTCAGGCAAGAACTTCTAACAATGCAGAAACAATTTCCACTTCCTGATGTTTCAAGAGAATAGCCTCAAATTCTCTTACTTACACTTGATGTCTTGAGCATAGTTTTTAACATTTATGAGTCTCCTAAACTAAATGTATTTGTGTGTGTTTGTGTTGGTTCAGTTCAGTCGCTCAGTCATGTCCGACTTTTTGTGACCCCATGAACTGCAGCACGCCAGGCCTCTCTGTCCATTACCAACTCCTGGAGTCCACCCAAACCCATGTCCACAGAGTCGGTGATGCCATCCAACCATCTCATCTGTCATCCCCTTCTCATCCTGCCCTCAATCTTTCCCAGCATCAGGGTCTTTTCAAATAAGTCAGCTCTTCACATCAGGTGGCCAAAGTATTGGAATTTCAGCTTCAACATCAATTCTTCCAGTGAACATCCAGGACTGATCTCCTTTAGGATGGACTGGTTGGATCTCCTTGCAGTCCAAGGGACTCTCAAGAGTCTTTTCCAACACCACACTTCAAAAGCATCAATTCTTCTGCACTCAGCTTTCTTTATAGCCAAACTCTCATATTCATACATGACCACTGGAAAAATCATAGCTTTGACTAAATGGATCTTTGTTGGCAAAGTAATGTCTCTGCTTTTTAATATGCTGTCTAGGTTGGTCATAACATTTTTTTTCCAAAGGAATAAATGTATTTTAATTTCATGGCTGCAATCACCATCTGCAGTGATTTTGGAGCCAGAAAAATAAAGTCTGACACTGTTTCCACTGTTTCCCCATCTATTTCCCATGAAGTGATGGGACCAGATGCCATGATCTTCGTTTTCTGAATGTTGAGCTTTAAGCCAAATTTTTCATTCTCTTCTTTCACTTTCACCAAGAGGCTCTTTAGTTCTTCTTCACTTTCTGCCATAAGGGTGGTGTCATCTGCATATCTGAGGTTATTGGTATTTCTCCCAGCAGTCTTGATTCCAGCTTGTGCTTCCTCCAGCCCAGCATTTCTCATGATGTACTCTGTGTGTTTGTGTGGAGGGGGAGATGATTCAATATTGATTTTTCTGGGGAAATTTGAGAAACTTCCACTTTTTAAATAAGGTATCTTTTTTCATAGTTTGTTTATTAGCATTTATTGGAACCAGGTGCTCTTTGGAGCTTATTTGTGAACCCTAACTTGTACCTTCAAAGATATTTTTGATGCTTGTTCTTATTGTTGCTATGTACAGGAAGTGGTTACTTAGAAACATGGGAATGGACATCAAACAGTTGCTGTAACCCAGTATAACCTCATATTTTACATGCTGAAAAATACAGTTATAAAATAATTAGGAAGAGCAAAATTTGGCTTAATTTAGGAAACCCTAGTTGAAAAGAGATCTCAGAATTGAAATAGACACATGTACCCCAATGTTCATCACAGCACTGTTTATAATAGCCGGGACATGGAAACAACCTAGATGTCCATCAGCAGATGAATGGATAAGAAAGCGGTGGTACATATACACGATGGAGTATTACTCAACCATTAAAAAGAATATATTTGAATCATTTCTAATGAGGTGGATGAAACTGGAGCCTATTATACAGGGTTAAGTAAGCCAGAAAGAAAAACATCAATACAGTATACTAACGCATATATATGGAATTTAGAAGATGGTAACAATAACCCTGAATGTGAGACAGCAAAAGAGACACAGATGTATAGAACAGTCTTTTGGACTTTGTGGGAGAGGGAGAGGGTGGGATGATTTGGGAGAATGGCATTGAAACATGAATAATATCATATAAGAAACTAATTGCCAGTCCAGTTTTGATGCAGGATACAGGATGCTTGGGGCTGGTGCACTGGGATGATCCAGAGGGATGGTAAGGGGAGGGAAGTGGGAGGGGGGTTCAGGATGGGGAACACATGTACACCCTTGGTGGATTCATGTTGATGTATGGCAAAACCAATACAATATTGTAAAGTAATTAGCCTCTAATTAAAATAAATAAATTTAAATTAAAAAGAAAATTACAGTTATTTCATGAGACAATTATTAAAGTGAAAATCATCATATGAGTAGGTAAGAAGGAATGTCTTTTGATATTAAAATTATCATTGACCAAAGTTATGAATCATGATTGGACTACACAATAATATTATTTTAGAGTCCAAAAGTAAGCGAAGAGTAAACTGAAGAGTTAGTTGAAACTAGCAAAGAATTAAGAAAGTCTGTCTAGGTAAAAAGAAGATGAGAAACAAATATATATTTTGTATATGTATGTATGTTAGATACTTACTCTTGTCTAACTCTTCAATCCTTGGACTGTGGCCTGCCAGACTCCTTCATCCATGGAATTCTCCAGGCAAGAATACTGGAGTGGGGTTGCCATTCCTTTCTCCAATATTGTGTATAAATGTGCCTTTTAGTTATTATTTTAAGAAATAAAGCATGATAGCTTATAATTAAATATATAGTGACAATGAGGCTCAGTCATTATTTTGGATCAAAATTAAGTTATTATTATGTTGAACAGTAGGTGTGGTAGAAGAGAGGTAAACATATAAGTAGCCTAAGTAGATTTTGAATAGATAACTACCCATGCACATTAATAAACAATATCTCTTCTCACCTTCAAAAGTGGAGAAGAACTAGGTAAGATTAACAATAGTTTCAAAATGATATACACATTACTCTGTTAGGAGTTTTAATTATATTCTGGAAATTAAAACTTATTAATTACATCAAAATAAATCATTTAAATAAATAGTTTAACATCTAGAAAATAAGACCTGAGATTTCCCTATTAGTCTTCACTAAGACCATGGACAAAGATACTGTAATTTTGTGACAGATTGGATTGCTGCTTCAGATTTGGTATATAATTCAGATTGAGCTCAACCACCAACAATAATAAAAGTCATTGAAATTTCAATGTTGATTTGAGAATTTGAGATGGTACCTTATCTTCACACAAAGCAGCATCCTTGAACCAAATTCAAACAATGAAAATGCATCAGTATGTTCCTAGGGAACATAAAAGCACCCATTCAAAGGGAATAAGACAGGTAAAGATGACTTGAAAATGTAGACTTGTAGACTTGAAAATGTAGATGAAAAATGTAGACTTATTTTTTANACTAAAGTTAATTATTTAACAAACTAGACTTAAACTAAATACCAAGTTACAAAGGCTAAATATTGTTATGTTGAAATTACATTTATTACTTTATTAATACCATAAACATTATGAGACCATGAAATGCAGTCACTTAAGTCAAAAATAAGATAAACTGGGTTTCCTTTTGAGTTAACTCATAAAATAATCTGTGATGAAACCATCCCATGTTAGAAGAGAAAGACTAACTCTTTGATACTAACATGTACAAATAATATGTTGATCAAAAAGGGGCATTCAATTCCAATATACCTTGAAGTGAAGTGAAGTTACTCAGTCGTGTCCGACTCTTTGTGACCCCACGGACTGTAGCCCACCAGGCTCCTCCGTCCATGGGATTCTCCAGGGAAGAATATTGGAGTGGGTTGCCAATTCCTTCTCCAGGTGCAAATAGTTTGATTCAACTTAAACAAGGTACCTATAATAGTCAAATTCATAGAGTCAGAAAGTATACTGGTAGATGCCTGGGACCAGGGAAGGGAATGAGGAGGAGAATGAGGGCTTAGTGTTTAATGGGGACATAGTTTCAGTTTACAAAAGTGAAAGATTTGGGAGATGGATAATGGTGAGAGTTGCACAACAGTGTGAATTTACTTAGAGCCACTGAACTGTACAGTTAAATATGGTTAAGATAGTATATTTCAGAACTTATGGTTTTCAGAGAATGACAGGAAGGGGTAGTTAGGGAATTTGGGGTGGACATGTACATACTGTACATCTAAAATGGATAACCAGCAAGGACCTATTGTATAGCACATGGAACTTTGCTCGTTATTTAGCTGCCTGGATGGGAGGGGAGTTTGGGGGAGAACAGATACATGCACATGTCTTGCTGAGTGTTTATTCTGTTGTTTACCTGAAAATATCAAACAGTGTTAATTGGCTATACCCCAATACAAACTAATATTTTTCAAAAAACGTATGTCTTATATCACAATGAAAACATTAAAAATGCTCCTTCATAAACATAAATATAAGCAATAGAAAAAACAAAATTCACAGAGGGCATTTTGGCGCTGCTTCTTCAACTGGGATATGAGTTATAAAAGAAAAGTTACTTAAATAGCATGGAGGAAATAATTTTGCTTAAAGTACTTAGCAATGAGTACACATTCTCTTTAGTTCTCTTTATAGAATGACTTCACTGCCTTTATTCTATTGACATATATTCTACTCTTTATCCTTTCTGTTTAAGTTGACAGATATACTATTTCAGCTTCCTTATAGTTTCTTATAACTTCAAAGTAATGATTTTATTCCCACTCCCATTTAAAAACCTGAGAAAGGAAACTGACTAATTCATCATTCAGGACACAGTGTTGTCAGAGATGGTTGGCCAGCCTGGAGGTCAGTCGTTTGGGATCAAATGCTTACTATTAGTCCAAAATATCTGAGGCCAGTGGTAGAAACAGAGACATAACCACTTGGTAACAGGAGTTGCCAAGGCACATATCCTTAAAACGTACAAAGGCACGTAGACAAAGATCACCCTTTCCACTTCAGTTTCCATTCAAGTTCTGTCCAGGGAAGAGTGTTCTGTAGCCAAAAATCCTGTCTGTCTGCATGGAAAGGCAAGAACAAATCATGTATATTGGAACTCTGAGTGAGTCCTCTCTAATCTTATACCATCAAGCCTGTGAATTTTAAAATGGGTTCTTTTCACTTATACTCCATTCTTTCCCTGAAAACTTCTGATTATAATGTATGTCCCATGTAGATTATCTACTGGAAGAAAATATATTGAAAAGTAATGTGTTGGTCTGATTTATTAGGCATATATGTCTATCTATAAATTACTAAATAGATATACTAAAAAAAAAGAAAACATTTTCTTATAATGTTTGTTGTTTTGCATCAATATTAGCATGTCCTGTCATCTTTGAGACACTCATAAATTCAAGTCTCTAAGCCTGTAAAATTGAGTGCCAGATACTGCAGTGAGACAAACATATGAAGACAAATGTCAATTGGAAAGAATCCTTGACAGTCAGTTAGCAAGCTGACCTTCCCCAGCTGACTGACTTTTTCTTACATGTTTATCAATCATTTTTTCCTGGTTCATTTTTATCAATATAATTATACAGAATATACATATACTCTCTTGTGTGTATGGACACAGACACACATGTACATATGCATTTTAAAAAATGCTCACCTTAAGGATTTGTGGTTCATTGCAGAAATTAAATTTCAGAAAAATTCTTTACTTCATAGCTATTTTGTGAAAATAGATTTATATCAATAAAGGAATAAATTCAGCTTTTAGATCATTCATTATCACTTAGTATAAAAACACAATCAAGCAGGTTTAAGTTTCTTACTTTATGATGATGTTTTGATATCATCCACAAGACCATTCTTCTTAATATTTCTGACACCGTTATATTTATTATGACATTGGAAACTTTCTGGCCTAAAACTGGTTTATTTGTCCTTTTTTGTGCAAAGGTGTTAAAAGAGAAAAAGTAATTAGAATTCTTCCAACATTGCACATATTGCTTAATTTATACTCTTAATATTAGTTTGATTCAAATAAAATTGTCACTATCCAAATTTTATAATCTGCATGATTCTAATTTCACATGATTCAATCTAATAATTCCAAACTGGTGGTTATTTGGAAGTATGGTCTTGTTAAGTATTCCATTGGACCGTATTGTGCTTCCTAATGCATAAATGTGTAATTATTAATATTTACTAGATAGTGTCTTTGAGGAGTGCTTTAAACTTCCAAAAAGGCAAGAATACTGGAGTGGGTTGCCATTTCCTCCTCCATGGGATCTTCTTGACCCAGAGATCAAACATGCATCTCTTGCATTGCAGGCAGTTTACCCACTGTACACTGGGGAAGTCCAAGGCTGTAGTCAAGAATATCAAATCTGGAGTAAGAACTGGTGTCAGGTCCTTGCTGAATCATATGGTAGTTCTTTTTTTTTTTTAATTTAAATTTTGGGGAAACCTCCATACCATTTATTGTTCTTACTAATTTATTATTTCTTTCTTCCAAAGTAAATAATATAAAAGCATAAGAAAGCTTGCTAGGCAGAAATCTCAATAAATTGTGACTCCGAAACTTCAGGATTGTTTAATCTCATGCAATTCTTACACTATGTAGATGCTTCTGTGCATAAGTGAGAATCAAATGCATGAGTATAGTAATAATCTAAGCAACTCCATATAACGTAACACATAGCTATTGAGACTTTGCTGTGTGTAAATTGCTATTCTAAGTGGCTGAGTATAAAAAAAAATGTTCCAGAGATGATATAAAGAAAAGAATGAGTTTGCCTAGGAAGTATTCAAATTATAATGATTATTCAGTTTCAACTATAATCAAAAATCTGTGTAGATTTGTGATGGAAATCAAAAGTAGAAATGAATTCGAAAATCATAATTAATAGTCAACCCAAATGAGAATTTCATTGACTGAAGTCTCAGTCAGTGTTTCACTGACTAGCTGACCTTTAAAGCAAGACCTGGTTAGTTGAGCCAAAGCAACCCATAGTGTCATCAAAAGATAATAATGTATTGTTGCTTTAAGGCTCTAAAACAACGTAATTCATTGTTGCTTTAAGGCTGGTTATTATGAAACAACAGATAACTAAAGTATCAAACAATTGTTTGCATAGTTTTTGTAGCACAAAACAATCATAAGTCAATAATTGTAATTATAGTAAAATTATATTAAAAAATAGCACTAGTAAGGCTATTATTTTTGTGTTAAACTGAAATGCATTGAAATAAGGTCAAAAATTTTTAAAGAATAAAGCTTTTGTTTAATTGTTCACTTCAGTATATAATCATGAATTTAACTATAACAAGAAGTTCTGTTTTGTTTCCCTAATCATTTCAATTCATTTGTGGGACAGATTAAAAATACTAATTTATATATATTTTTTATAATTTTTATTTTTACTTTGGTTTACTTTACATTACTGTATTGGTTTTGCCAAACATTGACATGAATTCACCACGAGTGTAATGCGTTCCCAAACACGAATCCCCTCCCATCTCCTACCCCATACCATCCGTCTGGGTCCTCTTCTTGCACCAGTCCCAAGCATCCTGCATCCTGCATCGGACATCAACTGGCGACTCGTTTCTTACATGATAGTATACATGTTTCAATGCCATTCTCCCATCTCATCCCACCCTCTCCCTCCATCCCTCCCCCAGAGTCCAACAGTTGACTCTATAGATCTGAGTCTCTTTTGTTGTCT
>SJYQ01001970.1:0-66758 GCA_006410935.1 Redunca redunca
CCCCCTCCCCTCCCCAAGTCCCCGAGTCACTCCAGGACCTACTCACTCTTCTCGATCATGGCTAGATTTGGAATTGGTCTGGGATGGCCTATGTCTAATGGGGCTTCCCAGCTGGCGCTAGTGGTAAAGAACCCCTCTGAGAATGCAGGAGATGTAAGAGGCACCAGTTTGATCCCTGGGTTGGGAAGATCCCTTGGAAGAGGGCAGGGAGACCCACTTCAGTGTTCTTTTCGGGAGAATCCCATGGACAGAGGAGCCTGTCGGGCTACAGTCCACAGGGTCACAAAGAGCAGGTTATGACTAAAATGACTTGGCATGCCTGGCTGCCCTATGAACCAGTGTGATGGATTTCTTTTACCTCCTTAAATTTTATTTTAAATTTTTCTGGATTTATTTTGCGCTGTGCTAGGTCTTCATTGCTGAGCGTGGACTTCCTCTAGTTGTGGTGAGCAGGGGCTGCTCTTTGTCCTGGTGCACGGCCTTCTCACTGTGGTAGCTTCTCTTGTTGCAGAGCATGACCTCTAGAGCACGGACTTGAGTAGTTGTGACCTATGGGCTTAATCGCCCTGCGGCATGTGGGATCTTCCCTGACCAAGGATCGAACTGGTGTCCCCTAAATTGGCAGTCGCTCTATTCTTTTAGATTGAACTCCCATTTCTATTCTGAGGCTGAAGTTTTGTCCAAAGCCCAAACCCTCGTCTGTAGTCATTTCCTAGGGCTTCCAAAGATACATCACCACAAACTTGGTGCCTTAAACAACAGAAATTTATTCTCAGTACTGAAGGCCAGAAGTCTGAAATCAAGATGTGGCGGGCCTACACTCTCTCTGATGGTTTCAAGGGACCATCAGTTCCTTGCCTCTTCCATCTTCTGGTGATGGAAGAAGCATTAGCATTCCTTGCCATGTAGACTCATCACTCTAGTCTCTGCCTCTGTCTTCACATTGCCTTCCATGTGTCTTATTTTATGAGGATCCATCTAATTGCCTTTAAGACTCACCCGAATTACCCAGGGTAAGCTCTTCCTTTCAAGATTCTTAAGTTAATCACATCGGTAAAGCTCCCTTTTCAGATATTCCTGGATAATTTGGGTGAGTCCTAAAGAGAATTAGACTCTAGGGATTTGACATGGATATCTTTTTTTGGGGGAGGAAGAAGTCATTACTTAGTTTACAAAGGTTCTGATATCTCTGGGCCTGTGTTGGCTCTTCTTCCTGGGGGATGAGCCCCTTGTCTGTCTTATTTCTGGCTAAGGTTAAGAGTCAACATGAATATGTTTATGTATATACAACTCAGTATACACATCTCTCTGCTATCTATCTCTCTATTCATCCATCTAATCTACCTCTTTATGTTATCTAAAATGAGGCAAAAGCTTTATGAAATTGTATTTTAATTGATGTGAGATGTATTCTGATATTTCCTATTTTATTTGATTCCATTCCATTCTATTCTATCGTTTTATTTGGAAAAAAGTGCTAGTCAAAACCTACTTCAATTGATTCATAATAAGTAGTGACCTACAGTTTGCTATATTCTGTTCTTAGAGCACTGCTCTGATTATATCCTGTTTCTTACTAATTCTTTTTAAATCTGTTTATTTGTATTTATTTATAGCTGTGCTGTGTCTCCACTGCTACAAGAGGGCTTTCTCCAGTTGCTGAGAGCAGTGACTGCTTCGTGGGCTCTAGGACACACAGGTAGTGCAGGCCCAGCTGCCCTGTGGCATGAGGGATCTTCCGGGACCAGAGATTGAACCACAGTTCCCTGAATTGGCAGGCAGATTCTTAACCACTAGAGCACCAGGGAAGCCCCTTTGACAAACTCTCTGATGGTCTTATGCTGCTTTCCATGTGAAGTCCAAGGTCCTCAGCCTGGAAGGCTCCTACTTCCCCCTCAGATCCACTGTCCCTGGCAGGAGGCAGCAGACTCCGGGCTTTGGACCTGAAGGCTGGTCTGTGGCACTTGGAAGTGCTGTGGCCTTAGAGAAGTTAACTTCATTTTTTTTAAGTCCCTGTCCCATCACTTGTAAAAGAGGATCAGGGTGCCTTCCTTCCTGGGCTGCTGTGAGGGTCAGATGAGAGAACACACACTTGGTGCTCAGTAAACAATAGTGGGGAGGTTTTCTGCACAGGACATGCTCTGGTTCCCAACATACTCCACTACTTTTGGCTGTTTTCCAGAAGAATTTGGTGCCCTCCTGTATCTGTCCATTTGTTCATTCTATTACCCCTTCCTGACCCAGATGCCCTTTTTGGAGAAACCAGTCTTTCTTGACTTCGTTGAAATGTCACCATTTTAGTCTCTGGCCGACGAGTGGGAAGTGGTCCGGTCTCCCCTGTGAGTCTGTAGCCTTATAACCATGTTTTGGTGCTTCTTGTCTGTTATAGTTCTCTCTAGGGTCCTTTACAAGAACGTGAGCGCCTTTTTGGATGGGGGATGTGTTCACCCCATGTATACTTTCCCCATGCATCCCCTCAAAACACTTAGGACAAATAATATAATATATTGGGTGATTTAGTGTGTAAAATTATCACTTGCTGTAGGAAGCTGGGATAAGTATGACTCTTAAGTTTTCCAGTTAATATAGAATGTTTAGTAACTGTGTATGTAACTGAGGATGTCTTGCCTATCATATTTTTAATTCCATCAGAAATAAATAAAATAATCCTTGGTTTATCTGAACTTTTCATATATACACACAGCTTGTATATATGAAAGTGACCAGCTGGTATATAAGTAATAAGTAGTAATATATAAGTAGTAACATGTACAAGTAATAATGCTTGTATATAAATAAGTGACCAGCTTATAGCTGGTTTTATATCAATGATGTCAAAGAAGTTATTGATCATTCCTAGGGTTATCTTATATGCATGTGTATGTGTGTGCTTTAATCATTGTATCAGTGTATGGTAAAGGAAAATTGTTAGCAAAATAAAAGAATGGTATAGTTCTAGAAGAAATCTCAGCTTAACAGTATAGATTGAAGGTTATGAGCACAGGCTCTGGACCTAAAACTCTTGAATTTAAACCCTATTTATTATAAATACAATTCATTCATTTACTGGTTGTGCTGTTTAATCTATTTAATCGCTCTATGTCTTTATGCCCTCATCTGTATAAATTGGGGCTAACAATAGTGTCTACATTTTGGGGACTACTATGAGGACTGAAATAGTTGATACATGTGAAGTACTTACACAGCATCTGGACAGCATCTACCAGTAGAACACTGCGCATGCACCATATTCCACTTCAGGCACACATCCAGTAGATACCAGTGCAGATATTTACCAAGGGACATTTACTGGAATGCTCGCAGCAGCATGGTTTATAATAGCCCCAACTAGAAGCTACCCAAATGCCCATCAATAGTACAATGGATAAATAAATTCCATTTTTTGTATATAATAGAATATCATAACATGTAACAACATGGATGAATCTCACAAATGTAGTAAAGAGTGAAGGTAACCAGATGTTTAAAGGGAAATCCTGTATGATTCCATTCATATAAAGATCAAAACCAGGCAAGACTAGAAAATAGGATAGCGATTGCGCTAGTTGGGGAGAATGACTAGAAAGTAGCATGAGGAGAGTATCTGGGGGTGCTGGATATGCTGGCTTTTAGGTTGTGGGTACTGACTATGTGGATGTACTCAGTTTGTGAAAATTCACCAAGCTGTGCACTTGTGATCTCTGTACTTTCCTGTATGTAAATTATATTTGAAAAGTTTTTAAAAACAGTGTTGCCTTGAAATGAATAGACTGCTAGATATTTTTCCAGCAAAGACGGTTCATTCAGGATTGGCAGAGAGTTGTGATTTTGGCACTGCAACCATGACAAGCCATGCAGATCTCTACATGATCTCTACATGATCTCTACATGATCTCTACATGCCAGGAGAAGGAGAATGTCTTAGAGGGGAAGAAGGAAGCTGGGAGGGCTGTTGTAAACAAAGTCCATGGCTTCTCATTGACTGAGTCCTGTCAGGAAAAGAGGAAAGTCATTCTTATTTCTCTTGAGCTCTGCTATTGCTGCAGGACCTGGGAGCTCCCTCTTCTGGTCTCCTTAATCTATTTAACTGAGGTTTCTGTTTATTAAGTTTTTATATTTTCCCCTTTTGATCAAGATCTTTCTCTGAAAGCATCCCTGATCAAGAGTCAAATTTTCAAGTTTTAGTGGCTTTTTGTCTCTCAGTGTTAAGAAAGATGTGTCAAGTTGGAGGGAAAGTGAACAGATTGGAAACTTATTAAGGTCACATTTAAGTAACAGGGAAGTAGGAGGGTGAATGCTCAGGCACTTTTTATCAAAAGTCCATATGTTATCAAGAGGAGCTTTCCAGGTGGCACTAGGGGCAAAGAACCCGTCAATGACATGAGACATGGGTTCAATCCCTGGGTTGGGAAGATCCCCTGGTTGCATGGCAACCCACTACAGTATTCTTGACTGGAGAAACCCATGGACAGAGAAGCCTGGGGAGCTACAATCCATAGGGTCTTACAGAGTTGGACGTGACTGAAGTGATTTGGCACACACAGAGGCGTGTTATCAAGACTGTAGACATTAGAGATCATCTGAAGTGTTGTATCATCGTCAAAGTTTGGCAACAGACTTCCAACAGGCCATCTGAAAGTCTTGGGGAAGCTGTACCATCAGTTGTCTTCTGCTTCAATTCAAGGAAATCTTTACTTTCAGGTCACCAGATGATGTGCACTTCCAGCCACTGTTCATTGCTTTCTTGATGTATTTCATGTGAATCCAAGAGTTTATATCTTGGAATTTGGTGACAATGTGGGTCACTTAGCAGTACCTGATAGCGGCCTTTCCAGCAAGATTGAAGAAAGTTCTTCTGGAAGTATCTTTTCTAATACACAAAACCTCCAGATTGCAAGGTGTGATGCTTAAGGTCTTTATCTCCTGACAAATTTTTAATAGAAGTAGTTAGGCCTTTGCAATATTAGACTATCTTCTATCAGTTGTGGGTTAAAAGAAGCAGGAGTCAGGTGCATTGGGCACCACGTGACTATCTCAGGAGAGACTTTATGAGTTCCAAAAGGTGTGAATCTGAGATTTAGAAACATTAATGGTAATGTGATAAAGGACAGAAATGGTAAGGACCTGACAGAAGCAGAAGAGATTAAGAAGAGGTAGCAACTCTGTGATAACCTAGAGGGGTTGGATGGTGTGGCAGGTAGGAGGGAGTTTCTAGAGGGAGGTGGCATATGTATACCTACGGCTGATTCATGTTGATGTAGCAGAAACCAACACAATATTGTAAAGCAATTATCCTTTAATTATAAATAAATTAAAAAATTAAAAAATAAGTGGAAAGAATATACAGAAGAACTATACCAAAAAAAAAAAAAATCTTAGCAACCCAGATAAACATGATGGTGGTCACTCACCTAGAGCCAGACATCCTGGAGTGTGAAGTCACATGGGCCTTAGGAAGTATCACTATGAACAAAGCTAGTGGAGCTCATAGAATTCCAGCTGAGCTATTTCAAATCCTAAAAGATAATGCTGTAAAAGTGCTGCACTCAATATGTCAGCAAATTTGGAAAACTCAGCAGTGGCCACAGGACTGGAAAAGGTTGGTTTTCATTCCAACCCTAAAGAAGTGGAAAGTGAAAGTCACTCAGTTGAGTCCGACTCTTTGTGACCCAAGCCAGAATACTGAAGTGGATAGCCTTTCCCTTCTCCAGGGGATATTCCCAACCCAGAAATCGAACCAGGGTCTCCTGCTATGCAGGCAGATTCTTTACCAACTGAGCTATCAGGGAATTTCTAGAAAGGCAATGCCAAAGAATCCTCATACTACTGTACAATTGTGCTCATTTCACATGTTAGCAAGGTTATGTTCAAAATCCTTCAAGCTAGGCTTCAGCAGTACATGAACTGAGAACTTCCAGATGTACAAGCTGAGTTTAGAAAACAGAGGAACCAGAGATCAAATTGCCAACATTCATTGGATCATAGAGAAAGCAAGGGAATTCAGAAAACATCTGCTTCATTGACTATGTGAAAGCCTTTGACTGTGTGGATCACAACAAACTGGAAAATTCTTAAAGAGATGAGAATACCAGATCACCTTACCTGCCTCCTGAGAAACCTGTATGCGGATCAAGAAGCAGCAGTTAGAACTGAACAGGTACCAACTGACCAAATCAAAACTGGGAAAGGAGTATGACAAGGCTCTTTATTGTCACCCTGCTTATTTAACTTCTATGCAGTGTATATCATGTGAAATGCCATGCTGGATAAATCACAAGCTGGAATCAAGATTACCAAGAGAAATATCAATAAACTCACATATGTAGATGATACCATTCTAATGGCAGAAAGGGAAGATGAACTAAAGAACCTCTTGATGAGGGTGAAAGAGGAGAGTGAAAAAGCTGGCTTAAAACTTAACAACATTTAAAAAACTAAGATCATGGCATCAGGTTCCGTCACTTCATGGCAAATATTAAAGGAAGGGGAAAAGTGGAAACAGTGACAGATTTTCTTTTCTTGGGCTCCAAGATCACTATGGACAGCGACCACAGCCAAGAAACTGAAGGATGCTTGCTCCTTGGAAGGAAAGCTACGACAAACCTAGACAGCATATTAAATAGGAGAGACATCATTTTGCCAACAAAGTTCCATCTACTCAAAGCTATGGTTTTTCCAGTAGTCATGTATGGATGTGAGATTTTTTTGGACCGTAAAGAAGGCTGAGAGCTGAAAAATTGATACTTTCAAACTGTGGTGCTGGAGAAGACTCTTGAGTGTCCCTTGGACTGCAAGGAGACTGAACCAGTCCATCCTAAAGGAAATCAGTCCTGAATATTCATTGGAAGGACTGATGTTGAAGCTGAAACTCTAATACTTTGGCCACCTGATGCAAAGAACTGACTCACTGTAAAAGATCCTGATGCTGGGAAAGATTGAAGGCAAAAGGAGAAGAGGGCTGTATAGGATGAGATGGTTAGATAGCACCACAAACTTAACGGACCTGAATTTGGGCAAACTCTGGGAGATAGTGAAGGAGAGGGAAGCCCGACGTGCTGCAGTCCATGGGGTCACAAAGAGTGGGACACGGCTTAGTGACTGAACAACAGCAACAATGGCAATGCTTTTGACCAAGGTATTTGGAGGGCCTTTACAAATTTTGCCAATTCAGTCTTAAAACAATTTGGTTTTGGCTGTGGTGGGTCTTTGCTGCTACTCTTTGTTGCAGTGCACGGGCTTCTCACTGTCTTCATTGTGGTGGTTCTTCTGTTGTGGAGCACAGGCTCTAGGGTGCTTGGGCTTCAGTTGCTGTGGCATACAGGTTCAGTAGTTGGAGCCTGCGGACTCTAGAGGGTTCGAGCTTCAGTAGTTACGGTGTACAGGCTTAGTTGCTCTGTGGCATGTGGAATCTTCCTGGACTAGGGATCAAACCTATGTACGCTCACTGGCAGGTGGATTCTCATCCTCAGTTACAGGGAAGTCCCCAATTGAGTCTTATTTTTTCCAATTGAGTCTTAATAATGCCATTAGTATGTTTGAAAAACCTGAGGATTGGGAGTGATAAGGATAACAAAAGTGTTATTGAACCAGAAAAAACAGTGCAGACTCTTTGAAGTATGTGGCCAGTAAAATAGATTCCTCAATCACTATTTTAGAGGAATTTTAGAGGAGTTCCCCAGGTAGGGGTAATCTTTTCCAAAGGACTTTAGCCACAAGAGAGGCAGTGGTCTGAAAGAAAAAGCTTTAGTCCAGTATGAAAACATACAGACCTTGACTCAAATATATTTATATCCATTAGACAGACATCTGTGCACATCTCTGCCAATTGCACAGTTTTGTTCATTTTTATGGCTGAGTAATATTCTTTGGAAGGAATGATGCTAAAGCTGAAACTCCAGTACTTTGGCCACCTCATGCGAAGAGTTGACTCATTGGAAAAAGCCCTGATGCTGGGAAGGATTGGGGGCAGGAGGAAAAGGGGGTGACAGAGGATGAGATGGCTGGATGGTGTCATCGACTCGATGGATGTGAGTTTGAATGAACTCCGGGAGAAGGTGATGGACAGGCCTGGCGTGCTGTGATTCATGGGGTCTCAAAGAGTTGGACACGACTGAGCGACTGAACTGAACTGAACTGAATATTCCATTGTATTTCTGCACATCTTATGTATCCGTTCTTCTGTTGATGGACATTTAGGTTGCTTCCATATCATTGCTATTGTAAATAGTGCCGCCATGAAAATTGGGGTACATGTGTATTTTTGAATTATGGTTTTCCCTGGATATATGCCCAGGAGTGGGGTTGCTAGATCATTTGGTAATTCTGTTTTCAGCTTTTAGAGAACCTACATACTGTTATCCATAGTGACTGTATTAATTTACATTCCTACCAATAGTGTAAGAGGGTTCCCTTTTTTCCACATCCTCTCCAGTGTTTATCGTTTGTGAATTTTTTGATGATGGCCGTTCTGACCAGTGTGATGTCATTGTAGTTTTGATTTACTTTTCCCTAATAATTAGTGATGCTGAGCATCTTTTCACG
This sequence comes from Redunca redunca, assembly GCA_006410935.1. Classification (NCBI taxonomy): domain Eukaryota; kingdom Metazoa; phylum Chordata; class Mammalia; order Artiodactyla; family Bovidae; genus Redunca; species Redunca redunca. The sequence goes on from SJYQ01001970.1 coordinate 8,542, forward strand.
TGCCTCTTGGCCATCTATATGTCTTCTTTGGAGAAATGTCTGTTTAGGTCTTCTGCCCAGGTTTTGATTGAATTTTTTTTTTAATATTGAGCTCTATGAGTTATTTGTATATTTTGGAGATTAATTGCTTGTCATTAGACAGAGAAAGTTGCATGAAATTCATTTGCCAGACCTCGAGTGGGTGATCCATTAGGCTGTGTAAAAAGTGAGGGAGCAACATGAACAGGCTTCCCTGGTTTGTACTTCAGACAAGTGGAACAAGTAAGGCACTTTCTTGGTTCAACAAAAATCTGTGTTTGTGAGTACCCCAATGGCACCTCCTTCCTTTCCATATACAAAAAAGGAAAAAGGGTGTGTGATAATTGAGATACCCCAGGGCAGTTAAGTTCATCAAACTCTCCTTTAAGGCACTGAAAGCTATGTCTCTCCTTAGTCCCATAAAATTGGGTCTGGATTGTTATTTTTCAGTAAAGTATATAATGGTTTGACTGTAAGAAAGAAATTTGAAGTCTAATTTCAGTAATAACCAACTAGCCCAAGAAAACCATGAAGTTTTTTCTAAGTTGGCACTTTTGAGTTTTGGGAAACTTAGAAATTCATTAAGTCTATCTGGCTCCAGGTATAACCCTCGTTCTAATATCAGATACCCTAAATATTGAATCTGGGTTTGGGCAAACTGAAATTTTTCCTTGTCAACTTTATGTCCCTTTAAGGTGAAAAGCTTTTTCAAGTGGATGCCGTTTTCCTGTTAGGAGGCTTAAGAAGGGGAGCAAAGAAGCAAATCATCCACATATTGCAAAAAAAGAAGGAAGCTCTCGGGGACTTTATATCAACCAGATCAGCCTTAAGGATTTGCAAGAAATAAAGACTTCCTAAAAGCCTGAGGCATTACTGTCCAGGTGAATTCTTCTCCTTCCCAAGTGAAGGCAAGAGGGTATTGGCTCGCTTCATCAGCTGAAATAGCTTCTCTTGTAGGTCAGTCAGTGAAGAATCTGCCTGCAGTGCAGGAGACCTAGCTTTGATTCCTGGGTCGGGAAGATTCCCTGGAGAAGGAGATGGCAATCCACTCCAGTATTCTGGCTTGGAGAATCCATGGACAGAGGAGCCTGGCGGACTATAGTCCATGAAGTCACAAGAGTCAGGTACAACTTAGTGACTAAACCATCAAAGAATGCACTGCATAAATAACAGTAAAGAATTTGCCTCTGGTGGGAATGGATGTTAGTAGTGAATGAGGGTTAGGAACAACAAGGTGTCCAGGGATAACAATATTGTTTATTGCTTGGAGGTCCTAGACAAACCTCCCTTTGGCCCTTAGATTTTCTCACCAGTAAAATGGGAGTGTTACAGGGACCAATACAAGGGATAATGAAGTCTTGAGCCTTGTAATCTTCTGATATGGGTTTTATGCCTTGAAGGTCTCTTTTACTTACAGTTGTTTAGTTGTTAAATCTTGTCTGACTCTCTGTGACCCCATGGACTGTGGCCTGGAAGGCTCCTGTGTCCATGGGATTTCCCAGGCTAGAATACTGGAGTGAGTTGCCGTTTCCTTCTCCAGGGGATCTTCCCAATCCAGGGATCGAACTCACATCTCTTGTCTTCACAGGCAGATTCTTTACCATTGCTCCACCTGGAAAGAGTACTGGTTAATTCTAGAGAGATTTGAATCTTGATGGGAGGTACACAGTGAATTTTGCCAATGTCACTTAGAGATTTTGTTCATAAGGAAACTGGTAACTGATTCAATGGGGACAGATGATCAGTGTTTCTGGAATCAGTTCTAATAGCATCAGAGATTAAGGAAATAAAATGTCAAAGGGTCATTTAAGTCACTTACCATGGTTACACTGATGACTGCTATGAAATTCTAGAATTACTTACCCCTTTGGGAGAATGAAATTCCAGCATGATACCTCTCTGAGATGTCTTGGTCTAATAAATGGATAGGAGAGGAGGAACTAAGTAGGAAAGGGTGTGTATTTCACAAGGGCCTAGACAAAAGGAAATAGGTTCAAAGAGATGAACCTCTTGAGGTTCATTGGAGATTCCTGCTATTTGCAATGTTTCAGTACTCTAAGGCCAGGGCTGTTTAACAGTAGTGGGGCTGAGTACCAAGAATGTGGCTCCAGTGTCAGTTAGGACTAGAAGAGATTCATCCCCAGTCTAGAGAAATGTTTCTCCAAGCTGACTAGAAGGGAGGATTGGGAAGACCTCTGTAATTTCTTGGGGGCCTGACATTGAGAACTGGGAGGATATTGGAAAGGCTGGTTAAAGGGCTGAAAATGCCTTAAGTGCTTAAGTGTGTAAAGATCTCTTTTCAATACCCTGCTGCTGCTGCTGCTGCTAAGTCACTTCAGTCGTGTCTGACTCTGTGTGACCCCATAGACGGCAGCCCACCAGGCTCCCCCGTCCCTGGGATTCTCCAGGCAAGAACACTGGAGTGGGTTGCCATTTCCTTCTCCAATGCATGAAAGTGAAAAGTGAAAGGGAAGTCGCTCAGTCGTGTCTGACTCTTCGCAACCCCATGGACCGCAGCCTACCAGGTTCCTCTGTCCATGGAATTTTCCAGGCAAGAGTACTAGGTCTTTGCATAACAGCAGAAACGAGGCGAGTTTGGTTTCATTTAGGAGCCTGCATTTGCTGAGGTGAAGATTAATAATTTCACCAATCTTCTTTTGAGGTGACTCATTTAGGATTCGAGAGAGCTGGTTTACCAGATTAACTAAATCTGCAGTGGAGGTAGTTTCCTATTCCAACCTGGTCTTTTTTTACCAGAAGGGAAAGGTCTCAGTTTGGTCCATTAATAAAAATAGAGCAAAAACTCGCCATGTGGACTCAGCAGCTGAAGGGAAGACCAGAATTTTCCTTAAAAATAGGCTGAAGTCAAGTGTAATAATTATGAAAAGCTTCATCAGATTTTTGTGTGAAAGCCTGAATTTTATCCAATCAATAGGTTTTAGACAAGCCCTAGGAATTGCTCAATGAAGTCACTTAGCAATTGTGTAAGCCTGACCATATAATAAACAAGCTGGTCTCCCAGTTTTAATTCTAGAGACCTTTTAGGATTTTCCCAATTAGCAGTTTCCATCCAATGTTGAGTCTGGCCTTTACCAACGAGCATATGAATTAGTCATTCAGTTGTGACTTTCGCGACCCTATGGATTTTAGCCTGCCAGGCTCCTCCGTCCATGGGATTTTCCAGGCAAGAATACTGGCGTGGGTTGCCATTTCCTTCTCCAGGGGATCATCCTGACCCAGGGATCCAACCAGGGTCTCCTGCACTTCAGACAGACTCTTTACCGTCTAAGCCACCAGGGAAGCCCAGAAAGAAAGTAAACTCATGACCTAGAGTCAGACATCCTAGAATGTGAAGTCAAGTGGGCCTTAGGAAGCATCACTATGAACAAACTAGTGGAGGTGATGGAATACCAGCTGAGCTATTTCAAATCCTAAAAGATGATGCTGAGAAAGTGCTGCACTCAATATGCCAGCAAATTTGGAATACTCAATAGTGGCCACAGGACTGGAAAACGTCAGTTTTCATTCCAATCCAAAGGCAATGCCAAAGAATGCTCAAACTACTGCACAATTGCACTCATCTCACATGCTAGCAAAGTAATGCTCAAAATTCTCCACGCCAGACTTAAAAAATATGTGAACTGTGAACTTTCAGATGTTCAAGCTGGTTTTAGAAAAGGCAGAGGAACCAGAAATCAAATTGCCAACATCTGCTGGATCATTGAAAAGCAAGAGAGTTCCAGAAAAATATCTACTTCTGCTTTACAGACTATGCCAAAGCCTTTGACTGTGTGCATCACCACAAACTGTGGAAAATTCTTCAAGAGATGGGAATACCAGACCACCTGACTTGCCTCCTGAGAAATCTGTATGCAGGTCTAGAAGCAATAGTTAGAACTGGATATGGAACAACAGACTGGTTCCACATAGGCAAAGGAGTACGTCAAGGCTGTATATTGTCTCCCTGCTTATTTAACTTCTATGCAGAGTACCTCATGAGAAATGCTGGGCTGGAAGAAGCACAAGCTGGAATCAAGATTGCCGGGAGAAATATCAATAACCTCAGATATGCAGATGACACCACCATTATGGCAGAAAGTGAAGAACTAAAAAGCCTCTTGATCAAAGTGAAAGAGGAGAGTGAAAAGGTTGGCTTAAAGCTCAACATTCAGAAACTAAAGATCATGGCATCTGGTCCCATCACTTCATGGCAAATAGATGGAGAACAGTGGAAACAATGACAGACTTCTTATTTTCTTGGGCTCCAGAATCATTACAGATGGTGACTGCAACCATGAAATTAAAAGACACTTGCTCCTTGGAAGAAAAGTTATGACCAACCTCAACAGCATATTAAAAAACAGAGACATTACTTTGCCAACAAAGGTCCATCTAGTCAAGGCTATGATTTTTCTGGTAGTCATGTGAGAGTTGGACTATAAAGAAAGCTGAGCACCAAAGAATTGATGCTTTTGAACTGTGGTGTTGGAGAAGACTCTTGAGCGTTCCTTGGACTGCAAGGAGATCCAACCAGTCTGTCCTAAAGGAAATCAGTCCTGAATATTCATTGGAAGGACTGATGCTGCAGCTGAAACTCCAATACTTTGGCCACCTGATGCGAAGAGCTGACTCATTTGAAAAGACCCTGATGCTGGGAAAGACTGAAGTTGGGAGGAGAAGGGTTTGACAGAGGATGAGATGGTTGGATGGCATCACCAACTCAGTGGACATGAGTTTGGGTAAACTCTGGGAGTTGGTGCTGGACAGGGAGGCCTGGCGTGCTGCAGTCCATGGTGTCGCAAAGAGTCAGACATGACTGAGTGACTGAACTGATGATATGAATTAGGTGATAGAAGTCATGGACACCAGGCTCTCAAGTTTGAATGACTCCGCTGCATTTCTCAGCAAATCTGTGAAGGTCTTTGTTTACTATGAGAAAGTCTGACTATTGCTTGCAGTTCAGCTTTAGTCCAGGGAGTATAAGAAATTAAAGGCTTAGCCTCTTGACCCCTAGGAGGCTTAATTTTAAGGGGACAGTTTCTGATTGGTTCAGCGGAAAAGGGACTGGGGAGAATTTCAGAGAAAGGGGGTTTGGTGAGAGAATTAATACAGCAAAACTGAAGTGGAAAAGAAGGTGTTGGCAGTGTAGATGGTAAGAAGGAAGATGGTGCTGGAGGCAGAGTCTGGATGTGAACAGCAGAAGGAAGACAGACAAGGTGGCTCTGAAGCAGAGCCTCAGCCATCAGGAACCATTTTATTTCTCTTAAATCAATTGTTTGCCTCAGTTAGTCTTAAAATTTCATTTTGCAGAGAGGCAATTTTTAGATTCCTGATTACATTGGGAAACCTCAAAATACCAATTGAAATAAACATTCCACTTAGTTCTGGAAAATTTTGAGCTATTGTAGTCCAATTTGGTTTTAAGGAAATTAAATTTGAGGATTTCAAAAAGCTCCCCATGATGGCCTTTGGTACTCTAGGTTGCCTTTGGTCAGATGGCCCTTTTAGTTAGAAACGTGCAGGAGGAAAGGACAGAAAAGTGTCTGCGTTTATTGTGTAGGGGGGCCCCCCTCAAAATGTTTAGAACTGGGAACCCATTTCTCAGAGGTTTTTCTCTAAAGTAAAAGGACAGTTTTCAAATGGTTCAAATAGCTTACAGGTCAAGTCAAACAGCTTGCAAGTCTGAATATCAGCCAATTCAAAAGACACAGCATGGTCCTGGAGAAGTGGCCAGGCCAGAGGCTTTTCCAGCCAGTTTCCAGAAGATAGTCCCTTCCTGAGGAATAGGCTGAAGGCTGAATGGCCACAGATTTATTTGAAGCAGCTTTCTCCTGAAGGATGAGCCAAAGGCATTTTCAACCACTGTGGCTGAAATATCAATAGTTTGACCTCAAGATGAGACCAAAGTGCTAAATGAGTTCAGTTCAGTTCAGTCACTCAGTCATGTCTGACTTTTTGCAACCCCATGGACTGCAGCACGCCAGGCCTCCCTGTCCATCACCAAATCCCGGAGTCAACTCAAACTCATGTCTGTTGAGTTGGTGATGCCATCCAACCATCCTATCCTCTGTTGAACCCTTCTCCTGCTTTCAGTCTTTCCCAGCATCAGGGTATTTTCAAGTGAGTCAGTTCTTCACATCAGGTGGCCAAAGTATCGGAGCTTCTGCTTCGGCATCAGCCCTTCCATTGAATATTCAGGACTGATTTCCTTTAGGATGGACTGGTTGGATCTCCTTGCAGTCCAAGGGACTCTCAAGAGTCTTCTCCAACACCACAGTTCAAAAGCATCAATTCTTCAGTGCTCAGCTTTCTTCACAGTCCTACTCTCACATCATACATGACCACTGGAAAAACCATAGCTTTGACTAGATGGATCTTTGTTGGTAAAGCAATGTCTGCTTTTTAATAAGCTGTCTAAGTTGGTCATAACTTTTCTTCCAAGGAGCAAGTGTCTTTTAATTTCATGGTTGCAATCACCATCTGCCGTGACTTTGGAGCCTCCCCAAAAATAAAGTCTGACACTGTTTCCACTGTTTCCCCATCTATTTCCCATGAAGTCATGGGACCGGATGCCATGATCTTAATTTTCTGAATGTTGAGTTTTAAGCCAACTTTTTCACTCTCTTCTTTCCCTTCCATCAAGAGGCTTTTTGTTTCTCTTCACTTTCTGCCATAAGGGTGGTGTCATCTGCACATCTGAGGTTATTGATATTTCTCCTGGCAATCTTGATTCCAGCTTGTGCTTCATCCAGTCCAGCATTTCTCATGATGTACTCTGCATATAAGTTAAATAAGCAGGGTGACCATATACAGCCTTGATGTACTCCTTTCCTGATTTGGAACCAGTCTGTTGTTCCACGTCCAGTTCTGACTATTGCTTCTTGACCTGTATACAGATTTCTCAGGAGGCAGGTCAGGTGGTCTGGTATTCCCATTTCTTTCAGAATTTTCCACAATTTATTGTGATCCACACAGTCAAAGGCTTTGGCATAGTCAATAAAGCAGAAATAGATGTTTTTCTGGAAGTCTCTTGCTTTTTCCATGATCCAGTGGATGTTGGCAAGCTGATCTCTGGTTCCTCTGCGTTTTCTAAAACCAGCTTGAACATCTGGAAGTTCACGGTTCATGTACTGTTGAAGCCTGGCTTGGAGAATTTTGAGCATTACTTTGCTAGCGTGTGAGATGAGTGCAATTGTGCAGTAGTTTGAGCATGCTTTGGCATTGCCTTTATTGGGATCGGAATGAAAACTGACCTTTTCCAGTCCTGAGGCCACTGCTGAGTTTTCCAAATTTGCTGGCATATTGAGTGGAGCACTTCCACAGCATCATCTTTTAGGATTTGAAACAGCTCAACTGGAATTCCATCACCTCCACTAGCTTTGTTCGTAGTGATGCTTCCTAAGGCCCACTTCACTTCGCATTCCAGGATGTCTGGCTCTAAGTGAGTGATCACACTACTGTGATTATCTGGGTCGTGAAGATCTTTTTTGTACAGTTTTTCTGCATTTTCTTGACACCTCTCTTAATGTCTTCTGCTTCTGGTAGGTCCGTAGTGTTTCTGTCCTTTATTGTACCCATCTTTGCATGATAATTTCCCTTGGTATCTCTAATTTTCTTGAAGAGATCTCTAATCTTTCTCATTCTATTGTTTTTGCCTGTTTCTTTACATTGATCACTGAGGAAGGCTTTCTTATCTCTCCTTGCTATTCTTTGGAACTCTATATTCAAATGCATTCATCTTTCCTTTTTTCCTTTGCCTTTCGCTCCTCTTCTTTTCTCAGCTGTTTGTAAGGCCTCCTCAGAGAAGCATTTTGCCTTTTTGCATTTCTCTTTCTTGGGGATGGTCTTGATCCCTGCCTCCTTCCTATACAATGTCACGAACCTCTATCCATAGTTCTTCAGACACTGTGTATCAGATCTAATACTGTGTATCTAATCCATTGAATCTATTTCTCACTTCCAGTGTAATCATAAGGGATTTGATTTAGGTCACACCTGAATGGTCTTGAGGTTTTCCTTACTTTCTTCAATTTAAGTCTGAGTTTGGCAATAGAAGTTCATAATCTGAGCCACAGTCAGCACCCTGTCTTATCTGATTGTATAGAGCTTCTCCATCTTTGGTTGCAAAGGATATAATCAATCTGATTTCTGTATTGACAGTCTGGTGATGTCCATATGCAGAGTGGTCTCTTGTGTTGTTGGAAGAGGGTGTTTGCTATGACCAGTGCATTCTCTTGGAAAAACTCTATTAGCCTTTGCCCTGCTTCATTCTGTACTCCAAGGCCAAATTTGCCTGTTACCCCAGGTGTTTCTTGACTTCCTACTTTTGCATCCAGTCCCCTGTAATGAAAAGGACATCTTTTTTGGGTGTTAGTTCTAGAAGGTCTTGTAGGTCTTCATAAAACCATTCAACTTCAGCTTCTTCAGCATTATTGGTTGCGGCATAGACTTGGATTACCGTAATATTGAATGGTTTGCCTCGGAAACGAACAGAGATCATTCTGTCGTTTTTGAGATTGCATTTGTTTTGAGATTGCAAAATCCAAGTACTGCATGTTGTACTCTTTTGTTTACTATGATGGCTATTCTATTTCTTCTAAGGGATTCCTGACGGTAGTATAATGGTCATCTGAGTTAAATTCACCCATTACAGTCCATTTTAGTTCCCTGATTCCTAAAATGTCAATGTTCACTCTTGCCATCTCCTTTTTGACCACTTCCAATTCACCTTGATTCATGGACCCTAACATTCCAGGTGCCTATGCAATATTGCTCATTACAGTAATGGACTTTACTTCCATCACCAGTTACATCCACAACTGGGTGTTGTTTTTGCTTTGGCTCTGTCTTCATTCTTTCTGGAGTTAGTTCTACACTGATCTGCAGTAGCACATTGGGCACTTATCTGCCTGGGAGTTCATCTTTCAGTGTCCTATCTTTTTGCCTTTTCATACCACTCATGGGGTTCTCAAGGCAAGAATACTGAAGTGGTTTGCCATTCTCTTCTCCAGTGGACCACATTTTGTCAGAACTCTCCACTATGACCTTTCCGTCTGTGGTGGCCCTATGTGCCATGGCTCATAGTTTCACTGAGTTAGGCAAGGCTGTGGTCCATGTGATCAGATTTGTTAGTTTTCTGTGATTGTTGTTTTCAGTCTGTCTGCCCTCTGATGGAGAAGGATAAGTGGCTTATGGAGGCTTCCTGATGAGAGAGACTGACTGAGTCTAAATGAATACTCATATACAAAACAGGGCCTTAACCAGAAAGATGAAACTTTAAAATAGATCCCATGTAAAACCTGGAAATCTTTAAATGCAAAAAGGGAAAGCGTTTGCACTGAGGATCAAGGAATACTTTAAAATAGTGACAATGGATTCAATTTTGAGTATTACACCTGTTTGCTCATTAGACCCAGAGTTAGTTGTCAGGGGTCTTCTCTGGTTCCCATATGGGCCACTAAAATATTGACCTGAAATAGATTGCCAGATATTTCTCCAGAAAGGAGTTTTATTCAGGATCAGCAAAGAATTGCAATTTGGGGACTACAATGATCGTGAGCAACATGCAGGTCCCTGCACAGCAAGGAAAGAACATTTTTATGGAGGGGAAAAAGAAGTTGGGAGGGCTAGAGAAAATGAAGAGTTGATGGCTTTTCATTGTCTGAATCCTTGCCAGGAAAGCAGATGAGTTATCTAGACAAAACTAGATATCTCAACATCTTTTGAATTAGATGTGGTCCTGTGGCTAAATTCAGAAAAACACTGTGTAGGACTTCTGGCCTTAGGCCTCAGGATAATAGGTTTTCTTCCAGTTCTCTCTATCCCTGCTGCAGGTTGCAACCTGGAGTGGTCCAGCTTTGACCGGGTAGATGTTAATGTCCTAGGGGGCCACAGAGCAACAGAAAGGAAGGAACCTGGATCCCAGTCAACTGAGAGTCGTCTTCTCTGCTACCCTGGACTTTTAGCCTTGTAACTGTTCTGGGAGGAAAAATAAGCTTTTTTGTCATCTAAGCTTATATTTCTCAAACTTCAGTAGTCCTTGAATGGGGGCTTGAGTGGGGTTTGAGAATTTGCATTTCTAACAAATTTCTGCTGCTGCTGCTAAGTCATTTCAGTCATGTCCAACTCTGCTACCCCATAGATGGCAGCCCACCAGGCTCCCCGGTCCCTGGGATTCTCCAAGTGATGTTAATGATGTTGGTTCAGGATCTCTAATTTAAGTCCTTCCCCAGGAATTTTGATTTAATTGCTTGCAGTGGAGTTCTGGGACAGCTGGAAGAAACAAAACAAAATAGACAAACAAAAAACAACCCTACTCAGTTGATTCCAATATACAGCTAGGGTTGAGATTCACTGCATGGGAGGAACATTTTCTGGGAATGCAGGAATCCTTTCCTGGTGCCCTTCAGCAGAGGAGACAATTCCTTCTAGCTTTTCTAAACAGACTTGTCATCCTATCTTATTATTTATTAACCACTTATGGATAATGCTTCTGGTTGCTTGTCTGCACTGCTGGGAGTACTTGTCTTCCTAAACTTCATTTCAACCAGAAACCTCTTTTTTTGACTTCTTCTTGTTTGACATCTTATTTTGGATGCTGAGCTTTGTCTTTGAACAAAATAATTCAAGATGATGATGTATAGAGAAACCGATTGCTGGTTTTCCCCAAAATCTGCCTTTAGGGACCACATATCGAACATTTGATCTTCAGCACTGCAGCAGTGGTCTAACTTGAGCTTTCAGTCCTGAGACAGACAGACGCTCGCCATTACTGAGATGGATGATGTAATAATTAAACTACTATTTTGTGCAATCAGTTTCACTTGAAGGTTCCAAAGTCTTAAGAACATCTGGTGGCAATTTGTAGTTAACACAACATTATTTTGCATTTATTAAGTGTTGATAATGCAATAGGAGTTGTACAGAATACAATCTCTGTTCAGAGGTCAAGAGAGGGCAAATATGTCCCTAAAGAAAGAATGTTATGGATTTTTCCTAAAAACCCCACCTGTCTAGGTTAGTTGAAACTTTATAATTTTGGAAAAAACTGTCATTTGTATAATTTTTCTGCAGTTTTATAAAGTCTTTTTATATAGATTGATCTTTAGCATTGTTGCATTGTGATTTAGTTAGTAGCAAGCAACTGAAAACCTGACTCAAACTGCATCAAACAATAAGAAAAGTTATGATTGGCTTAAGTCCAAATCCAGAGGTATCATGGTTTTGGTTTGTTAATCCAGTAGTGATGAGGACTTAGGTACTCTTAGCGGGAGCACACTGACTGAAACTGCCCACCCTGGCCAGGCACCATAGTAACCATTCGCACGAGTGTTTTTTAGGACAGGAGGTCCTGGTAAGGAACACAGAACTAATAAGCCACCACCAACTGGAAGAGTGTGGGAAAGGTCAAAAAGAGATGCCCCGTGTTCTTCTACCTCCCAGAATCCTTCTCGTTGGCATCCATCTTGCCTGAGCACTGCGTGCACGACCAGGAAGGACTCTGAGTCAGAATGATTGGCCAAGGACAACCTGGAAACTAATCCCATCACCATAAACCCAAGACTTTGAGCCACGTGGGTTTCCTTACCCTCCTGCTCTCTGCCTGGGCACTCCTTCCCAATAAAGTCTTTTGCTTTGTCAGCATGTTTGTCTCCTCAGACAATTCATTTCTAAGTGTTAGACCAGAGCCTCCTTTTGGGCCCTGAAAGGGATCCCCCTTGCTGCAACAGTTCTCCTTTCTCTCATGCTGTTAGCCAGGACATCATCAGCTCAAGACCACTTTCCCTTATGGTAGTTAAGAACTACCTCAGTAGCAACTGGGGCTACCCATCTCATTATTCTAGCTCAAAAGAAGAAAAACCTCTCACCCAACCATGGAAGAGAAATCCTCTTATCCTGAATAGTCAGATTAGACAATGTGTCTATCCCATGGTAGAGGGGTCAATGAGGTGGGATGGTGACCTACAATGACTGCTTTGGGTTCCTGGACCAATTACTGGCAAGGAATCGTGTCTGACTCTTGTAACCCTATGGACTGTAGTCTGCCAGGCTCTTCTGTCCATGGGATCCTCCAAGCAAAAATACTGGAGTGGGTGGCCATTTCCTTCTCCAGGGGATCTTCCCAACCCAGGGATTGAACCCTGGTCTCCTGCATTGCAGGTGGATTCTTGAACATCTGAGCCTCCTGGGAAGCCCTACTGGCAAGGAAGGGTGGGGTTACTGTGATTGGCATAGACCAGTCAGGATTCTTCCCTGGAGCTGGATAGTCTGTTTCCCCTGGGTGACATGGAAGGGGTGGATGAACAAACAAAGTCTAGTCTCTCTTAGGAAATAAACAGAAGGGAATGGATACTGGTAGCACTCAATAGGGTTTATGGCCAGTATTTGGTGCTAATTTACAGAGGAAAGGGCTTTCCTGGTGGCTCAGATGGTAAAGCATCTGCCTGCAATGCAGGAGACCTGGGTTTGATCCCTGGGTCAGGAAGATCCCCTGGAAAAGGAAATGGCAACTCACTCCAGTACTCTTGCCTGGAAAATTCCATGGACGGAGGAGCCTGGTAGGCTACAGTCCATGTGGTTGCAAAGAATCAGACACAACTGAGTGACTTCACTTATAGAGGAAAAAACAGGGTTATGGAAGTTGAAGGATGCCCAAGATCTCACAGTTCAGCGGTGGCAGAATTGACACTTCCAGTTGTTGAACTGTTGTGCACTTTAGCGGTGAAACCAACCCAAGACAATGCTCACTCAAAGCAGACGTTTGCCTGCAGCACCTCGCCCTCCTCCGCCCTTCCTCTGCCCTTCCCCATTTCCTTGCTCATCCTCTTTCCTTCACAATTTTGAAAACAGTATTCACTGGCCTTGTTGTGGGGTTCCAGCTTATTGACGGTGATGCTCTCTGCTGGAATGCCTGAGGCACTTGGCAGGCCTGGCCAGCATTACTTGGAGGGAACTCCCCTTGCCCCAACCCCAGACATTCCCCAACCCCAGACATTCCCTGACCCCAGGCCAGTGCTGTGGCTGGAGCAACCCTTGAGGTTCTTCCTGTCCTTGAAGGATGCACTTCAGCCAAGACACCAGGGAACTCTGCTGAACAAGACTTATTACTTAGGAGTCCTGGGGGTCCATGGCACACCTGAAGCCTACACAGCCCAGAAGAGGGCAAGAGAGGGAGAAAGAAGGAACCTGGGGCTCTGCCTTCATTAGGGCCCAGAGGTGGGAAGTCTAGGGTTTGTAGGCTCACTATTGACCACTTTAAAGGGTGACAGGGAGAACTGGGGCACAAGAAGGGAGAAGTGAAGTCACTCAAGCTGTCAGCTATCTAGGTGACCCAGGGCTTTCTGAAAGAGGGACTTGCATAGGTGAGGTCAGTCTAACTTACCTGAGTTTTTGCTAGTAGCTGTGTCAGACAACCAGTAATACATTTATTACAGGTGGATGTCTTTGAAATGGATGCCTCAGGAATCGAAAGCTTAATGTCAGGCATTTTGAGCTTACAGTAAGGAAGATGCCATTTCTGCCCTGTCCTGAACCCTGGAGCCTTGGGTACCTTATTTTGCTTCTTTGGACTTCTATTCTTCAAGGAAGGCATTAGAACTGTCATGGAATTTGCTAAGAACTCCAATTTTCATGAATTTTACAACTCTTTTTCTCCCTCATCCTCTATTTCTCCTGGAGCTTCTGCTTATCAGTGGTTTCAAACTTTTTTGGTAAATATACATGGTAAGATGTGGATTTTATAAAACAACTCAGTGTACAAACACAAATACACACACACACTGTGAATTAAAAGTTTCATTGAATAGGGACTTCCCTGGTGGTTCAGTGGCTGATTCTCTGGGCTCCCAATGCAGGGTTTGATCCCTGGTTGGGGAACTAGAGCCCACACGCTGCAACTGCAAGTTCGAATGCTGCAACCAGAGATAACGCTTGCCACAGCAAAGATCAAAGATCCACCTGCCCCCCACCCCGTGCTGTAACTACAGCCTGGCGCAGGCAAAGTAAGTAAATAAAATAATAAATAATACTAAACAAGCTTCATTGAATAATATTTATCCTAGTACAGAAGGTGATGCCCTCATCTAGTATAATCTGCTGTAGTCTATATCCTGTGCTGAGCTCAGTTGCTTCAGTCGTGTCTGACTCTGTGCGACCCTATGGACTGCAGCCAGCCAGGCTCCTCTGTCCATGGGACTCTCCTGGCAAGAATACTGGAGTGGATTGCCGTGCCCTCCTCCAGAGCATCTTCCTGACCTAAGAATTGAACTCACGTCTCTTATGTCTCCTGCATTGGCAGCTGGTTTCTTTACCACTAGCGCCACTTGGGAAGCTCTCCATGGACCTCAACCCTTAGTAAAGCTTAAGAGTCAGCATTCAACTGACTCCTTGGGCCTTAACTTGGCAAGTCTTCATTCTCCCTATCCACTCCCCAACTCCCAGTAAGATTTCTCTACTTTACATCTCATCTCCCTGGGATCCTGGCTCCTATCATTACTTAGATATTCTGACATTTAGCTCAGCTGTGTGCTAACAGCATATTCTGCCCAGCCTTCTCTGGTCCAAGCAGTTATGAAATCCCCTGGTTAGATCTGATGACCTGTACAACCTGATTTCTGTACAATCAAATTCTCTTCTCTTTCTTCCTCTTCCTCCCTCCCTTCCATATTTTCTTCTCCTCAGAGTGTGGTGCTCAAGTCAAGACTTAGTCGTGGTGTGTCCACTTATACACTAACCCTGTTTACCCCAACTGTTTGATGTTAGCTCAGCCTGTACAACTGTAGCTCTGCCCAGAGTCCTTGCAGAAATGCTGGATTCGTGCAGGTTCACCAGCAACTTCCACCCCCAGAAATCAAGTCCAGTCTAGCTATTCATAAGTACATAAATCATTTTAGGGAAGGTGAAAGTTCATCTGGCCCAATATTTCTCCTCTGTTTTTGGTTTATCTTAATCCCGTTTTGCTATTTTTTCACCACGCCCTCAATCTTCTCTGTCTCCAAAAGAAGCAAAGCCGCCCCTCCTCAACTTTTAAAAATTCTGTAAGAGCCACTTTCTTCAATAACTTATTCCATATGTTGCAGACACAAGCTCCATCAGGATCCTTCCTCCCCCCGCCGCTTCCTCATTTTTATCTGGCATCCCTCAGTGTTTGAATCATTACAAATAAAAGGAGAGAATACTCTCCAATCCCAGCCCAGGGGGGCCTTTCTTGGTGCGTCCTGTGTGGTGCATCATTTTAAAGGTTTTATGGGAGTTTAACCCAGTAAGAAATGGCTGCTCTGTCTTCACAGTTCCATCTTCTCTTGAAAGCCCCTCATGGCTTGGACGATATAGCCCTTCTCTGTTCAGGACACCAGGCTTCCTGGGATAAAGGCACAAAAAAGCCTTCCATCTTCCTTGTGTGTGTGCTAAGTCGCTTCAGTCGTGTCCGAGTCTTTGCGACCCCATGGGCTGTAGCCTGCCAGGCTCCTCTGTCCATGGGAGTCTCCAGGCAAGGATACTGGAGTGGGTTGCCATTTCTTTCTTCAGGGGCTCTTTCCAACCCCAGGATTGAACCTGTGTGCTCTATATCCTGCATTGGCAGGCAGGTTCTTTATTGCTGGCACCACTTGGGAAGCCCCCCATCTTCCTCAGTGGGGTCCGATAAGAACTCCGAGCAAACAGAGGACACTTCTCTGGTTTTCCAGTCAATTCCGTCTGCAAACATACTCTCAGATTTCAGCTGTTTTTAACTGCAGGTGGGCATAGGGCCTTTGATTTTTTAAAATAGATTTTTTTTTCTTTCTGTGAATAACTCCATTTAACCCATTCTGGTTCTCTTTCTGGTCTGTGCCCAGGTTTGACTGTTCCATGAGCGACATACTTAGTTTTTGGTTCTCTGCTTTCAGACTATTTCACTTTTCACTGATACCAATTGCTTTTATCTTTGTAGACCTGAAATAAATTTCTTCAGCAGAGATGGGTTTATTCAGGATCGCCAAAGAATTGCGAGTCAGAGTCTGCAAACATGGTGAGCCACAGCAGGTCCGTGCATACCGAGGGAGGGAGAACACTTTTATAGCAGGGAAAAGGAAGTTGGGAGGGCTGGAGGACATGAAGAGTTCATGGCTCTTCATTGGTTGAGTCCTCGATGGAGAGAAAAGTCGTCTTCTCCGTTGGGCTCTGCTATCGTTACAGGGTGTGGGAATTCCCCCTTCTCTTTAATTGAGGTTTCTGGTTATTAATATTTTTACATCTTTCAGGTGGATATAGCTTTTCTTTGAGATGAGATCTTTTCTCTGCACCAACAGGCTTTGTCACCTTTTCCTTTTCCTCAAATCTCTCTGAAACAGGAGGAAGGGCCTTGCTCAACTGGCCCAGGGCCGGACAAGTTCTAGGACCTGCAAACAGTTCACAGGGCCTGACAGGGCTGCAGTGGGGAGTTGCACTTCATTATTGTCCATTTGTAACTCTGAACTTTGTTGCAAAGATGAGCTGCCAGGAAGCTGCTTTAGAGCGGCTGCCCCGCCCCACAGGCATGGAATGCTGTGGTTGTGGTCAGCCTGTAGAGGGGGCTGCCAAGGTTCAAGAAAGTGAGCAATGCATGCTAAGTATTTTTTCACAGAACCGATTTCTTCCCTGACCCCCATTTTTCTAGTTCTTTAAAGATGTCATTGGGTTTGCTCCACAGCTCCAAAAGACTACCTCTTTACAGATACTGGCTTTATGTATGTTAACACCCACTGTTGGAGGTACTTCTAAGCCAAAGGGGACTTGATAGAGTCCTTTGTCTCTTGTTTGACCCCATAGTGCATTATTTAAGGGGATTCTTTGGCCTTGAATATAATTCAAGCAAATATATATATATTTTTTCAGGCAAATAAATGAATATATATTCAGTCAAATAAATGCTGATGCCATACTGCCCAGATAAAATATTCTAGCTTTGCTACCTAATTGCTGTGCATCTTGAGGAAGTTACATAATCTTTCTGTGCCTCAGTTTCCTCATCTGTAAAGCGGAGCTGAGAACACTGCTCTCCTGAGAATGAGATGAGTTATGCATGGGAATGCTTAAGAAGAGTGCCTAGCACACTGTAAGCACCCTAACTATATTGGCTTTTATGATTTGACACTTTCATGTTCTGGCTCCATTCTCCAAACCACCTCGCTTAGGAGCACTTCTGTGAATGGACATTGGTCCTTGGAACTGTATTCTCTTTTGAAAAATCTCTGGTTTTATTTTGCTAACTTCTGAGATCCTAGATCTGTGCATAGTATGGGCATAGGATTTTTGCGTTTGGAGCTCTTCTGATGGACACGGTGAGTCCTCACAGGGAAAACAAAAGAGGTTTTCAGCCTTGTCTATGTCTTTCCAGGAAAATAGCTGTATCACTTCCCTGGCTGCCTTGAGGGAATCAGTAGGAACCAGCTCCATTCAGTTGTCCCTTCCTAACTGCCTGGATTACCTGCTCTGATTTAGCTGTTTCTTTGGTATTTATTAATTATTCTGTGACTGGTCTTTAAGGTATGTTTTTGCTTATGCAGCTTAGCCAAATTCACCTTTTGGGGGAACACTAATTATAGTAATACTGGCAGGCACTGTGACTTGGCTTTCTAAGCTCTTTCCATACCTAAGTTTTAGCTTGTCTTCGTAATTTTACGAAATGGGTTAAATCACTGTGTAACTCTCGTATCTTTCCCTGGGTGAACTTTCATTTTCATTTTTTTGGCAATGAGCTAAAATAAAGGCTGGGATTATAATAAAAAATGTTTAAACACTTTGACCGAATTGAACACAAAGTTAACCAAATCTTATACTAAACTGGCAAGTTAATTGAATTAATTTATTGGTTCCCTCAGCCAACTTTTCTTGAATAGTGGATCTGTTATCATATAGATAGAGCCTAGAACAGTTTCACTTGCCCTAACCCTATGCAGACACAAGCATTAATTCGCTGTGGTTCTTTGTCAAGCAGTACTTGCTCTTAAAACCCTGCTTCTGGGGATTCTTTCAGGTACCATGACACGGGTTGTCTTTGCAACTCCTTTTGTTAAGTGTGTCAACTGGCTCAGCAGGATAACAGATGTGTCTGAACTCCTAGATGGTTTCTCTGCCTTGTGTCACTTGCCAAATGGTTTTGACTCTACAGGGCAAAACTTAGCATTGGTTTGTGTCCTTTATCACCAGGCAGACCAATGACCAATTTTATAGGGCCTTGGAAGTGAGAGACATCTCAGAGGCTGTTTTATTTCTCAGCTTGGGTCTGCTAGTGTGTCAGACCTTAGGAGTAACTCATTTCTTATTATTACAGAGTCTGTCTCCTAAATTTACAAGCCTCAACATTTATTTTATTAATTTCCAGGCTGTAATAATAACTACTACAGAACTGTTATAGTGTGCAGGCATGTTTCTAAGTTGTTCCTGTTTAGTTGCTAAGGTGTGTCTGACCCTTTTTGCGACCCCATGGACTGTAGCCCATCAGGCTCCTCTGTTCACGAGATTTCCAGGCAAGAATACTAGAGCAGGTTGCCATTTCCTTTTCCAAGGGATCTTCCCAAACCAGGGATCGAACCTGCGTCTCCTACATTGGCAGACAGATTCTTTACCACTGAGTCAGCGGGGAAGCCTGTAGTTCTAAGTACTTTAGATATATTACTCCATTTAATGCTTTGGCAGTTGTTATGAGGTAAGTTCTGTTGTTACACCCACTTTACAAATAAGGAAACAAAAAGTGCTTCAGAGAGATGAGGTTCTTACCTGAGGTCCCATAGCAAGTGAGTGGTCATGTCTGGGGTCCCAGAGCTGGTGAAGGTAAAGGATTTAAACTCAAGAAGCTGGGTCCTGGAGTTTAGTTCAGTCGCTCAGTCATGTCTGACTTTGCGACCTCAAGGACAAGTTTCCCTGTCCATCACCAACTCCTGGAGCTTGCTCAAACTCATGTCCATTGAGTCAGTGATGCCATCCAACCATCTCATCCTCTGTCATTCTCTTTTCTTCCTGCCTTCAGTCTTTCCCAGCATCAGGGTCTTTTCCAATGAATCAGTTCTTTGCATCAATCTGGTGGCTGAAATACTGGAGTTTCAGCTTCAGCATCAGTCCTTCCAATGAATATTCAGGACTAATTTCCTTTAGGACTGACTGGTTGGATCTCCTTGCAGTCCAAGGGACTTTCAAGAGTCTTCTCCAACACTACAGTTCAAAAGCATCCTGGAGTTATAACTATTATATTCTACCGAAGGATAGACTTAACTGTCGCTGAAACCAGAATGGATATTGCCTTATTTAAAACAAGAGATATAATAGCCATGACAATAAACATTGATTATTTTCTCTGGTCACTGAAGTGAGAAAATCCACTTAAATGTCCAAATTATGGTCAACTGTTGCTAGATGAGCATAAAGCCAGAACAAAGAAATTTAAAAAATTAATCAGATTTCATGACAGGGAACCAGGGAGCATTACTGGTCCCTCTGGGCTTCAGGTTGGGGCTTCCCTGGTGGCTCAGCTGGTAAAGAACCCACCTGTCAATGCAGGAGACACAAGAGACCTGGATTCAATACCTGGATTGGGAAGACCCTTTGGAGAAGGAAATGGCAACCCACTTCAGTATTCTTGCCTGGAAAGTTCCATGGACAGGGGAGTCTAGAGGGCTGTAATCCACAGGAGTCAGACACGACTGAACACTAACACACGTGCATGCTGGGCTCCAGGTTACACGGCCCCAGCTGTTGTTTTTGGAGACACATCAGTGTTAGGAACCGTGAAGTGATGCCTAAATCTTGTTCCATGAAGTCTTAGGTTAGTGCTAAGTCTGGGGCATGGTTACCAGCTCTGCCCTGGGAAATAAGCAGAGAAGGAGCCAAGGTGAGACGCTAAGAGAACCAAAAACTATGTGTGTTGTGTAAAAAGGCTCTAAGCAAGCTATGGGGAGGCATTTTGGAAGAATTTCCTGAGCCAGAGTCCAGTGTTTGCCATGGCTTGTTATGTGTACTTCTGGTGTGGGCATCCTGGGAAATGTTAAAAGGGCTGCCAAAGAGGAGACTTCATTTCTAGGACTCTAGGAAGCTGCATGGATCGCCCTTCCTCCTTCTAGGGATGTGCTTAGAACTCTGACAGTGACCAGAATCAGACCACCTTCCACTGGGTGGGTCGGAGTCACCATAACATTCTTTACTCTCAGATTATTAATACTTAAAAAACTGTTTATTTTGAAATAATTACAGATTCATAGGAATTTGTAAAAGTGTTGCAGAGCAGTGCCTGTAGTGGTACAGTTTCCCCTAGTGGTACTGTTACCTGACTAGAGCACAGTACCAAGCCAGGAAATGGACTGATACAGTCCACTAGACCTTTTTCAGATTTCACCAGTTTTATATGTGCTTATTTGTGTGTGTGTGAATAGCTCTATGCAATTTTATCACATGTGTGCGTGTGTGCATGCTAAGTCACTTCAGTAGTCTTAGGCTCTGTGCGACCCCATGGACTGCAGCCTGCCAGGTTCCTCCATCCCTAGGATTCTCCAGGCAAGAACACTGGAGTGGGTTTCCAGGCCCACCTCCACAGTCACATATTTACATTTTCATATTATAATACCACCATTATCAAGAAACAGAACTCTTCCATCACCACAAAGATCCTTGAATTCTTTTTTAAAGAGGAAAGCTCTACCTCTGAAAGAACTATTAGCTCATGTTGCTGCAATGCAATTGAGCAGGTTAGAGTTTCCTTTATATCCTTTACATTTCATTAATATTTTTGTGTGAATACATCCTACTGACCTTTAGGGACCTAACAACACTTGGATCTTTTGACCAGATTGGGAAGTTCTGTTGCTCCCATTTCCAACATACCTTTTAGGTAAGCCACCTAAGGAGGTGGGACATTGGTCTGTCATATTTACCACAGTCTGTCCAGCACCTTGAAGAAGGTCTAGCACACAGAAGTTACCCAATAAACATTTCTGAAATGAATTAACTCATTCTATCTTGATTCTTACTACTAGTGCTGTTAGCTAGGGTGTCTCCCACAACCCCAATCAGTTCTGAAGCAGCTTCTTGATTGACCTTAATTTGGAGTTTGGTTCAATACCAGAACTTTTACTTCATTGCTATTTTAATGAATTTTTGTCATTACTGGACTAGCACGTGTTTTTCACAAAGTTGAAAAAATTAAAACAGGACTTTCCTTGCGGTCCAGTGGCTAAGACTCTGCACTCCCAATGTAGGGGGCCCAGACAGAGCCAAAATAAATAAATAAATAATTAAAACAATTTTTAAAAACAAAATTGCAGTTAAAAACTGTTTAGCTTCAAGTAAATGTGTTTGACAAACATACGTGGGTAGTGCTCATGCCTACCCCCTCCCTCCTCATCTGTCTACTAGCCCATCTCTTCCTACAGCCATTTCACTGGACTAAAACATCTTGCAACTGAATGACATTCATGTCAACCACCCTCCTCTCCAGGCCCTGAATATAAGTTCTCATGAAAATCTCCTTAGCAGAGAGGTGGAGTAAACAACATTTTTTTTTCGGATCCTAACTGTTCAAGTTTCTTTATACCTGCAGTGTGGCTCTTGTTAAGGTGACGTATGTCTAGTCATCAGCCATATGGATCAGAGCTTATTTTCATGATCAAACTAGGGTTATCTCATAGTTACTGAATGTCCCAGTCAGAGGGATTGCTAGCTGCAAAGGGAATATTGCAGGTGTAAGGTGATAGGAGTGTTGAGCGGTGGAAGGCCAGGATGGAAAATAACTAAGAAACTCACTAAGAGAGATTTTTTTTTTTTTGGACAACTGAAATAGATACCTGACTCCTCTCTCTGACACTGAAAATCCAGCCAGTCTGTTTTTGTGCCAGTGAAGTACAGGACTCAGATGGCTACTGGTTAAGCTGCCATTTGAGCTCGCTTTTCTTTCCACTATTCTCAGTTTTGGCAGAGGTGTTACCTTTTTCCTGTTCTGTTGGTTGCTCTCTAGTTGGAGTTCTTTATGTTCAGTATGCTAATTCCCATGGGTTCTTCCTCTGACACAGTCTTCATCTAATATCTGGATTCTTAAAACTAAACCTCTCAATGCTATCCTGACTTTCAGAAACCACCCCTCTCTGCTTATACCCCTCTATCCATGCTGCCCATTATTTTTAGTTGAACCTTAAAAAAAAAATGCTTTAATCAAGAACCTATGGCCGCCCATTGGATCAATCAAGTCAAGCTCCTGTCATTTCACATCTCTCCTCTTTAACCTGATTCCCTCCTCTGTGTCCTTAGGGTCCACTCCGCTGATGGTCTCCTTCACATACTCCTATTAATATAGGCAGTAAGGAGGTGTGCAATAGGTGGTGGTTAAAGTATAGTAATAACTTCCTAAGACTGCCCAGACTTGGAGGCTTAAACAACAGAAATTTATCCTCTCACATTTCTGGAGGTCAGATGTCTAGATGTCTAAAATCAAGGTGTTAGCAGGACTGCACTCCCTCCAAAGGTTCTAGGGGAAATGTCTTCCTCACCTCTTTTGGTAGCTCCATGCATTCCTTCTGGAGGGGTTGGAAGACTGGAGTAGAAGCAAAGTTTATAGTAAGTGAGATGAGAAAAAAGAGAGAAAGCAGCTGGGATGAACTGGGGAGAGGGAACGCCCTGAGGACCTGCCTTGGTGGGACAGTGGGACGGTGAACTGTGCGGAGTCAGTGCTGTGTCATGAACAGACTCACCCCCTGAATCAATGCCTCCTGAGTGAACACAGGCGGGGATACCAGGATGACATTCTAAGGGACCAAAGCCTGAAGGATGCTGCCCCTCCTTGGGGTAGTGGGAGAATCTGTGGACGGAAGGTCCGCAGAGCTGGAATTGGAGGACAGGTAAGAAGACCTTCCCATCCCTGTGGAGAGGGGGTTGGGCTCATATGTGAAGTAAGAAGCCAGGCTTCAGAACCCTGAAGCGGAGGGACAGAAACAAGTGTCTTACCCAACAGGGCTGAGGGCTGGGAAGCGGTGAATGGAAGGACTAGAAAGTTGGGGAGAGTTACATCTTCTTCCTGTCTCTTAACCTTCTTTGTTTTTCTGTTACTTCTTGGACAGTTTTTGTTTTCCTTCCTCCTTGTCATTTCCTTCCTCCCCTTGCATTCTTCCTTCCTTTTGCTGAAAGAGAAGAGGGACTCTGGCTAATAATCTGATCTAATGAGATCTGCCATGCTGTTTGAGAAAATGTGACCTAAATAATTAAAAATATTATATCGTGATGTTTAATTAGTCAAATGCCCTTGTTATGGGAACATATGCTGGGACTGGATTTGTTAACGTGAACAAGCTCCATTTCGGCTTTGAGGAACAGCCACAGCTTGCTGTGGGTGGTAGATAAACACAGCATACAGGGCATCATGTGTGCCCATGCAGTGAAATGAGCCAGTGACGGACAGGCAAGCTCTCAGCAGAGAGGAAATGAATTAGAGACCAGAGCTGGATAAGGTGAAAGGAAACTTCTTATTGTCTTTAAGTAGTTGAAGATGATCAAGTTTTAAGAAGAGTATTTTAGGGAATTTAAGAAGGCACAGGAAAACCAATATTTTTCGCGGAGTCTTAAAAGGGCGTTCTTGACTTGTGGGCTCGGCTAGTAGACTGCATTTATGGATTGCTGCTGCTAAGTTGCTTCAGTTGTGTCCGACTGTACGACCCCATAGATGGCAGCCCACCAGGCTCCTCCGTCCCTGGGAGTCTCCAGGCAAGAATACTGGAGTGGGTTGCCATTTCCTTCTCCAATGCATGCATGCGTGCTAAGTTGCTTCAGTTGTATCCAACTCTGTGTAACCGCATAGACAGCAGCCCACCAGTCTCCTCTGTCCACAGGACTCTCTAGGCAAGAATACTGGAGTGGGTTGCCATTTCCTTCTCCAATTTATGGATTTGCAGCTCAGAAATAAGATATCAGATTCTTTATATCTGTTGAAATTTCCAGGGGTTTTTTACAAAAAGCTAGAAGCTGAGTTTTACGAATGGTAACCTGACTCAGGACCCTGGAGTCAGATAGGCTAGGTTCAAATTCACTTGCTAGGATGCTTGATTCCAAGTAAGTTATTTCTCTGAACTTTGGTTCCCATGTCTTTGAAATAGGAATGAATATGGGAGTTAAATGAGGTAATAACGTATATGAATGTGGTTAGTAAGATGCTATTCAAATACTAGATGTTACTCTTCCTAAGTCCTATATCCTAGAATAGGAGATTAAGTTAAGACACGCTGTAGGGGCTCAGGTGTTTGCTTTTTACCTCCACTCAGAGACTCATGTGGAACGTATTCCAATATTGTTACTCAACTGGCATGCCACCTCTGGGAACTGAGGTGTTTCCTCAGTTTCCTCCTGTGTTTCCTCCCCTTTCTCTACTAATAGCAAATAGTCAGTGCAGAATCCAGTTAGAACCAGGCTCTTTCCTTCGCACACCTCGGGCTCTTGTGTGGGGACAGTGGGAGGGCTTGGCTGGCTACTCTATTTTCATGTTTCATTCTTTTCACTTCCACCCCATTCCCTCTGCTGACCTGGGGGTAGTGGGAGGGAAGAAGGGGCTTGGGAGGTCTTATTTGGCAGAACAGTTGTAACGGCATTAGGGCACCTGAGAGGCTTGGGTGCTACGGTGGGATGCTGACTCTTGCAGGGAGGGGTCTTCAGGGACTCTGGCCCTAGCAGTTTCGCCCCTGCAGTGTCCTTGATTTGGGTAGTGGCTCCTGCAGCTGGACCTCTGTGACTCTCTTCAGCTCCTGGCAATTGTCTTCTGTTGGATTACCTCAGCCTTCTAGGGGATCCATTTGAAGACAACTTGTTCTCTGCTATGGGTTTATAGCTGCCCAGTTAGAAACCTATGAACATCTTTGCCCCCATCAAATTATGGAAAGGCTAGCTGTGTTCTTTGTTATCTTGCCTCTTTGCCACCAGGCAGGACATGCCAGCCAGTCTCTCACCTTTAACATTTGAGGAGTCAGGTGTGTCAATCCTGCTGTCTCTAGCAAACAAATGACACACTCTTCCTGTTCTTTTAAAGAATTATTTGGCATAAGGTGGGGTTTAGGGAGAGGCACTTCCTTCTCTTCGTCCGTGGTAGGGAGGACTCTTGGGTACCAAACAACTCTCTTCAAAGAAAATCCCAATTACCTCCTTCCTCTTCTAATGAATTCATACATTTTTTTGGCTTTTTTAAAAATTTATTTTTAATTGATAAAAAGGATAATTACAATACTGTATTGGTTTTGCCATACATCAACATGAATCAGTCACAGGTATACATATGTCCTCTTCCTCTTGAACCTCCCTCCCACCTCCCACCCCATTCCACTCCTCCAGGTTGTCACAGAGCACCAGTTTGAGCTCCCCGAGTCATACAGGAAGTTCCCATTTGCTATCTATTTTACATATATGTACATTACATAGTGCAAATGTTTTCATCTCCATTTTTCACATGAATTCATTTCGTACCCTTCCAGGTCCACAAATCTGTTCTCTATGTCTGTGTGTACATTGCTACCCTGCAAATAAATTAATCAGTACCATCTTTCTAGATTCTAGAATATGTATTATTATATGATATTTGTTTTTCCCTGTCTGACTTACTTCACTTTGTATAATAGGCTCTAGCTTCATGCACCTCATTAGAATTGACTCAAATGTGTTCCTTTTAGTAATATTCCATTGTAGATTTATGCCACAGCTTCTTTATCCATTCATCCGTTAGATGGACATCTAAGTTGCTGCTATGTCCTCAGTTCAGTCACTCAGTTGTATCTGACTCTTTGCGACCCCATGAATCGCAGCACACCAGGCCTCCCTGTCCATCACCATCTCCTGGAGTTCACTCAGATTCACGTCCATTGAGTCGGTGATGCCATCCAGCCATCTCATCCTCTGCTGTCCACTTCTCCTCCTGCCCCCAATCCCTCCCAGCATCAGAGTCTTTTCCAATGAGTCAACTCTTCACATGAGGTGGCCAAATTACTGGAGTTTCAGCTTTAGCATCATTTCTTCCAAAGAACACCCAGCGCTGATCTCTTTTAGAATGGGCTGGTTGGATCTCCTTGCAGTCCAAGGGACTCTCAAGAGTCTTCTCCAACACCACAGTTCAAAAGCATTGATTCTTCGGTGCTCAGCTTTCTTCACAGTCCAACTCTCACATCCATACATGACCACTGGAAAAACCATAGCCTTGACTAGACAGACATTTGTTGGCAAAGTAATGTGTCTGCTTTTCAACATGCTATCTAGGTTGGTCATAACTTTTCTTCCAAGGAGTAAGTGTCTTTTAATTTCATGGCTGCAATCACCATCTGCGGTGATTTTGGAGCCCCCCAAAATAAAGTGTGACACTGTTTCCACTGTTTCCCCATCTATTTCCCATGAAGTGATGGGACCGGATGCCATGATCTTTGTTTTCTGAATGTTGAGCTTTAAGCCAACTTTTTCACTCTCCTCTTTCACTTTCATCAAGAGGCTTTTTAGTTCTTCTTCACTTTCTGCCATAAGGGTGGTGTCATCTGCATATCTGAAGTTATTGATATTTCTCCCGGCAATCTTGATTCCAGCTTGTGTTTCTTTCAGCCCAGTGTTTCTCATGATGTGCTCTGTATAGAAGTTAAATAAGCAGGGTGACAATATACAGCCTTGATGTATTCCTTTTCCTATTTGGAACCAGTCTGTTGTTCCGTGTCCAGTTCTAACTGTTGCTTCCTGACCTGCATACAGGTTTCTCAAGAGGCAGGTCAGGTGGTCTGGTATTTTAAATAGTGCTGCAGTGAACACTGGGATACAGGTGTCTTTTTCAATTATATTTATCTCAGGGTGTAAGCCCAGTAGTGGGATTGTTGGGTCATATGGTAGTTTTGGAGAAGGAAATGGCAATCCACTCCAGTATTCTTTCCTAAAGAATTCCATGGACCGATGAGCCTGGTGGCTATAGTCCATGGGGTCACAAAGAGTTAGACATGACTGAGTGACTATTTTTTTAATACATATTTAGATATCATTTTTTGGAGAAAAATATCTGGGTTGCATGGAGTCACACAGAGTCAGACATGACTGAATGCATGCATGCACTGGAGAAGGAAATGGCAACCCACTCCAGTGTTCTTGTCTGGAGAATCCCAGGGACAAAGGAGCCTGGTGGACTGCTATTTATGGGGTTGCACAGAGTTGGACATGACTGAAGCGACTTAGCAGCAGCATGATAGTTTTATTCCTATTTTTTTTTTAAAGGAATCTCCATATTGTCCTCCATAGTTATATCAATTTATATTCCCACCAACAGTGCAAGAGGGTTCCTTTTTTTCCACACCCTCTCCAGCATTTATTGTTTATAGAGTTTTTGATGATTGCCATTCTGAGTGGTGTCAGGTAATATCTCATTGTAGTTTTGATTTGTATTTCTCTAATAATGAGAGATGCCGGTCATCTTTTCATGTATTTATTAGCCATCTGTATGTCTTCTTTGGAGAAATGTGTGTTTAGATTTCTGCTCACTTTTTGATTGGGTTTTTTGGTTTTCTGGCATTGAGTTGCTTAAGCTGCTTGTATATTTTGGAAATTAATCCTTTATCAGTTGTTTCATTTGCTATTGTTTTCTCCCATTCTGAGGGTTGTATTTTCACCCTGTTTATAGTTTCCCTTGCTGTGCAAAAGCTTTTGAGTTTAAGTAGGTCCCACTTGTTTATTTTTGTTTTTATTTCCATTCCTTTAGAAGGTGGCTCACAGAGGATCTTGCTGTGATTTATGTCATCGAGTGTTCTGCCTATGTTTTCCTATAAGAGTTTTATAGTTTCTGGTCTTACATTTAGGTCTTCCATCCATTTTGAGTTTATCTTTGTGTCTGGTGTTAGGAAGTGTTCTAATTTCATTCTTTTACACGTAGCTGTCCAGTTTTTCCAGAAGCACTTATTCATGAGGCTATCTTTGCTCCATTGTATATTTTTGCCTCCTTTGTCAAAGATAAGGTGCTGATAGGTGTGTGGGCTTATCTCTGGGCTTGCTTTCTTGTTCCATTGGTCTATATTTCTGTTTTTGTGCCAGTACTGTACTGTCTTGATGACTGTAGCTTTGCAGTATAGTCTGAATTCAGGAAGGTTGATTCTTTCAGCTCGATTCTTCTTTCTCAAGATTACTTTGGCTATTTTGGGTCTTGTGTTTCCATACAAATTGTGAAAAATGCCATTGGTGATTTGATAGGGATTGCATTGAATCTGTAGATTGCTTTTGGTTAATATAGTCATTTTCACGATATTGATTCTTCCAACCTAAGAACATGGAATATCTCTCCATATGTTTATATCATATTTGATTTCTTTCATCAGTGTCACACATACTTTTCTGTATACAGCTCTTTTGTCTCCTTAGGTAGGTTTATTCCTAGGTATTTTATTGTTTTTGTTGCAATGGTAAATGGGATTGATTCCTTAATTTCTCTTTCTGCCATTTCATTGTTAGGATATAGGAATGCAAGTGATTTCTGTGCATTGATTTTGTATCCTGAAACTTTACTAAATTCACTGATTAGCTCTAGAAATTTTCTGGTAGCATCTTTAGGGTTTTCTGTAGTATCATGTTGTCTGCAAACAGTGAGTGTTTTACTTCTTTTTACCAATCTGGATACCTTATATTCAGTTTTCTGATTGCCATGAGTAGGACTTCCGAAACTATGTTGAATAATAATGGTGAGAGTGGGCACCCTTGTCTTGTTTCTGATCTTAGAGGAAATGCTTTCAGGTTTTCACCACTGAGAATAATGTTTGCTGTGGGTTTATCATATATGGACTTTATTATGTTGAGGTAGGTTCCTTCTATGCCAATCTTTTAAAGGGCTTTTAAAAAATCATAAATGGCTGTTGAATTTTGTCAAAAGCTTTTTCTGCATCTATTGAGATTATCATATGGATTTTATCTCTCAATTTGTTAATATGGTGTATCACATTGATTGATTTGTGTATATTGAAGGATTCTTGCATCCCTGGGATATATCTGACTTGATAATGGTGTATGATCTTTTAAATGTATTTTTGGATTCTGTTCTCTAGAATTTTGCTGAGGATTTTTGCATCTGTGTTCATCAGTGATACTGGCCTATAACTCTTTTTTTGTGAAGTTTTTATCTGATTTTGGTATTAGGGGGAATGGCGGCCTTGTAGAATGAGTTTGGAAGTGTTCCTTCATCTGCAATTTTATGGAAGAGTTTGAGAAGGATAGGCATTAGCTCTTCTCTAAATGTTGATAAAATTCACGTGTGAAGCCATCTACCCTGGGCTTTTGCCTTTTGGGAGATTTCAGTGCTTGTGATTGGGTCCTAGAGAAGAGAGGAGAAACACCTCCAGAAAGAATGAAGAAGATAAGCCAAAGCAGTAATGATGCCCAGTTGGGGATGTATCTGGAGGTGAGAGTAAAGTCCAATGCTTTGAAGAACAATATTGGATAGGAACCTGGAATGTTAGGTCCATGAATCAAGGTGAATTGGAAGTGGTCAAACAGGAGACAGCAAGAGTGAACATCAGCATTTTAGGAATCAATGAACTAAAACACACAGGAATGAGTGAACTTAATTCAGATGACCATTATATCTACTACTGTGGGCAAGAATCCCTTAGAAGAAATGGAGTAGCCCTCAGAGTCAACAAGAGTCTGAAATGCAGGACCTGGGTTTCAATCTCAAAAATGACAGAATGATCTTGGTTTATTTCCAAGGCAAACCATTCAACATCACAGTAATCCAATGTGCCCTAACCACTAATGGCAAAGAAGATGAAGTTGAAAAGTTCTATGAAGACATGCAAGACTGCTGGAACTAACACCAAAAAAAAGTCCTTTTCCTCAAAGGGGACTGGAATGCAAAAGTGGGAAGTCAAGAGATACCTGGAATATCAGGCAAGTTTGACCTTGGAGTACACTGGTCATAGCAAACACCCTCTTCCAACAACACAAGAGACCACTTTACACATGGTTTTGCCAGATGCTCAATACTAAAATCAGATTGATTATATTCTTTGCAGTTGAAGCAGTCAGCAAAGATTAGACCAGGAGCTGACTCAGGCTCAGATCATGAGCTCTGTGTTGTAAAATTCAGACTTAAATTGAAGAAAGTTGGGAATAACACGGGGTCATTCAGATATGACCTAAGTTAAATCCCTTATGATTATACAAAGAGTCGGACTCGACTTCACTTTCACTTTCACTTTATGATTATACAGTGGAAGTGACAAATAGATTCAAGGCATTAGATCTGATAAAAAGAAAGAAAGAAAGAAAGAAGGAAAGTGAAGTCACTCAGTCGTGTCTGACTTTTGCAGCCCCATGGGCTGTAGCCTACCAGGCTCCTCCATCCATGGGATTTTCCAGGTAAGAATACTAGAGTGGGTTGCCATTTCCTTCTCCAGGGGATCTTCCTGACCCAGGGATCGAACCTGGTTCTCCCACATTGTAGGCAGACACTTTACCATCTGAGCCACCAGGGAAATTCTTAGATCTGATAGACAGAGTGCCCAAAGAACTATGGAAAGAGGTTCATAACATTGTACAGGAGGTGGTGATCAAAACCATCCCCAAGGAAAAGAAATGCAAGAAGGCAAAATGGTTGTCTGAGGAGACATTACAAAGAGCTGAGAAAAGAAGAGAAGCAAAAGAGAAAGAGAAAGGGAAAGATATACCCAACTACCCAACTGAATGTAGAGTTCCAAAGAATGGCAAGGAGAAATAAGGATGCCTTCTTAGTAAACAATGCAAAGAAATAGAGGGAAACAATAGTACAGGAAAGGCTAGAGATCTCTTAAAGAAAATTAGAATTACCAAGGGAACATTTCATGCAAAGATGGGCACAATAAAGGACAGAGGATGAGATTGTGGGATAACATCCTTGACTCAA
Source organism: Redunca redunca (assembly GCA_006410935.1). Taxonomy (NCBI): domain Eukaryota; kingdom Metazoa; phylum Chordata; class Mammalia; order Artiodactyla; family Bovidae; genus Redunca; species Redunca redunca. Next base: position 39,413 of record SJYQ01001970.1, read on the forward strand.
TCAGCATGAGTTTGAGCAACCTCTTGGAGACAGTGAAGAACAGCCATGCCTGGTATGCTGCAGGAATCTCCTGCATGCAGTCTATGCATGCAGGACTTCCCATGCAGAATCCCCCCGTGCAGTGGGGGTCACAAAGAGTTAGACATGACTGAGTGACTGAACAACAATAAATAGTTTCTCAGGATCCTGTGTATTTCTATGTTGTCTTTTGTAACTTCTCCTTTTTCATTTCTAATTTTATTGACTTGATTCTTCTCCCTTTGTTTCTTGAGGAGTCTGGCTAATTGTCAAGTTTATCTTTTCAAAGAAACCAGGTTTTAGTTTTATTAATCTTTACAATTGTTTCCTTCATTCCCGCTCTGATCTTTATGATTTCTTTTCTTCTACTAACTTTGGGCTTTTTTTGTTCTTCTTTTCCAGTTGTTTTAGGTGTAAGTTAGGCTGTCTATTTGATGTTTTTCTTGTTTCTTGAGGTAGGACTGTATTTCTATAAACTTCCCTCTTAGAACTGCTTTTGCTGCATCCCATAGGTTTTGAGTCATCATGTTTTCATTGTCATTTGTTTCTAGGAATTTTTTGGTTTCCCCTTTTATTTCTTAAGTAACCTGTTTATTATTTAGGAACATATTGTTTAATCTCCATGTGTTTGTGTTTTCTTTCTTTCTCTTTCTTTCTTTTTTTTTTTTTTTACATTTTTTTCCCTGTAATTGATATCTAATCTCATAGTGTTGTGGTCAGAAAAGATGACTGATATTTCAGTTTTCTTAAATTTTTATTGAGGCTTGATTTGTGACCCAAAATGTGCTTTATTCTAGAGAATGTTCCATGTGCACTTAAGAAGAAAGTGTATTCTTTTGCATTTGGATGGAATGTCCTGAAGGTATCAGTTAGGTTCATATGGTCTAATGTGTCATTTAAACTTGTATTTTCTTATTAATTTTCTGTCTTGATGGTCTGTCCATTGGTGTAAGTGGAGTGTTAAAGTCCCCTCGCATTGTTGTGTTACTGTCGACTTCCCTTCTTATGCCTGTTAGTGTTTGCCTTATGCATTGAGGTGCTCCTATGTTGGGTGCATAAATATTTACAGTTGTTACATACACTGCTTTTTCTATTGTTTGGAGGTGGGTAATGTGTTCCCTTGGAAGAACAATATTTTTGGCCACCAACTTATGAATCCTACAGGGTGGTCTTGGCATCTGTTTTCTAAACTTTGAGGTATGGCCCACACTCAGAGATGGGAAGGGTCCCATCTGAACACTGTTTCACCAGGGTAAGGTTAAATATTCATAACTATGGTGCTATAAACAGAATTCTTTCAAAGTCCTTCTGCTGCCCCGTGATACCCAGAAGTCCCTGGACCTCAGGGCCTCCCTCCATATACTTAGCCCAGAATCCTCAATACAAGTCTTAAAGCTCTCTTCCCCAACTAATACAGAACCAAGGTGCTAGAGAAAGCTAGACTGGTTCAAGGACTAGTTTGCAAATGCAAACCTAGTACAATTAAAAGGAAAGGAAAATTCATGGAGGAAAAAAAAGTCCAAGGAGAATTTCAGCATAGAGGTTTTGGCAGATAAAACCAGCATTCTGTCTTGTTGTAGCCACCCTGTCTGGGTGGGGGACAAGGAGAGGACAAACTCTAAAGAAGATTTGAGGCACCTTGTTTCTTTCCCTGGAGTTCTTTTTTTGCTCCCCCCGCCCATAGTTTGAAGTACCTGTCCCTTCTATTAACACTGGGTCATCACCAATGTGACTCATAGGTATTCTGTGTAAGCTGGTAACCAGGATGGTATATGTACCAAAATGATACCCAATTTGAAGGGCACATGGGAAAAAACTATAACCCTACCACATGATTATTCTCTCAGCATCATTTAGAAAGTCACTGCCATTCCTTCCATTCCCTCAACCTCTAACATGACCAGTAGGGGGCACTGCAGGGTGAGATTCCCAGCAGAACCCCCTCCTTTCTACCAAGTTATCGGATCATAAAGTATGAAATATAATCCACTTATTTTAGCAACAGTAGTATACTTTTAGTTACAGTAATTCTTACTGAATGATTGTCTATAAATTTAAGATCTCAGTTGCTCTTGGGATGTGATTAGCTGAAGAAGGAAGTTTTGGTTTGAAAGATATGGAATACATTCTGACTGGGTGTTAGAAGGCCAGGAAGCAATGGGTCCTTGTGATTGTCTCTGAAAGAGTGGTTTAGACACGACCACTGGGGACCATGATGCATTTGGCTAGGGCACTCAGAGAAGGGTCTGGCAGCCTCAGACGAGGATGTGAGGGAGCCAGAGACGTGAAAGCTGAGTGTTTAAAACCTCAAGCAGCAGCTATCTTCAGTGCCTGGCTTTATTGGATCCTATGAACTTGGGCAATTGAACTTAAAGCCAACAGCAAGTTTATTATAAAATCAAATGAAGGGACAAATAGTTCTTTTTGTCAAGGAAGGGAAATTGAGGGAAGAGTGGAGAACAAAGAGAAAACAAATCATAGACTTTAAACGAGTCACAGATCCTAAAATATAAATCCAAGGCAGATTTGGAGACGGGTTTTTTTATTTCAAAGAAAATTATTTTTCAATCAGGGAATTTTAGGTGATTCAAATAAAAAAGTACAAAGAGGTTGATGATGAAAGGTCTCCCCTTTCTACAAGGCACTATATTTCCTTCTCTATGGCTTCCTAGAGCTATTTCACACATGTATACTAGTGATGCATCATCCGATTTTCTGTTTTTAATATGACTTTAGTCCTAAAGTGTTTCTTTTTTATTGCTGTAAAATATTTCATTGTCTGTGGATAGACATCTGGGTTATTTTCAGTTATTTTCTACTACAGACAAGGATTTACTAGACATCCTTAAACAGGAAGCTGGAGTTCTGCGGAGAACACTAACATTCTCCACGGCGGCCAATTCAGGATCAGGCTGCTTTGTGTGGGCTACCAGGGAGGGGTACATTCATAGGAGGAGACAAGGATCCCCAAAGTTCTTTATGTACCTACCAACCCAAGGTTGTAAAAGTCTATGAATCTATGACCTCACATTTACTCAAAGACCATTTATAGTTTTCGTGTATGGTGTTCCTGAGTAGATCTAGAAGAACTTTCTGATTTTCATCCTAGTCCTTCTGAGCCTCAGTTTATTTATCTATAAAATCAGAAAGGTGGACTATAAGATATTCTCAAACTTTTTCTTAAGCTATAGTACTTTTTCATTATTTCTTGGCAAATAGTTTTCTGTGGAATACCTAAAGTACCCCTGAAAGCAGTGGGTGTCTATGGAAGATTGGATGAAAAGAAACAGACATTGGTTTTAAAGATTTTTTGTTTATGTCTGTGAGAACAGTATAGTAATGGCTGGTTACCTTGATTCATAGGGGGACAGAGTTCTGTTGAGATTCTATCATCTACTAGCTGCTATATAAATTGTGATATTAGATACATTGACCAAAAGGAAAAAGGCCAGAAACCTGGAACATGAACAGTGGGTCTGGGTGGTGATGGTGGTGGGTAGGAAGGAAAGGTTACAACTAGGCAAGTAATGAAGTCATGTTCACTTGACCTTTAGATTAATTCATTGAGCAGTAAGTGTCTTTTGTGAGCTGATTCCTGAATGTGGGAAGCTCTGAGATGGGAAGGGACCATATATAGCAAGAGATTGGGATTACAGTTCAGTTGAGATTTTAAAAATATAACGTATAGATGTTGATATTTTTCAGCAACATAAATAACTTTATCTCCGGATTTTAGACAGTTTGCTGCTAAGTCACTTTAGTCGTGTCCGACTCTGTGTGCACAACCCCATAGACGGCAGCCCACCAGGCTCCCCCGTCCCTGGGATTCTCCAGGCAAGAACACNGCTCCCCCGTCCCTGGGATTCTCCAGGCAAGAACACTGGAGTGGGTTGCCATTTCCTTCTCCAATGCATGAAAGTGAAAAGTGAAAGGGAAGTCGCTTAGTCGTGTCCGACACTTAGCATGGACTGCAGCCTACTAGGCTCCTCCATCCATGGGATTTTCCAGGCAAGAGTACTGGAGTGGGGTGCAGATTCTAAACATGATATGGTTAAATAGACTGGGGGAAGCATATTTCCATCTTGTCTCATCTTCTGGCAGAGGTGGAATCATGATGGGGGTTTATCTCTGCTAGGTAGACGGAACCGTCAATGCTAGGATGGGGATTTGGCATCGTTTTCCTCTTAGGAATGTCACCTGTGTGTCTGTGGTGTCTGGGCAGGCAGAGTTCAGGGGAGATTTAGCTCTAAAAACTCTTCACAGTGATTACTTGTGACCCCGGTCCATTAAATGATAATAGGAGAACGACAAAAGCAACTTGATCTGTGAATCATATCTAAAAGGCCCTGAGCAGCCTCATTTTCTTCTAAGCAATTAAAAAAAATCCCGTCCCTTCTCTTATTCTCTCAAGGGTGGTTCTTTGGGCAGAGTGAACACTCTTAAGTGTAATTGACAAGGTGACCTAGCTTTCACTATTTGAAATGAGTCATCCTGGGGACTGTTATAAAAGGCATATGGATTTTGAAAGGACATACCAAGGTAGTCCCACTAATGCTTAGTTTTTAAAAAATAAAAAAGCAAATGAGAGGCTTCCCTGGTGGTTCAGATGGTAAAGAATCTGCCTGCAATGCAGGAGACCTGGGTTCGATCCCTGGGTTGGGAAGATCCCCTGGAGATGGGCATGGCAACCCACTCCACTATTCTTGCCTGGAGAATCTCCATGGACAGAGGAGCCTGGTGGGCTACAGTCCATGGGGTCGCAAAGAATCAGACATGACTGAGTGACTAAGCACAGTACAGAGAGCTTTGAAAATGTTTCTAAGGTAGACAAAGCATCTTGGAAATGCTAGAAAAAAAGATCTTGACCAATTTGATCTGAGGTCTCTCTTCTTCCCTCAGCTATGTGATTGTGGGAATATTGTTTAAACACTCAGTATCTTAGTTTCCTCATCTGGAAAACGAGAGGAACAATGTCTCTTTGATGCAGGGTTGTTCTGGGAGTTAAATGAGCTAACATATCAGAACTTGGAACAATGATTGGCAATAGGAATTGCTCAAAAAAGGTTAACATTCTATCACTTTCATTAAAGATCCTGCGGGAAAGGACAGGATAACTTCTCTCCTCCCCCAAAATGTAAAACATTTGACTAACATACTTTTAGTTTAGCATTCTTTTAACTTCAGAGAGAGGGGGTTTTGTGAAACTTCTAGCATCAGTTCAGTTCAGTTCAGTTGCTCAGTCATGTCCGACTCTTTGCGAGCCCATGAATCGCAGCATGCCAGGCCTCCCTGTCCATCACCAACTCCTGGAGTTTACCCAAACTCATGTCCATCGAGTCAGTGATGCCATCCAGCCATCTCATCCTCTGTCGTCCCCTTCTCCTCCTGCCCCCAATCCCTCCCAGCATCGGAGTCTTTTCCAATGAGTCAACTCTTCACACGAGGCATAGTAATTTACAATTGTGGAGTCTTTCATGCTCTCCTCTTCACTTTAGCTTCTTTGATTTCTCTGTGGGAGATCTAAATATTTATTGCTCCAGAGACAAACAAATGGCCAATAGGCACATGAAGAAAATGCTCAAGTTTGCTAATTATTAGAGAAACAAGAGCCAAAACTATGAGTTATCACCTCACTCTAATGAGAACACATGTGTGTGCTTAGTCGCTCAATCATGTCCTATTCTTTAAGACCCCATGGACTGTAGCCCACCAAATTCCTCTTTCCACAGGATTTCCCAGGCAAGAATACTGGAGTGGGTTGCCATTTCCTTTTCCAGGGGATCTTCCCCACCCAGGGATCAAACCCCATACCTGCCAGAGACGCTCAGAAGACTCGAACATACCTCGTGTGTACCAGGACCCAGAGACCCCACAGAAACTGAGACAGAACTGTGTTTGGGTGTCTCCTGAGGATGTAGTGGTCAGAAGTGGGCTGCTGCAGGGGCAAGGGCTCTGAGTGCAGCAGACCTGGGTATGGCATAAGCCCTCTTGGAGGAGGTCACCATTAACGCCACCATAGAGCCACCAGAACTTACACAGGACTGGGGAATCAGACTCTTGGAGGGTACAAACAGAACCTTGTGTGCACCAGGACTTAGGAGAAAGGAGCAGTGACCCCACAAGAGACTGCCCCAGACTTGCCCCTGAGTGTCCAGGAGTCTCCCGTGGAGGCGTGGGTCGATGGCGGCCTGCTGCAGGGTTGGGGGCACTGAGTGGAGCAGTGTATGCATGGGACCTTTTGAAGGAGGTTGCCGTTATCTTCATTGCCTCCACCATAGTTTGCTGCTGCTGCTTCTGCTAAGTCGCTTCAGTCGTGTCTGACTCTTAGCGACCCCCATGGACTGCAGCCTACCAGGCTCCTCCGTCCATGGGATTTTCCAAGCAAGAATGCTGGAGTGGGGTGCCATTGCCTTCTCCTAGACCATAGTTTGGCCTCAGGTCAAACAACAGAGAGGGAATACAGCCCCGCCTATCAACAGAAAATTGGATTAAAGATTTGCTGAGCATGGCCCTGCCCATCAGAACAAGACCCAGTTTCCCCTGATTACAGTGGCCATCATAAAAAAAAATCTATATAGGTAATAAGTGCTGGAGAGAGTGTGGAGAATAAGGAGCCCTCCTACACTGTCCATGGGAATGTAAATTATAATAGTGCAGCCACTCTGGAGAACAGTCTGGAGGTTCATTAAAAAACTAAAAATAGAGTTACCATATAATCCCACAATCCCACTCCTGGGCATGTATCTATAGAAAACTATAATTCAAAAAAGATAGATGCACTCCAATGTTCACTGCATCACTATTTACAATAGCCCATCCATGCATATGACCTAAATGTCCATCAAAAGATGCCTGGATAAAGAAGATGTGGTGTATTTGTACAACAAAATATTACTCAGCCATAAAAAAGACTAAACTAATGCCATTTTGCAGCAACATGGGTGGACCTAGAGACTACTGTACTAAGTGAAGTAAACCAGACAAAGACAAATACCATATAATACTGCTTAAATGCAGAATCTTATAAAAAAGATACAAATGAACTCATTTTCAAACAGAAAGAGACTCACATACAGAAAACAAATTTACCATTACCAAATGGGAAAGGGAGGGGAGGAATAAGTTAAGAGGTTTGGATTAACATACACTTTGTACTATATATAAAATGGATAACCAACAAGGACCTGAATCAACGTGCTGTACCTCTGAAACTAACACAACATTGTAAATCAACTATATTTCAATAAAAATTTATTAATTAAATAAACAGAATTTTATTGAAATAAGATTGGTAATGCAACAAGTGTGACTTTTTATATGTGCAAAAGAGTACTATCTTATTAAAATAAATTAGAACTTCAAGCAAAGAAAAAAAATGGGAAAGATATTTTAAATCTCAAACAGAAAGCAATAAGATCTTTGTCAGTCTGTCTGTCTGGATTTATGTATGTCTCAGTGTATATCTTTTGTTTTTATTTCTGATAATATTGTTGAAGTTGTAAATCAGTTCTACTTTAATTGGCCTAAAAAAGTAAATGCTTACAAATCAGGCAATTCTAAATACAAAAAAAAAAAAATTAACCTAAATAAATTTCAGATTCACGTAAGCTGGGAAATGTTCAATATTAAATATTTAGTATTAATGTTTGTTTGCTAATCATATAGGAAGTAGGATGTATATTTTCAATAAAAAACATATAAAAAATAAAATTACACTTTATAAAGGGAAAACAAAGTAGGTCTGACTACAGGTGGCTATTACAGAAAGTGATTAAAGAGTCTTTGGAAAGTAGACCCTGAAAAAAAGTTTTGTGCATGGTTAGGACTGACTTGGAGAAGGCAATGGCACCCCACACCAGTACTCTTGCCTGGAAAATCCCATCTATGGAGGAGCCTGGAAGGCTGCAGTCCATGGCGTCGCTAACAGTCAGACACGACTTAACGACTTCACTTTGACCTTTCACTTTCATGCATTGGAGAAGGAAATGGCAACCCACTCCAGTGTTCTTGCCTGGAGAATCCCAGGGCTGGGGGAGCCTGGTGGGCTGCGTCTATGGGGTTGCTCAGAGTTGGACATAACTGAAGTGACTTAGCAGCAGCAGCAGCAGCAGAATTAAGTTTAAAATAAATTTAATTAAGTTTACCTAAATGAGTTTAAAGTAAGCTGGTGCAAAACTTAAATTTTGCCTTTCTCTCTCTTAAGAGGACATACTTTCTTCAGATGTTGATCTGCCTTTAATAATAGATTTAAGTTTCTTTACCTCTTAATTGATCTGTTCTATATTTACCTTTGAAATCTTTTGTTACCTTTGGCTAAGTAAATAACTATTATTTCATAGAGAATTATATGATCCTACCTGATTGAGTATTATAAACCCTTTTGATATTTATTGACAAAACTTGCTAAATAACTTGACTTCTAGCTAACTTTGGGATGCTTCAGAAGGCCTCTGAAACATCCCAAAGAGTCTACCTGGGTTCATTGGATATGTTAAATAACATGAGAAGTACTGTTGAAGGGGTGATAAATCTTTTCAGGTTATACTGAATGGTTGATATTACTAATATAGATATCCTAAAATTATGTGAAATTCATATAGATCTGATATGCCCTGACAAAATAAGGCCAATTATAACTCTGCTGCTAAGTCACTTCATTTGTGTCCGACTCTGTATGACCCCATAGACAGCAGCCCACCAGGCTCCCCTGTCCCTGGGATTCTCCAGGCAAGAACACTGGATTGGGTTGCCATTTCCTTCTCCAATGCATGTAAGTGAAAAGTGAAAGTGAAGCTGGTCAGTCGTGTCCGACTCTTAGCAACCCCATGGACTGCAGCCTACCAGGCTCCTCCGTCCATGGGATTTTCCAGGCAAGTGCTGGAGTGGGGTGCTATTGCCTTCTCCTACAGACTATGAAAAATACTCAGTCATCTAGGAAGAAGGGAAAAATTTTTTTTGAAATTTTAAGGTAAGATGTCTTACAGAATTTCAAACTGCTAACAGATCAGTTATCAGATAACTCTAGTTATCATATTAAAGTGTTATGACCAGGTTTCTTTGTCAGTTGCAATAAAATCAGATTTTAAACATGTCTTCTATGGTTTTACTCTCATGCCTTCAGAAGAATACTGCTAGTTCTTCAAGATTTATGGAAAAGGCTTTCTAAGATTAAACAGATAAACAAATTTTGTTGTTAATAGTAAGCTGGTACCAGATTGGAATTTGGTCTTCTTTCTGTTTAGAGAACAAAGTTTTCTTAGAATGCAGCTTTCAATAACAGGGTATGAATTTCTTTGCCTTTAAGTGATTTATATTTGTTTTTAAAATCTTTTTGTTACTTTGGTAAAATAAATAAATATTATTTAAGATTATGGTACATGTAGACAAAGCTCATTCTGCTTCTACAGAAAATAACCCCTCATGGTTAGACTTTTGCTATTCTGATGTCCTTAAAACATGGCAATAGTCTGCTCCTAAATCAGGAAATTAAAAATGGACAAACAACAGTTAAAAATCAAAGAGCCAGGGCTATGGGAAATCTAAGACAACTGCTTGGCTTTTCCCAGCTCCCTGACAGACATAATTTTTATCTGATGGGCTAAAGCCTTCCCTGGCTACAGTGTTAATGCCCACACAATGAGTTCTCCAAAAAGAAAAAATTATGTTTCACTGAATATTAAGTACTAGTTTTATTAATTAAGGTCTGTGCTTACTAAGACTCACTTCCAAAATAGTTCCTTGTTATGTTATATTGCTCAGTTCAGTTCAGTTGCTCAGTCGTGTCCGACTCTTTGCGACCCCATGAATCACTCAGAGTTCACTCACACGTCCATCGAGTCCGTGATGCCATCCAGCCATCTTATCCTCGGTTGTCCTCTTCTCCTTCTGCCCCCAATCCCTCCCAGCATCAGAGTCTTTTCCCATGAGTCAACTCTTTGCATATTGCTAAAGGTTTAATTAAGTTATTAAAAAGGACGCTCTAAGATTGTTTCTAAAGCTTATCTCAGTAACCAATCTTTGGATAAAGGTCAGATGCTCCATGATGTACAACCAGGAGATTAACACTTGGCTATAATCATTTAACTGAGTCAGATGACCTGGGGTATACCGGGCTATACCCAGTGAAAGTTCTTGACTTAAATTCTTGCTTGGGACCTTACTAATAACTGCTAGCTATATTATTTTCTATGTAGCTTGTTTCAGAAGATTATTTCTTATGTTACCAAATCTGTGACTGAACCTGTAATAAAATGCTGACATACAGTTCCAGTCAGATCAATAATTGTAATAATGTAACTCTAGATATGAGAAGAAGCAACAAGAGGAAAAATTTTCCTGGACCAAGAGGCTAGTAAGACAGGTATGGTCCATAGACTTTTGTTACTTACAAGGCCTGGTCTAGTGACAACACATTGAGTGGCCTGTCAGTGGAATCTTTGTTAGACCTGGGAATGAGCCTTTCCAGCACCGTGGGACACAATGACCATGAAATGCACCCCCAAACATGGTCAAATATGTGGCTATGAAGGGGCCCTTCTGACTGGAAGTTGGCCCTTGCCAGCTGCCTCCACAAAGATTAAATCATGACCACTACAAGATGCTGACTTTCAACACCCCCTTGAGAGGAGTTCAGGTTAGAGACAAAAAATGAGGCACTCTGTGCTCTGGGAAAAACCTGGAAAAACAGCTCTTCAGATAGTCAGATGTTTTCAGGTAAAGATTCTTGCAAATCTTTAGTCCACATTCTTCATCTTCTCATACCTAGAGAAATACTCATGTCACGAATCAATGTCTGGACTTGGTTCTCCTGGCTAGCCCCTCAGCAGCTTTCCTACATCTATTAATCTTTGGGCATATATCTTCAACTTTCTTGTTAACTTTTTTTTCTCCAAGTAGTAGGCCAACACCCAGACAATGCTAGAACAAGCTGCCTCATCATTCTGTGGACTCTCATCTCCCTCCATATATGCACCCTGAGGCCCTGAGGCCCTCAGGCCCTCCCTTTGAGACATATGGGAGACCACCCCCAGTGATAAAAAAAGCTCAAGGGAGACCACCAACACCCAGCTGAACTGGAGATGTCCTGACACCTCCAGGCCCTGGAAAAGTCTTCTGCCATATTGCCCGAGAAACTTTAGAAAGACACCCATTCCTTCGGGTAATTGGGTTCATCCCTATCAGCCAGGAGATGAGGTATGGGGTAAAAATTAGGAAAAAAAAACCCACTTCAGCCAGTTTGGACAGGTCCTCACATGGTCATCCTGGCAACCCCGACTGCTGTTAAAGTTATAGGTGTCATCCCTTGGATCCACCACACCAGAGTCAAGAAGGCAGGGACTTTCTGTAATGAGGACACCTGGAAAGCAGTTTGGAACCCCCAAACCTCCTCAAAGTCAGGTTCCAAAGACAATAGCTCTCACCCATGCAGGACGTTGAGCCCTGCTCTAGTCACCCTGGAAGCTGACTAGTCCACGCATGGCAGAAGCTTGAGGATTCTTCAGCCTTGTTCCAGCCACACTCTGGCAGCTGGCTGGTCAATACACAGCAGAAGCTTGAGGATCCAGCTATCGAAACACCGATGGATTTTCATTGTCGACCCTGGCCTCTATCCCTAATCGCTATCATTGCTGTGCTTTTTGTTACAGGACCAACTAGACTCCCTGACTGAGGGGGTTTTACAGAATAGGAAACAGCTAGACCTACTGACAGGGAAGGAAAAGGGAGGACGCTGCCTCTTCTTGAATGAAAAATGCTGCTTTCATGTAAAGCAATCAGAGATAGTCAGGGACATGGCCCAACAGCTAAGGGAATGAATCATAAAAAGGAGAGAGGAATGAGCTAATTCCTGGGGCAATTGGAACAGTGACTGGAGCTGGACAACGTGGCTGCTCCCCTGACCGGGCCTCTCTTCATGCTCTTTGTGGGGCTCTTGTTTGGCCCTTGTATTTAATGCAGTTACCCAGATCATAACCTCTTGGATTGAATCCATAAAGTTACAAATGGTAATAGCTCAATATAGCCCCCTAAACAATGGGGAGCTCTGAATGTCCTACCAAAACATGAGATGGTGCTTTCTACAATGAGTGACAGAAGCATCAAGAGGGGGCAATGAAGAGGAAAAGTTTTACTTCCTTCTCCTTCTGCTTCTGTAACTCAGCTTGTTCCTTGCAAAGTCCAGATCATGGAGGTCTCAGAAAGTGGGGACTCAATACTAGGAACTGGAGCTTATCTTACTAACTCTTATCTTGCTCTTTGCAATCGCCCTAGCCCCTGCAAACCTGCAAACCCAGTTAATTATTCCTATCCATGTATAAAAACTCTGTAACCCCTCTGTTGGGTTTCAGAGCTTGGAGTGTTAACTCCTCTGGGCCCGCCGGCGTAATAAACCCGAGTGTGGTGCTTGGTTTCTCATGTACTGGTTTCTGCAACAGAACAATGATTACTTACGTGTTTGCCCAAATGGTCACATTAAAAAAAAACTCCAAACCAGTTTGTCTAGATGGACAGTTGGTTCTTACACACTTGAGTCGCAGTAACTGTGGGATATTCCCACACTCAAATCCAATGCCAACAAGGCTATTCTTTTCCTCCCTGCCCTGTTCTCTTTCTCAGTGCCTACAGAGGCTTATCAGACAGAGGAAAGCCTGTGTTATTTGGTATCAGACAGCTCTGGATTTGACTTCTACACCCACCATATTCCAACTGGGTAACCTAGTCAAGTAACTATCTTTGAGTTTCAGGTGCCTCGTAATGAAAAGAATATTCCACTTCATGGTCTGTTTTAATGAGTATATCAGCTACCACAGGGCTTCCCCTGGGGCTCAACTGGTAAAGAATCTCCCTGCAATGAGGGAGACCTGGGTTTGATCCCTGGGTTGGGAAGGTTCCCTGGAGAAGGGAAAGGTACCCGCTCCAGTATTCTGGCCTGGAGAATTCCATGGACTGTGTAGCCCATGGGGTCGCAAAAAGTCGGACAGGACTGAGCGACTTTCACTTTCACATCAGGTACCGTATGTAAAATTTTCTGCATCAAGTGTGATGTGAAGCTCTTTCATGAGAAAGTTGGCTCACTTTTGTTCTTTTTCCAAAGAAAGCAGTCAAATAGCTACAGTAAACACAACGTCTACTCAGAGTCCCCACATTCTTTCTGAGTCCCCACATTCTGATTTCATGAGTTTGGGTTGAAGCCATTAAAAAAAAAAATAATCTCTTCAGGTGATTCTAATGTGCCCCCAGGGTTGAGCACCATGGAGTTAGATGCTCACTTAAGGAAGGTCTTACTGATTTAAAATGCTAAGGTAAAAGAAAACTTTTATCTTACTTTATTTTTGTTATTTTAGTATGGTCTCCTTAAAGGCATGGACAATAAAGATAATAAATACTCTATAAAGGGGAAATTTTGATAATTTGAGGTATTGGTTCAGTCACTTACTGAGGTAATCCGTGGTTTCTTAGCCCCTGAGTTCAGGCGTTGTGTTGAGCACCAGGCGTATAAAGATGAGAGGGGCACAGTCAGGCACAGCACGACGCCTGCACTATCGCCAGCTATCGCGGAGGCAGAGACAATGGGCTAAGACGTTATGAATGCTGTGCGTGGAGTTTGCCCGAGAGTGAGTTCAGGTTTTATTTCGTCAGTGTTTGACAAGCTATGAAGAAGGGTGGGTGAGGGGGTCATGATTATATTAGAAATGTTACTCTGGTGTCTTTGGTTTGGATGAGCAAGAATTTAGGGTGATCAGGAGAGAGAAGAGGGAGGGGGAAGAAGTGGGGGAAAGGCTGAGTGCCTAATGCTGGGATATGACCTTGGGGATGAAGACGAGGGGCTGGACTTAGGAGATATGTTGGAGGTGGAATGACAGGGCTTGACCAATTATGTGAGGGGGAGCCTTTGATAACTCCAAGGGGCCTGTGTAGATGCTGCTGCCATTCACGGAGCTAGGGGAAGGGCAAGGTTGTGGATGGGGGGGGGGTCTAGTGAGTTCCAGTTTTGAATCTGTTATGAATTGAGGCATTTCGGAATATATTATCTTGCTAGATGGTGGTTGATATGGATCTGGGACTTGGGAAAGGAACCTCCATTAGACATAAATACAAGGAACTGTAGAGTTGGTATCTGTAGCCATAGATACAGATTCAATTGTCCAGATAGAACACGTAGAAGAAGAAGAGAAAAGTCAAGCACCATGCTCAGGGAGTCATTAGTATTAGGTGTAGGGTGGGTGGAAGAGAAGCCAGAGAGGACTGTTGGAGAAGGAGAGGCAGAGAGCGTGACGAGGACCAGAAGGGGAGAGTCTTGGGGACATCAAAGTGAAAGTGAAAGGTCTCTCAGTTCTGTCCGACTCTTTGCGGCCCCATGGACTATATAGCCCATGGAATTCTCCAGGCCAGAATACTGGAGTGGGTAGCCTTTCCCTTCTCCAGGAGATCTTCCCAACCCCGGGGTTGAACCCAGGTCTCCCACATTGCAGATGGATTCTTTACCAGCTGAGCCACCAGGGAAGCCCAAGAATACTGGAGTGGGTAGCCGTTTCCTTCTCCAGGGGATCTTCCCGGCCCAGGAATTGAACTGGGATCTCCTGCATTGCAGGCGGATTATTTACCAACGGAGCTATGAGGGAAGCCCTGGGGACATCAGGAGGAAGACATTTGAAGAAAAGCAAACTGGTTAGCAAAGGTGACAAAAGAATCAAATCAGGTAAGTTCTGGACTGAGATAAAAGAATTAAATGTGGCCTCTAGGTGGGATGGCAACCCACTCCAGTGTTCTTGCCTGGAGAACCCCAGGGACGGGGGAACCTGGTGGGCTGCCGTCTATGGGGTCGCCCAGAGGCGGACACGACTGAAGCGACTTAGCAGTAGCAGCAGCAGCAGGTGGGAGTGTGCTCAGTCGCTTAGTTGTGTCTCTTCACGGCTCCATGGACTGTAGTCACCAGGCTCTGCTGTCTATGGAATTTTTCAGGCTAGGATACTAGAGTGAGTTGCCATTTCCTCTTCCAGGGGATCTTCCTGACCCAGGGTTTGAACTCGCACCTCTTATGTCTCCTGCATTGGCAGGTGGATTCTTTACCACTGTGCCATCTGGGAAAGCCTTCTAGGTGGGCATAGAAGACTTTATTGAACTTGACTAATGAAACTTGTGGAGGTTCTGAAAACAGGTGGAAAACATCCCCCTTTCAAGAAAACGTCCCTGATTAATTCCACACCACTCGGTTCACTCAGCACCTTAAGAGCACTGAACACATCCTCCTTGAGGGACAAGTCACCTTGTAGTTCATTTACTCTAGGCCTCACTGAATGGATGAGAAAATTAAGGCCCAGAAAATCATTACTAGTCTGAGGTCAAGTGGCAGAGTTAAGACCTTAACCCAGGGCTTTTCCTGGATGTTGGCATTGGCGCAGTTAATTCGTACTAGTTTCCTGCTTGTTCCCGTGTTGCTTATTTGCACACTGGTGGTTTTGTGTTTATGTAGTTTGTGTAGTTTTGCAGTTTCTCAGGGTGGTAGAAGATGGGAACTCTGATTACTTCATTACCTTTTTTCTTCCTCACTGTTGACCTTTTGACTTTATGGACAATTTAAAGAATAGACTATGATCGAGGCAGAAAGATTCTGGACAACAGCACAGAGAACCTAGGAGAAGTACCTTGAAACACAGTGTTTCTTAGAAACTCAGTCAGCAGAGTATCAGAACCGGACGCGCCAGTCCTTTTACTGCAGAAAATCAAGCTCTGGCTGTCATATGTTTAGCTGTCCAGTGTAAGGCGTCTTTAGTAGAGCCCTGGGCTTCTGTCTCCATTCCACTGTATCATTCCTTTGGCTAAGTGGCCTTGGGGGCTGCTGAGAGGATGGGAGGAGAGCTGAGGAAACGGTTGTCCAATCACCCTCTGAACTCTGAGTCTCAGGACCTGGTGTCTGAGGAATTTGAATCTAGAGAACTGTTTTCTAGAAGCATTTACACTTTCATAACATTCGGCGTGAATTTTTACGACACCTGTCTCACCCACTTTTGTCCTCTCCCATTTGTCCGATCTTCACCCATCTCCTTGACCTCTCTTTCCAGCCCTTTCCTCTTGGTCGCCTTCAGTTTCTTGTCGTCTGTCTCTGTCTAGCTACAGACCTCTTTAGTCAAACTGTCTGTCTATATCTTTCTGGCTCTCTTTCGGTGGGGAGAAAAATAAGCCAGTATGGGTAAAACTCAAAGCAAAAACTGGGAGACATGGTAATTGTTCACTACACATTGTCATTGTGCAGTCGGAAGGTGTTCAGAGCTGCAACCGTGGCACCACTGAGTGTGTGATAGTACTCCACGGTGGGAGCTCAGTTGCTCAGTCGTGTCTGACTCTTTGTGACGCCATGGACTGTAGCCCGTCAGGCTCCTCTGCTGTGGAATTTTCCAGGCAAGCATGCTGGAGTGGGTTACCATTTCCTTCTCCAGGGGATCTTCCCCACCCAGGGACTGAACCCGCATCTCCTGCATTTCTGTTTAGCTTCGGCATTTTGATCAAGGACCTCCAAGTACCACGTACTCTTGACTCTTCAGGAAGTTAGCTACAGGGACAGGCAGTGTACAGACCTGGAGGTCAGAGAAGTCTTGCCCTATGGACAGGTACTCCTCTAGACTACATTATTTCTGAATCTAGGACACAGAAATCCACCCCACATATGTGTGGTGTGCATGCCAGGAGAACGGTGAGCCCACCAGGAATTTGTAATGATAGCTAGTGCAGTGGATAGTAAAAATTTTTAGTCTAACATCTATTCTTCCTTTCTAGAAACATCTTGATTTTCTTTTGAATCAAGACCCTTTCCCACTGTGATATTTTGGGATAATCCACAGTAGCAAGCTGTTTGAAAGGATAAGCTTCTTTTTCTCCATATCCTGGTAGAGCCAGGGTAACACACACCCTAGGCTCATATAATCAGTCACATCCTCCTGGGACTTGGAATTTAAGTGAGTGATGGAAAATTGAGAGAAACAGTTGGAATTTCCTTATCATAGCAGTCATGCCCTGATAACTGCTCAGCTCCTGGTTCTTTTCTCTGGAGTGGACCTGGGTTGTGCCTTTTTCCAGGCTTATTTTTCAGCCTGTAGACAGTTCTGCGAATCCTTCATTTCTTTTGGCTGGAGTTAACCACTGTGTTAGTCTGCTTGGGCTACCATAACAAAATACCGCAGACTGCATGGCTTATACAATTGGAACTTATTTTCTCACAGTTCTGGAGACTGTGAGTTCAAAATCATGGTTTTGGCAGAGTTTGGTTTCTGGTGATTTTCTTCCTATCTTGCACCTCGTGTGGTCTTTCTGTACACACAATGGGAGAGAGTGGGTTTGATTTCTGGTGTCTCTTGTAAGGACACTAATCCTATGAGATTAGAGTTTCACCTTTATGAACCTCTTGAACTCAATTACTTCTTTACTTCATATACAGCTACACTGAGGGTTATTGACTTCACCATATGAATTTTAGAGGGTCACAAACATTCAGTTAATAACACCAGCCAAAGTCAGTTCATTTTGCTTATAAATTAGGAATTTTAGCTGATAGACCTAAAGCCACATTTGCCAGTCTTACTTTTCCCTTCTGAAATGTAAACTCCAAAATGAAAATTTTGCATGTTGTTCTGCAGGACTAGGCTTTATTCACTTGGTTGAAATAGTAGTCTCTTTAATAAAAAGTGAGGACTTTTTTGAACAACATTAGTTCTTCTTCTTTGCTTGCCTCTCTGCTTCTCCAGCATTTTTCGAGCAAGCCTGTCAGTCAAGCAGGTGATTGGAGACTCTGTGATGTCATTCTCCACACTGATGTCAGATGCCAACGTCGGTGCTGGCTGGGTGGAAAAATGACCAGTTTGGCTCTTGAAGTAATGGCTCCATGTTGCAAGAAGTTGGCAATTTTCTTCTTGCTTTTTTCTTTTTATTGCTTGTTCCACAGTTTGGAGAGCATACACAGCTGCCTGGCAGTTCTGCTTCTAAAGCTGTGGCATCCACCATCAAAGGCTCTTACTCGGACTGCTGCTCCAGACAGGACAATGGCAAATAATATTAAGCCAAACCCTTCTCCCAAGGTCTCTGAGCTAGAAGTCTGCCTGGAGCTTACCAGAGGGAAATCTGCCTAAAATTGTCCCCAGGATAAGACTTTTCTCAAGCAAGTGCCACATGCATATCCAAGGAACTATCAACCAGAAAGGGGAATATAAATATGGCCCTAAAAAAGTCTTGGTTCATGCTCATTTCATTTTTCATTCTGCCCCAGTGTTCCTTGTCACACCTGGAAGTCACTCAGTACGAAGTAAACCGCAGCACTTTCCAGAGCTGTTTTTGTGTTTTCTTTTCAACTGCAGATGTCCGGGAAACAGTAAACTCTTGTTTTGAAGCCTTTTAAAATTGAGCTTTTGATTCCAAGCAATTGAAAATTGTTCCTGTTTATTCTTCTTATTGGTGATAGTTTAACTAGCTGGATTTTGTTTTCTCTGGATTATGGTTTTTTATGGTTTTCCTTTAGGAGTTTACCAGTCCCTGGAGCTCACTGGTAGCAGAGGAAAAAACTGTCCAGAGAAATTGAATTTCTTTTATGTCTACAGAAAAAGTGGCCAGTTGCCGTTACAGGATAAAACTAGGGCTTTCTTCCAAAGGGATTCATGGATTAGTAAAATCTGAGCAATATTAATACATTTTTTTTGCAAGTCTTGAGTACATACTTCGCAAAGTGTCTATAAAAGTAAGTCAAGATAGCCACTTACTTCTGGCATGTGTTATGGGATAATTATCCTAATAGTTCTTTACTCTTGTAATTTAGCAAAAGGGATATTTTACTTTGAGTTGTTTGGGCAAGCCATGACTAATAGTTGCCCAAGTGTAGATCATTTATTAAAATGTCTAAACTCCTTCTTTTTAGTCAAACAGGTAGTTCTTACCATCCTGCACCATTTCTATCAGTTCTTCCTACCCTACCAACTAAAACTACCCAAGCAGTTAGAGAATTCACTGTGTACATCCTGAGTTCTGCTATGAAGGCTAAAGGGATGAAGGTGTGATAAAGAAAGTATTTGGAAAAAAAAAGGGCACATGTTTGTAGTTGGTCCAGACTGTGGATGGTACAAAATATGTGGAAGCCAAAAGGGGGACAGGGTAGGCTTTGTCAGAGGATGTTTCTCACAGGAGAGTGTAGGCTCCCCATGGATTCTGTATTATGCAGAGCAGATGGTAGGAGGTAATTCTAACCTGGAAGATAGCTGAGAAGAGATGTGAATGGAAAAACTAGGTGGGTAAGGAAGCTAACCATTCTTTGACAGTCATATGTGTCGGGAACTGTGTGAAGTTCTTTACTGTATATCTTTAAAAGATTGATCTTCTTTATTAATTTACAGTGTGATAGGAGGTCTTATGGAGAAGGCAACGGCACCCCACTCCAGTACTCTTGCCTAGAAAATCCCATGGACAGAGGAGCCTGGTAAGCTGCAGTCCATGGTGTTGCTGAGGGTTGGACACGACTGAGCGACTTCCCTTTCACTTTTTACTTTCATGGTTTGGAGAAGGAAATGGCAACCCACTCCAATGTTCTTGCCTGGAGAATCCCAGGAATGGGGGAGCCTGATGGGCTGCCATCTATGGGGTCGCACAGAGTTGGACACGACTGAAGCGACTTAGCAGCAGCCGCAGCAGGTCTTATGTCTTTATTTTAGAGAAGGAACCTTTTTGTGTGACTGATGGAGTATGTCCCTTGCATTGACAGGCGAATTCTTACCCACTGTACTACCAGGGAAGTCCTAGGAGTTGTATTTGTGATACCATTTTGTCAGTGGGATCAACAGAATTTGCCAATGGCAAAGAAGAATCAAGCATGATACATCTGCTCTTTGGCTTGCATGACAAACTCAGTGTTATGGTACCATTGGTGGAGATGAGGGTGACAGGAGTGTGCTTGAGTTAGGGAAATTCAAGAAATCTGTTTGGATGGGTTAAATCAGAGGTGTCTTATGAGACATCCAAGGGAAAATGTGCAACAAGCCATAGCATATATGGGTCTGGTGATATTTAGGCTAGAGGCCTAAATTAGTGGATCTGACAAATGTGTGCAATAATCAAGGCTAGGAGATGAGATGAAGTCACCTAGGGACTGAAAGAGGACATATTGGAGTTGATCATGAAATTCAGGTCCACTTGACTCCAAAGGGTGAAAATGAGCAAGACTAGCTTGGGAGAGACTTTCCTGGCTGAAGGGGAGGGGCTTCCAGAGGTGGAGCAAGAGATGAAGTTAGTACCTTGGGAGTGTGCAGTGAGGCACATTGCTGTCTCATGGGAAAGCCAGCTGAAGCTGCCATAGGTCCTTGAATGTGGGAAGGATGTAAAGGAAACAAGCACAGGGAAGGTTACCACCCAGGGACCTTGTGTGCCCTTCACAGGTCTGTTAGTGTGTTACCACGAGCTGTTAGTGTGAAGCCTCCATGCCCTTGACTTGCAGACTTCCTGGTTTGCTCCTGGGTCGCTTCATTCTAATTGGTCCTGCTCTCACCAGTGAGAACTGGCTTTCCTGAGCATTGTCTAGAGCCCCTTTCCTCTCGCAGAACAGTGCAGAGGACCCCAATGGCATGCTTTCCTAATTGCAGCTCTCTGCCTCTTATTACCTAACTGCCTATGCTTTTGCACCTTGCTTATTTTATTTTTTTCCTTAGTAGGTCGGATTTATCAAGCACAAAGCATGTGCTAGAAACAGAACTAATCACTTCACAGGCATTGTCTTTTTTTTTCATAGTTTGTAACTGTATTTAGTTGAAAAGTACTATTAACAATAGCTAATATACATTTTCCAGGTCCTGTAACGAGCAATTATATGATATATATAAAAAAGTATTTAAAGACACATAAACTTTTTACTATTAATTTTATTTATTTAAAATGTTTTTTAATTATTTTTATTTTTTTGGTCGCACCACACAGCATGTAGTACCTTAGCTCCCCAGCCAGGGATCAAACCCACATCCCCTGTGTTGGAAATGTGGAGTCTTAACCACTGGACCACCAGGGAAGTCCATACTACTAATTTTCATGCATAATCTTGCATATGCCCTCTAACATACTTGGAGTAGATAGCACCTTGATGCCCATTTTATAGATGTGGAAACTGAAATAAGAACTATTCAGTAACCTGCCCTTTCTGCCTGGCTCCCAAGTCCTGCCTTTTTTTTTTTTCAGTGCAACTTTAAAAAAAAATTTTATTTTAATTGGAGGCTAATTACTTTACAATATTGTGGTGTTTTTTTGTCATACATTGACATGAATCAGCCACGGGTGTATATGTGTTCACCATCCTGAACCCTCCTCTCACTTCCCTCCCCATCCCATCCCTCAGGGTCATCCCAGTGCACTAGCCCTGAGCACCCTGCCTTATGCATCAAACCTGGACTGGCGATCTATTTCACATATGGTAATATACACATTTCAATGCTATTCTCTCAAATCATCCCATCCTCGCCTTCTCCCTCAGAGTCCAAAAGTCTGTTCTTTACTCTTGTTCTTTACATCTGTGTCTCTTTTATTGTCTCAAATATAGGGTCATCGTTACCATCTTTCTAAATTCCCTATGCTGCTAAGTCACTTCGTGTCTGACTCTGTGAGACCCCATAAATGGCAGCCCACCAGGCTCCCCCATCCCTGGGATTCTCCAGGCAAGAACACTGGAGTGGGTTGCCATTTCTTTCTCCAATGCATGAAAGTGAAAAGTGAAAGTGAAGCCGCTCAGTCGTGTCCGACTCTTAGTGACCCCATGGACTGCAGCCTACCAGGCTCCTCCGTCCATGGGATTTTCCAGGCAAGAGTACTGGAGTGGGGTGCCATTGCCTTCTCTGAAATTCCATATATATGTGTTAATATACTGGATTGGTGTTTTTCTTTCTGACTTTCTTTGCTCTGTATAATAGGCTCCAGTTTCATCCAGTTCATTAGAACTGATTCAAATGGATTCTTTTTAATAGCTGAGTAGTATTCCATTGTGTATATGTACAACAGCTTTCTTATCCATTCGTCTGTTGATGGACATCTAGGTTGCTTCCATGTCCTGGCTATTGTTAACAGTGCTGTGACGAACACTGGGGTACATGGGTCTCTTTCAGTTCTGGTGCACCTTGCCTTTTAACTGCCTTTCCAGCTTAGCATCTGTCCTCCCTCTTATTAGCACAACTTATGCATTCTGCCAAGTTACTCCCTTCAGTTCAGTGAATTTGACCTTTGCTGTCCAGTCTTCCTAGATGGCATCAGTTTGACATTTTAAGGGACATTTTAACAGATCTTTCAATTTTTGAGATATAATGTTACCTATATTTTTATTTTATATTCTTTCATTAGCTGTATCTACATAGACTGACTTGTAAATTTCATGTGTATGCTCTTATTTGATTGCAAACTCAAGGAGGGCTGTCAAGGAATTGTTATTTTTCAGGGCCTCGCTGTCTCCCCAGAATGCTTGTTGAATATTTTTGACTCTGATGGTCACCGAATTGTTGCCTGAATCAGTATAGCACACTTCTCATCAGACTTTCTTCTGCTCGGTGAATATTCCTGCTCGACAGTGATCTCATTTTGTTTAGGCCTGGGTTTATTAATATTCTTGGTCCCAAGCCTTCTTACTCTTCTCTGCATGTCTGCTTAATCCTACAAGTAGGTCCAGGGAAGCTTGCTGGAAATCGGGTGAATGATTCTGCCACATATTGTAACAGAAAAGAGTAAGAAAACTCCAAGCTTCCAAATTCTACTTTTCTCTCATACCCTCTGATGCTCTACAGTTCTTCCAGAGGCTTCTTCTAGCTGCCCAGCTTTCCCGAAGTCTCAAGGAAACGTGCAGAACTCAGCGTGTCCAGCTGATGGAACCCAGCACAGTGCCTGGACAGTGGCCTGGTGAGGCCAGAGAGGAGTCCCTTGCTGGTCTCCTGGTGCCTGTGTTGCTGCCTCGCCTGTATATGAATGTCCAGGCAGGACACCTCTTCCTTGTTAAAGCCAGCTATTCCATATCAAGCTCAGCTCCAAACAGTTTCTCACTTTAGATCAGTGTGACTGTCTCCTGACACAAAACTCGAGCTCCTTATACACCCTTAGATATGTATTCTAAGGCATAGCCAGAGAGACTCATTTATTGCTTACTTTATGTCAGTCATAATTTTTGGTTAAGAAAGCATTTAATCATATCTCTATGATTACAGTTGACCCTTGAACAACATGGGTTTGAACTGCACAGGTCCACTTATAGGCAGTTTTTTTTTCTGTAGTAGATACTATAAGTACTATACCATCTTCAGTTGGTTGAATCTACATATACAGAGGAATGTCATACTTGAAGGGCCATATACACATATACATTGTATGGATAGTTGGGGCCCTTGACCCCCACATTGTTCAAAGGTCAACTGTACTTATTATTTTACACTTAGAGATGCTAAAATAGTTCAAATTTAGCAAAGTGAGGAGCTCTCCTATAATATCTCCCAGATAGAAGATTTTTGTCCAGAAACTATTTTCCAGGAATCCTTCCTTGACTCAATGAGAAGAAAGTTGATATTTTCTGCTTGATTTCCTTTTCTAGATGAACTTACCTTCATCATGGTCTCCCCTCCTCTTCCCAGAGCACTGAGCTTGCTTGATGGCTGATGCATCCTGAAAATGCTTAATTGATTAATATCTGTGTCTCTGAAATCTTGTAACAGCTTCTTATCTGTCTCTGAAGGAAGTGAATGGACAGCAACTCTTTGGCTACCTCCTTAATGGTTTCTTCTCAAAATTATCTAATAGAACTGGTTGACAGTGTTTCAATAAAGAAAGACACATGATAGCACAGGGTTATCGTTTTTGTATAAATCCAGCTCTGTTCCTTCAACTGAACCCTGCCAGATATAATTTCTAATCTTTGATTCTGGTCTTAGGCTCAGGCCTGTGACTGTTACCTTGTCTTCCCCTTTAGAGAACTACTTTCTGGGACTGGAATCTTGTCCCAGATCTGTTCTGCAGCCATGAACAGATGTTCTGACTGGCACCTGTTATCCTGACTGAGTGAGTGAAGTGAAAGTCACTCAGTCGTGTCCGACTCTTTGTGACCCCATGGACTCTACAGTCCATGGAATTCTCCAGGCCAGAATACTGGAGTGGGTAGTGTTTCCCTTCTCCAGGACATCTTCCCAACCCAGGGACTGAATGCAGGCCTCCTGCATTGCAGGCAGATTCTTTACCAACTGAACCATCAGGGGAGCCCTGATATCCTGACTGAGCTCCAGCTTTTACTGAGGCTTGAGCTCCCGGCTGGGCTCCACTTATGTGAGGACTTCTCACCGCAAACTGTTGCTTGGGGTATCCTGAATTTGGTATAGCCTTTGAACTCCATGCCTGAATCTCCTGCCTGTGTTCCTTAATAGCCACTCAGTTCTCCCAGTCTCCGACTCAGGTCTTGAGCTGAGTCCATTTTCATGGTCTGTTCTCTGTGGCCAAGAATGACTCATGGTACTGCATACTCTGGGCTTCCCTGGTGGCACAGTGGTAAAGAATTTGCCTGCCAATGCAAGACACACAAGAGATTCAGGTTCAATCCCTGGGTCGGGAAGATCCCCTGGAGGAGAAAATGGCACCCACTCCAGTATTCTTGCCTGGAAAATTCCATGGACAGTGGAGCCTGCTGGGCTACAGTCCATGGGATGGCAAAGAATGTGACATGACTGAGCATGCACACACACACACATGCATAACCTACGCCTGATCACAGATTTTCCACTTTGTCTGCTCCATGGCACTTGTTCTTTACCCAGAAGTGTCTAGAGTCAGCCACCAGTTTGTTATACTAATAGGCATTCTTTTCAGATCACCTACAAAACCAGTAACTTGCAGGTTACTTGTAAAAATAGTGAAAGTTCTATGTTTAGATTTCCAATCAGAGAAGATAAAATCTGCCCTTGAGTTAGTTCTCTATTGTAAGGAAGAAGTTGAATGACACTGTGTTTTTAAAATGTTTCTGCTGAAGTCATTGTGTATTTTACCTATACTCTGATAAAAGAAAAAAAGATCATTTTTTCTGCCATCTTCAAGAAGATCTGAATAGTTTTCGTAGTATTAATATAACAGCACAATTTAAATCAGGACAGTAAACATGTTAAATAGCACTACCTTAATTTTCCTATATCCAGTGAGTATTGATTCATATTTTCTTATGAAAGGTGAGTAAATACTATAGTCTCATTGTGAAAGGCTATATAAAACCATTGTAATTAACTAGAATTCACAGTGGAATTTCTAATAAGTAGTCCATTTTACAGTGGCAAGATACAAAATAAATATAAATTTGAAATGATAATATCTTCACGCCATCTTAGCCAAAATTTGTATCTGAAAGACTGTTTATACAGATGGATAATGACTGGACAATATAAAAATATAATTTTTTTGGCCTGGAAGCTATAGCAACTTGCCCAGGAAACCAACCCATTTTTGGTAATAACCAGCCCAGGAAGCCAGTGTATTATCTGTTGGACTTGGAGAAAGTCAGAATGCTAGTTTTAGTAGCAATTGCCTGGAAAATCCCATAGATGGAGGAGCCTGGTAGGTTGCAGTCCATGGGGTCGCTAAGAGTCGGACACAACTGAGTGACTTTACTTTCACTTTACACTTTCCTGCATTGGAGAAGGAAATGGCACCCTACTCCAGTGTTCTTGCCTGGAGAATCCCAGGGATGGGGGATCCTGGTGGGCTGCCATCTATGGGGTCGCAGAGTCGGACATGACTGCAGTGACTTAGCAGCAGCAGCAGCAGGAAGTCAAACAATAACCTCCATAACAGTTGGTTCTAAATGTTAGGACTTGGTTAATAACTGGTGACTTCCCTAATTTTTGTCCCTGTTTCCAGCTTAAGACTGAAGGGAGACAGCCAGGTATGTCCCCTAACCAATCTCCTAGGATGCCCCACTTCTAGTTAGTCTGTCTACTGCTCCCCCATGCTAACAGCCTCTAATCAGGACATATCTGAAGCCCCCTTTTCCACTCTGATACTTTCCTACTCCTCTGCTTGCCTTTGAGTCTCTGCCAAAATGCAAGTTTTGGTGACTGACTCTCTTGCTATAGCAAGCTATAAATAAATAGACTTTGCTTGTTCTCATTTGGGTCAGTGTTTCTTTATTTTCACATATCTGTAGTGTCTTCAAGAAATCTTGTTTTGGACTTCCCTGGTGGTCCAGTGGTTAAGAATCCACCTGTCAATGCAGGGGACGTGGGCTCGATCCCCAATCCAGGAAGATTCCACATGCCACAGAGCAACTAAGCCCCTGCACCACAGCTACTGAGCCCATGCACCCTAGAGCCTGTGCTTCATGACAAGAGAAGTCACAGCAATGAGAAGCCCATGCACTGCAACTAAGAGAGCAACTGCCTCTCTCTGCAACTAGAGAAAAGCCTGCACACAGCAATAAAGACCCAGCACAACCAAAAATAAATAAAGTAAACTTTAAAAATAAACAAGTAAATAAATGCAAAAGATGTTACAAACTTCAGCACTGAAAAGCTAAAAAAAAAAAAAGAAATCTTGTAAAGATATTCCTCTTTTTTCTTTTGCCTATAAGAGTGTTGCTACTCTTAAAGTTTTGAGTTAATAATTTAAAGTTTCTCAGTCTCTCAAAGAAGGCCACTACATAATGATTAAAGGATCAATCCAAGAAGATATAACAATTATAAATATATATGCACCCAACATAGGAACACCACAATATGTAAGACAAATGCTAACAAGTATGAAAGGGGAAATTAACAATAACACAATAATATTGGGAGACTTTAATACCCCACTGACATCTATGGACAGATCAACTAAACAGAAAATTAACAAAGAAACGCAAACTTTAAATGATACAATAGACCAGTTAGACCTAATTGATATCTGTAGGACATTTCACCCCAAAACAATGAATTTCACCTTTTTCTCAAGGGCTCACGGAACCTTCTCCAGGATAGATCACATCCTGGGCCATAAATCTAACCTTGATAAATTCAAAAAAATTGAAATCATTCCAAGCATCTTTTCTGACCATAATGCATTAAGATTAGATCTCAATTACAGGAGAAAAACTATTAAAAATTCCAACATATGGAGGCTGAACAACACACTTCTGAATAACCAACAAATCACAGAAGAAATCAAAAAAGAAGTAAAAATATGCATAGAAATGAATGAAAATGAAAACACAACTACCCCAAACCTGTGGGACACTATAAAAGCAGTGCTAAGAGGAAAGTTCATAGCAATACAGGCATACCTCAAGAAACAAGAAAAAAGTCAAATAAATAACCTAACTCTATACCTAAAGCAACTA
>SJYQ01001970.1:69428-81084 GCA_006410935.1 Redunca redunca
AAAAAGATGGAAAAATTGGAAAACATAAACTAAATGAAATGGGAACACTGAATATGAAATAGAAAAAGTGAAACCAAATAAATAAAAATAAAAGATCCTCATCCCCAGTTGTTTTTAAACATAGCTGCTCATTAGAAGCATAACTGGAGCTCTGGCAAAAGAAAAAAGCAATACCTAGGTATTCGTATTTTTCAAAAAATTCCAAGATAATTCTAATATGCATCTGGATTTTAAAAAGTGATTACAGGTTTTTCTATTAAATGGTAGTTTTGGTGATACAGAATTCTATATTTTTTCTTTGACCAACCATGATACAATGGTATTAAGTGAATAACAGTCACTTAATCACAATAGCAAAAGATCAGTTTTCACAATCAATAGCCAGGCAATCAATAAAAGATAATTATAATTGCAAACCATAATGGGAACATGATTAACCTAACAATATAAAATAGTTACATACAATTTGGGGGGTCAAACAGAGTGATGTGGTAAGTTTAAGTGCATACATGTACAGGTTTTCATGCACTCAGCCAGCCTATGTCTTTTGGTTGGTGCATTTAATCCATTTACATTTAAGGTAATTATTGATATGCATAATCCTATTACAGTTTTCTTAATTTTTTTTTTTTTAAGCTAAGGCTTTTTCTTCTCTTGTTTCCTACCTAGAGAAGTTCCTTTAACATTTGTTGTAAAGCTGGTTTGGTGGTGCTGAATTCTCTTAACTTTTGCTTGTCTGGAAAGATGTTGATTTCTCCATCAAATCTGAAGGAGAAAGTCTTGCTGGGTAGAGTATTCTTGGTTGTAGTTTCTTCCCTTTCATCACTTTAAATATGTCATGCCATTCCCTTCTGGCTTGTAAAGTTTCTGTTGAGAAATCAGCTGACTGCCTGATGGGAGTTCCCTTGTACGTTATTTGCCATTTTTCCCTTGTTGCTTTTCATATTTTATCTGTCTTTAATTTTTGTCAATTTGTTTACTATGTATCTCGGTGTGTTCCTCCTTGGGTTTATCCTGCGAAGGACTCTCTGTGCTTTCTGGACTTGGTTGGTTATTTTCTTTCCCATGTTACGGAAGTTTTCAGCTATTATTTCTTCAAATATTTTCTCGGGTCCCTTCTCTCTCTCTTCTCCTTCTGGACCCCTATAATGCAACTACTGGTGTGTTCAATGTTGTCCCAGAGGTCTCTTAGGCTGTCTTCATTTCTTCTCATTCTTTTTTTTCTGTATTCTGTTCTGTGGCAGTGATTTCCACCATTCTGTCCTCCATGTCATTTATCCGCGCTTCTGCCTCAGTTATTCTGCTATGGATTCCTTCTAGTGTATTATTCATCTCTGTTTGTTTGTTCTTTAGTTTTCATAGGTCTTCGGTAAATATTTCTTGCATCTTCTCAATCTTTGCCTCCATTCTTTTTCTGAGACCCTGAATCATATTCACTACCATTATTTTGAATTCTTTTTCTGGAAGGTTGCCTATCTTCATTTCATCTAGTTGTTTTTCTGGGATTTTATCTTGTCCCTTCATCTGGGACGTAACTTTCTGCTTTTTCATGCTGATTAGCTTCCTGTAATGTCCTTCTACTCCACCATCTTAAACCAACCCTATAATCTGTTTTATTTTGAGAAAACTGTGGCTGAAGACAATAAGTGACTTGTTCAGAGTCACACAGCTAGTAAACCATAAAGCTGGAAATAGAATCCACATTGTCAATACAGAAATAATCCTATATGTTAAGAAAAAAATCTACCCTTTTTATGGGGACTGAGTGTTTCTTTTCTTTTTGCCACACTAAGTGGTATGCAGGATCTTAATTTCCTTACCAGGGATCAAACCTATGCTCCCTGCAGTGGAACAGCAGTGTCTTAACCACTGAACCACCAGAGAAGTCCTTGATCTTTCCTTTCTTTAAGGTGCATTAAAAATTTTATTTTATTTTGATTTACAATGTTGTATTAATTTCTGTTGTACAGCAAAGTGATTCAATTATACACATATATACATTCTTTTTCACATTCTTTTCCATTATAGCTGATCACAAGATATTGAATATAGTAGGATCTTGTTTATTCATTCTATAGATATTAGTTTGCATCTGCTAATCCCAAACTTCCAATCCACCCCTCCCCAACCCTTTCTCCCTCTTAGTAGCCATAAGTCTGTTCTTTAGGTCTGTGAGGCTGTTTCTGTTTAGTTATTAGATAAGGTCATTTTTGTTTTATTTTATGTTCCAAATACAAGTGTTACCATATGGTATTTGTCTTTCTCTTTCTAACTTAATTCACTTAGTATGATACTCTCTGAGTGCATCCACGTTGCTGCAAATGGCACTATTTCATTCTTTTTTACGGCCAAGTAGTATTCTATTGTATATATGTACTATATCGTCTTTATCTTTTCATCTGATGATGACCATTCAGGTTGTTTCCATGTCCTGGTTATTGTGAATAGTGCTGCTATGACATAGCAGTGAATATATCTCTTTGAATTACAGTTTTGTACAGATACATGACCAGGAGTGGGATTGCTCTGTCACATGGCAACTCTACTTTTAGTTTTTTGAGAAATCTTTTAGGGACTTATCTTAATGCTCTATTGAATCAACCATCCAATCGAGCTGCAAGAATTTCTCTGGTAGCTGGGTGTAAACATAGGCTAAACTGTGAGATATGTTTTGATGATGAAACTTAACTATCATCCCATTTATGAGAGAGGCAGTGTCTCAGTGGAGACCTTGAGCAAAGGCGATGAGCTCTCCAGGGCAGCTGTGGGTGATCAGTTCTTAGAGCAGCAAGCAGTATAGTTTTCAGCAGAGAATCCTGTGATTGTTGAGACTGGTACAGAACTTGAACTGTGGGGAACTAAGTTCATTTTCTGTTGGCAAAACAGCTCTAAGGCAAAGTCTTAAAAAGGCTTATAAAAACTTAAAAGGCCCTTGGACATCAAATGGCTCTTACAAATTAATCAGAAACATACGGATTAGATTTCTCATAAAATACATTTAGGTTTAAAATTATGGGAAAAAGTACAGGGCAAAATGTCTTTTAGGTTTGTCCAAACCAAAACCCAAATGCTTGGGAAAAGTTGGAAATACTGTAACAACAAAGGATGATGCTGAGGACATCTGTGGCATCCTTAGGTAACACCAGAGAAGAGTCCCATTCTCCCGACAGTGGGGCAGGGCCTGAACTCACCTAGAGATGTGGATGACAGCTCTGGCAGGTTTCTGTGATGCTGACTCCTTTGAGAAGGATGCTGGGAGTAGATGGGAAGGAAGGAGAAGAGTTTGGAGGCAGAGGAGATAGTCTTTCACTCTTCCCAGGAAGCTTGGCTAGTGGCATTCTTCCCCTCCCCGACCAGGTACTGTTCCTATTCCTACCCTCAGAAAGTCTTCTGAGAGCAACCTTGGTGTAAAAGGAGGGATTTCTGGCTGGGTGGAAGAGGACCTGAATTTCCCACCCTAAGACAAATGAATGCCCTTCAAGATTCTGGAGGCTTAGTAAGCCTCAATTTCCCACCCATTGAATGGGAGATAGCCAAATAGCTCCCATCACAAATAGCTATGTTCTGGATAACACTTGGAGTAGTGTTGGGAATATTTAGGTAAGATGATGATATACTGCACTTAAGCACAGGGATTGGCACCTTCTTAGAGCTCAGTAAATGACTATATTATTATTCTTCTTTGGCATGATCCTAATATTCTTGTTTCTTATATTTCTAAGGAAAAAGGAGTCAGTTGCCACACAGAGTGCACCAGGAGGAAAGAAAGGATGAAGGTATGTGGGAACAAAGGGTTTTCCTTGTATCTAGGAAGAAGATAAATTTTAGGATTGAGTTTAAAATGTTCTTATAGCTTCTTAAATGTTCTAAAATGTTCTTAAATGCTCTTATATGTTCTCTTACATGGAGGGGTGAATCTGATCTATTAATTCCTCCTTCAGATGCAAACAACTTTTGTTTTTTTCTTTTAAAAAAGTGAGTACCAGTCATGGATCACAAATGGTTATTTAGTCTTCTAAACTTGTGTTTTGTTTGTTTAAGTAATATTATACATATTTTATGAACAATTGTCCCAAAGAGTTTTGAAGTTAAAGTCTTTTCATGGACTCGATGCCTTTTCAATACCCGAAAAGACTGTATCGGAAATGGATAATTGAGTGTAACAAAAACCATCCGTCTCTTTCAACCAGCTTCTTTCTCTTCTCTCTGATCTGGGCTTCCACTCTTGCCTCCTGTTTGCCTAGAGATCACAGCCCTCCATGAGGGCGACTCAAACCTTAATGCCAGCTAGGTCTTTGGAGGTAATCCGTGCTAAGTCCCTGTAGTCGTGTCTGACTCTGCAGTCCTACGTACTGTAGCCCGCCAGGCTCCTCTGTGCACGGAATTCTCCAGGCAAGAACACTGGAGTGGGTTGCCATGCCCTCCTCCAGGGCGTCTTCCCAACCCAGGGCTCACATCCGTGTCTCTTCCATTTCCTGCATTTGTTCTTTTACCACTACTGCCACTCAATTTCCCCAACTCTTCTCCCTCCTCCAACCTCACCTCACAGCTTATTCAAAGCTCAGGGAGACTGAATAACTGACTACATTTGTTTGCTTAAGGAGTGATCTGCCTGGAAGAATGTTTTCTTGCCCTTGAAAATATTTTGGTTGTTGTCTTCTTGTTACTTCCAAAAAGAGCTTGAATCCATATGGATACAACTGTCTATGTTGAGTGTATACTCTGGACATTCTGCAGTAGTATTATTTAGATACTTAAATAAATAATTACATATATATATATGAGCATCAGTATGTTCTAGTAATAATTGGTGTTCTTAGATCTCTTAGCATTCATTTTTGTGTTCATATTTGTTATATAACCTTGTAGCACCACGCATCAAATATTGATAAAACACACCTATCATATCTGGGAAAATGAATGTGAATCTCTTCTGTTATTGGTTGCCTAACCATTTGTTCACTTGTGTGAATATGTACATATTTTACTTATAACAAATTTTAAATGGAAGAGAAAGGACTAATAATTTAATGTTACTATGAGAATTCAGTTTATTTTATTATTCTGAAATTTATGGTTAACTGTAGTTTTGCTTATACATTATAGTGGTTAACACATTTTAGGGGTATACCTACAACGGAAAAAAAGCCATCCACCACCGAGAATTTCTCGTTAAAACTAAATTGCATAAGCTCAGAGAAGTGTGTTACATAAGAAGACAATTTACAATCATCATGATAACTTAGGCCATTTTCTGGAAAGAAAAGATAGCGATATCTGTAAAACTGCACCTGCAAGGAGGCTATAATTTCTGTGTGGATGTGACAGACAATGTGAATCATGGATTATTACCATTTTTTTTAAAGGGCTGCATGCATTTCCCATTATTTATTATAGCTCCTATAGGATTCGCCCCAGTATACTCACATGGATTGAGATAGATATATATTCAGACACACAGATGTGTATATAGTTATATACTTATACACATATATTATACATACACAGATTATGCTTGTAATTTATGGCAAAGAAAATAAATAAGCTCAATGGCTAAAGCCTTACAAAACACCCAAACTCAGACAAAAAGAACCTTTACATCTGCCTGTTAAACTTGGGACTAAATCCCTGGAAGGATTCTCAAAGCTGCTGCCCAGATTTTCAAGGAGAAACCTCAATCTCGTTAATGAACTGTAGCCAAAGGCCAGGTTTCCCTCTGGTGCACACGTACCCAGTGGCCTCATTTGTCATTTTGTTCTGGGCTCTGCTGAGCTGCATCCAGCCCCAAGTGCCCATGGATGTGACTGATTCCAGCAAAACCAAATGGAGCTCTTTCTTTGCACTTTCCTGTTGTCATCACAAGCTGTTTATAAGCCCGGTTCTCTTGGTGCCAAATGATTCCCTGCTGCAAATGAATCACTTCTGCAAAATATTTATAGTTCAATCTATTAGATATTTAGTAACTGTACATGGCAACAGTCAGGGCAGAAATTGAAAGTGCGTCAAGTTTGATCTGTGTCTCCTTTTCTTCCTTGATAACCTTGACTGCTTTCAGATACCTCTAGTCCCAGCATTCTTTCTGCATCAGCTACCTATTGCCACAATAATGCTGAGTAACAAAGAAGTGGACAACCTCAGTGACATATTTAGCATTTACGGTTCAGTCTGGAGTCAGCTGGGGGTAAGCTGGAGGGTTCTGCTCATCTTGGCCGAACTTGTTCACCTATCTTGGGTGATGTCAGCTAGCTCTTCATTGATCTAAGATGGCCTCAGCTGGGGCAATTGGCTTTGCTAGGTGTCTCATCTTCAACAGGTGAATCTAGGCATGTTCTTACGATGTCAGAAGAGGCACAAAAGGGAGGGTAAGCTCAATTGTGCAGCACCTTTCAAATCTTCTTGCATCACATTCTTAACATCTCATTGGTACAGTAGATCACTTGGATGAGCCCAGAGTCAGACTGGAGGGCACTGTCAAGTTACATGGCAAGAAGTATGGATATAGAAAGGGGCGAAGAGCTGGACTGTGCTTTTGATGTATTATCCCCTTCCTCCCATGGAACAGCCTCTTGGGAAAGGATCTAAGCTACATTTCCATTAAGCTGCAATCATGGTATTATGCAAAGCTAACATAGCAACTGCCATGGCTATCTGCTTTATATATCTGACAAAAACACGGGAGAAAAGGAATGAGGCCACAAATTCTTCATCATTTTACCAACTGAAGAAGGTTCTGTTCCTCCATCCCTTTGAATCTGATCTGGGCCGATAGCTGCATGATTCCTAGAACACAGTGGAAGTGACCTTTTGTCCATCCTGGGTCCAGCCTTTCAGAGAATTGGCAGCTCCTGTGTGTTCCTGCTTGGAAAGTTCCTTCTAGTGAAGTTCTCTCTCAGGACACAGTTGCCATGAGATAAGAAGCCCAGACCACATGGAGAAGCCACAAAAGGTAGCCTCAGTTGCCATCCACGTGCACTGATGGTTGAGCCCAACTGGGCTCCAGAAGCTTGCAGCCTTGCCAGCATCTTGTGGGTGTGAAGATCTGTCTCTCTTGGCCCAGAGTTGTGAGAGACAATAAAATGGCTATAGTTTGTTTAAGTCACTAATATTTTGGATGGTTTGCTGTGGATAGTGGAAATGCACTACACCATAAATGACATTCTAGGCATTCGACCAAGGGGAAAGAGGGAGGTATTTTTGATCTGTAGATTTTTCTAGAGCCTTTGTAAAAGTAGTGACCCATTTTACCTAAACTCATAGCCAACTTTGCAAATAATTCTATGACAAGGTAAATGTAGTTTACCAAGTGTGCTGACTTCCAAGTAGAGAATCATGTGAACCTCAGAGGCATCTTAGCCATTGTAGGCTTTGCCACATCAGCTCCTAGAGTTCCATTCTCTATTTTTGACTCCAGAAACCACTGCAGAGGCTTCCTCAGAGCAGAAAAGAGGGGCTGCCTTCTCTCTTGTCCCTTCCTGTGACATGCAGGTATGATTGTGGGGGTGAAAAAAAGGACACACATACTTTATTATTATTATTTTAAAAACTTAGATGTACTTTTACTGTTGCCAATTTCATCCTTCAGTAACACCCAGCATAGTTCAGAGCCCTGTGGCCACCCCCATCTGCTGATGAAGACCAATCTCTGCCCATGACATTGAATTTCATTTTGAAAGAGATTTGCTGTCATGGCTGACAAGTCACATTGTGCCTTACCAGAACAAATAGCATTTCCATTTGAATTGCCACCTGCTATGAGTGGCCCAGAGTTTTGCTCCCTTCCTTGTGGCTTCCCTGGTGGCTCAGATAGTAAAGAATCTGCCTGTAATGCAGGAGACCTGGGTTTGATCCATGGGTTGGGAAAATCCCCTGGAGAAGGGAATGGCTACCCACTCCAGTATTCTTGCCTGGAGAATTCCATGGACAGATGGTCCTGGCAGGCTATAGTTCATGGGGTCACAAAGAGTCAGACATGACTGAGAGACTAGCACTTGCTGCAGATGGTCAGAAGCTGACTGTATCACTGTATAACTCAGAGAGTTGTCCTATCTAGCTGAAAATTTCTATGTTGTCATTCCCTCTTCCCCTCAGCTTTATCTGGGTATAGCTGACAAATATAATTGCACATATTTTAAGTGTGAAACATTATATTTAATATATATGTACACAATTTTATATACATTGCCAGAATCAAGTTCACTTCACAAAATTACCTTTTGTGTGTGTTGAGAACAATGAAGACCTATTCTTTTTTTTTTTTTTGAGGCAAAGAATATGACTTTATTTGGAAAGTCAGTTGACTGAGAAGGTGGCAGACTAATGTCTAAAAATCACCATCTTGAAGATCTGTTCTTTTAGAAAACTTCAAGAATACAATATAGTATTAAGCATGATCATGGTAATGTACATCAGAATTTGTTCATCTTATAAGTGAAAGTTTGTACCCTTTAGTTAACGTCTTCCCATTTGTCCTCCACCCCAGCCCCTGGTAACTACCATGCTACTATTTCTGTGATTGAACTTTTTTTTTTGAGTCCACATATAAGTGATACCACTCAATACTTTTCTTTTTCTGTCTTATTTCACTTAGCATAATGCCCCCCAGGTTCATTCTTGTTTTCAAAAATGGTGGGATTTCTTTCTTTTTTTTTTTTTAATGGCTGAATACTAATCCATTGTATGTATGTCTCTATCTGTCTATCTATCATCAATTACATCTTTCTCCATTCACTCATTGATGGACACTTAGGTTGTTTCCATGTCTTTAGCTATTGTAAATAATGCTGCAATGAACATGTGGGGTACAGATATGAGACTGATTTCATTTCTTTTGGGTATACACCCAGAGAAGGGAATGGCAATCCACTCCAGTATTCTTGCCTGGAGAATCCCATGGACAGAGGAGTCTGGCCGGCTACAGTCCATGGAATTACAGAATTGGACACAACTGAGCGACTCACACACATACCCAGAAGTGAGGTTGCTGGGTTATTTGATATTGGGTTGGCCAAGAATTTTGCTTGGGCTTTTCTGTAAGATGTTATGGAAAACCAGAATGAACTGTTTGGTGAACCCAACAGTTCTATTTTTAATTTTCTCCCCCTATTTTTAGCCCCGTATACCCCTCTGCTTTCCTTTGTGTTTGGTGCCCCCGAGTCTGGAGCCTCTGTAGCTTGCTTCCTGCAGAGAACAAAGCTGTGGTGTCTGGCAAGAGCCAGGGTCAAGTCAACCACTGTCTGGGCAGAAAAGGAGAAAAGACCTACTTGGAGAGAGATGTCTTGTTTCCTTGTCTGCCCAGACAGGGACTGTGGAGGCAGACTTTCACAGCTGCCTCCTGGGGGACTGTCCCTCCAAATGTGACCCTGTCAGAGGTTCTATGCAGCAAACTGGCATGACTCTCCTTGGTACTGTGACTTCTGTAGACTCTTAGGTTGCAAATTTTATAATTTCTCTTGCTTCACTAAGTCGCACATCATTCCTTCAACTCTATCTTTTCAAAATTAATGTAAATGCATCGCGTGCTGAAATCTCCACATTGTCTTTATGGATTAAGCTATTGAAAAAATACCCTTGCTGTATTTTATATGGATTTAAGTACGAAGAGGTGATAAACTCATGTTGTCAATACTCCATGTTTAACCAGAAGTCTTTGTTGAATTTGAACTGATTTAGAATCTAGCAGTGTTATGATGCTGATTTAGCTCTCTCTCAAGAGAGAATTGTGATTTCTTGAGGGACCACAACACTGCTTCCCACAGTGGTTGTATTGCTTTACATTCCTACCAGCAGTATACAGGATCCCCTTTTCTCCGCATCCTTGCTAAAATTTATCTCTTATCTTTTTGATACTAGCCATCCTAACAGGTGTGAGATGATATCCCACTGTGACTCTTAAACAGATCAACCACCAAAGGATCAGGGGCTAGAGACACACTGCCAGCCTGGTGAGTGAAGATGGTTCTGGGCCCAGGCTTATGAGCATATTGGGTGGTAATAATATCTGCGATGTCTGTGGGTCTCTTCAGCATCAATGGGCCTCAGTTTCCTCATCTATAGAGTGGGGGTAGGTTGGAGATGACAGTCCTGTAAAGGCTTCTCCTTTACAGTTCTCAGATTTTGCAGAGCACCTGGAGATACTGACATTGACGTTTGGAGACTCCTTTGAGGGTTCTTTCCATGATGTAGGCAGTGTGGCGTGCCGTAAGGAACATGTGCCTTAGGAAAATGAGCACAGCCATCATGCTTCAGAGCCTTACCCCAGTTTCTTTTTGCTTACTTTCCATGTTTAGTTTGAAAGTGAGATCCATGGTCTTACAGTACTTCTTTGATTCACTGCCAATATTTGCTGAAGCAAACCAAAGGGAGAGTTTAGGCTAGTGTACCAGTAAAGAGGGGCAGATGACAAAAATAGACCTTTCACTTCAATTAGTGCATTGAGAACCCCATCTTTTCTTCATGGTGGAGAGGGGTCTTCCAGGATATCTCCTCAGCTGTGGAGGGCTAAGGGCCCTGTCTTTCTGCCCACCCTTTTTGCTCCATTTTCTGAGCTGTTGGGAAGAGCCCGTATCTCCTAGGATAGCTCTGGGATTAGCACATCCTGGCCTGGACCCATTTCCTCAGGAGGTGCTGGGGGGCCTAGACTCCAAGGTGCAAGCTGGACAGAACATACCAGATGGCCGGATAAAGTCATGTTGGCACTTGTTCCTGTGGCAAAGCTCTGGGGTGATGAATGGTGCACTAAACCGATGAGCATTACATTAGAAACTTGGAAAGGTGTATTCACTTACTGATGGCAAATACGGCAATGATTGGACACACCCAGCCACTTTTCAAGTGCTTTGGGGTTAGCAAAAGCACAAAGCCTGTTTTGCCCAGAATTTTTTCCTCATAATTTTTAAACTTGTATGCATCTTAATGGAAATTTAATCATATGTTTCAGATTTATTTACACTTAACTCATCAAAATGTTGTTTTGTAAGAGGGAGTCAAGGTCCAGGAAGCTTTTTGATTTTTTTTTAATAAGGACTTTTCTTTTTTCTTATAAACAGGAAACCATGTATCACTGAGAGAAAACAAGCTTGAACCCCAAAAGATTCAAGTTTGATTTGAAACTCAGGAGTCATGAACACCAGGAATACTCTGAGGCAAAATGGATTTCTCCTGTTTTATTCTTAGAAATTCACAGGGAGACAGCTGAAGATTTCAGCAGAACACCATCTATTTTCCTAAAGTTAGTGAATATCCTGCAAGATAGCATACAAATTAGAAATGTTATAGCTTTTTTTTTTCTTTTTCACATCACTTGCTTTTGACACATTTATCAATACTTTTTTCCTGCATAAAACTTGGGTGAAGTATAAAATCACATCATAAGCAGAGATTTCATTTCATATCAAGTTTCTTAGGTAGCATTATAATTATTATCAAACAAAAAAGCAAATTTTGTGCAAACAAAAATAACCATTTACAAGAAAAACTGTGGCCTGATTTTCTAATTATTTTGTCTGTAGTGGCCGTGTCTATACAGGTAAAGTGGTCAGGTGATTGGTTCATTTGTAGATGTCTGTAACAGACTTTTTTCCCCTCTTCAAAGAGTTGAAGTAGTTATCACAAAGCATCTAAATATTAAGGAATTCATTGTTTTGATAGCCTGAATTAA
>SJYQ01001970.1:86562-270544 GCA_006410935.1 Redunca redunca
GAAGTTGCATTTTTTGATCATCCCATTTTATTCATGTATTCATTCTTTCACTTGGAAACCTTCAGTACTGTGCTGAATGAATAAATTGGGAAACAGCACAAATTGGATGCATGGATGGGTTCTTTTCTCATGTCGAGTAGAGAAGAAAGATACATGAGTTAAAAATTGCCTTAGAGTGTGTTAAGCATTCTGGTAGGAGGTTGCCATATGCACCATGGCAGAGCAAAGGAGAAGACAGGACACGTGGATTGGAGGATTGTGCAAGGTGAGAATGACTCAGCTAGGTGATGGGGGAGGAGGAGGAAACACCACACACCTGTTAACAGCGTGAATAAACATTATGGGAAGAAATGCATCCATAGCAGGCAAAGTGAGAGAACCATGATTAGTCGGGTAGGACGGGATTTGAGTAGAATAATGTGTTAGCAGGAGGAGGAACACGCCTGGCATTCTCTGCTTGCCCCTGATAGCTTTGTCACACACAGTATAACTTTTTATTGACTTGTCCAGCTCCCCCACTAGACAGCATTCCTCTGGGGACAGACATTATGTCTCCTTCATCACGGTATGAACCCAGCCTCCAGCACAGTGATTGGCACAGAGTGGGGAGTCTGATGGAGTGACCGGATGAAGGAGGAAGGTGAGGCCAGCAGGTGGCAGGTGTAGTTACCAGGCAGTTCCCACAGCAGGCCAATCCTCCCTTAACTGCTTTTACTCAGTTTTGGGAGTTAAGTGGCCCTTTCAGACTGAGACCTAGTTAGTCTGCCTTCCTGGTGGCTAACCCCTTTCTTCCATCAGTTACTGCTGGGCCACCCTGCTGCCTTCTCCAGCAGGAGAAGCTCAACTCAGCTTTTTTAGTTGAGTTGGTTCCTGACAGGGTCACTTGTCTCTTGAGGGTCTCTGACTGGTTATGGGTTCCTTTCCCCTGTAATCCTCCTCCCTGGTGTCCACCTGAATTATGACAACACTGACTTGCTGATTGTTTGAAGCCCCAGATTGTTTTTGCTCAGCCATTATGGCTCTCATTCTGCTTCATTTGTTTACCAAATGTTCAGTATGTAATTACATCATCAGAAGTTTCATGTCTGATAGAATATGAGCTTCATAAGATCAGAGATATACCTGACTTTTCCCCTCCTGGATTTGTAGCATCTGACATAGCGCCTAATGCTCTATAATGCTCAACAAACACTTGTAGCAGAAATGAATGTCACAACCTCCTAGAGAACTTGTCTATTGCCCTTGGCTATTGGTAGCTACTTGTACATCATACTGTGCTCTTTTTGTTTGTTTCCATGGCTAGATTTTGAGCTCCCTGAGGATAAGACTTTACCATGCACCTCCAGAATGCAGGGTAATACTTGATTCTCTTGGACTTGAGATTTGAAGGACTACTGGTTTTATTTTTATGATCTGTGTGGTGTCTCTGAGTCTCTCTCCAAGAAATCCCCATGTTCCCCAAGCACAAGATTGTCATGCTGTGATCTTGAAGCTTCCGAGGCTGACAGTCCTTCGGGTTACACCCCTTTATTGGAGGTGCCTGAAGTCAGTCACAACATGAGGCAATCTCTAATTCCAACCTCTGACTGCTGAGGTTTTCCTTTGGCTGTGCATGCCAGCTCGCCTGCCTGAGTGCCCTCTAATATATAATTAATGATGGCTCTCAGCAGTTCGCATTTTCAGAAGTCTTTCTAGGCATGATCTCACCACCAAGCTGGGATATCTCACTGTCGAGAGGCTCCGTGTGGCCCCAGGGGATCTCTCAGTCCAACCAGCCTGTCAATCTGGTGTTCAGTAATGTTATGAGCTTGGGGAGTGTGCCTGGATCCAGTCACTCATTTCTACCCTGCCCCTTTTTCCTGATGTTTTGGACCCACAAGAATATTCATGTTGATTTCAAATGGAGCCTGGAATATCCACTAGCTAGGAAAGCTTCCAAGACCGAAACCCTTTGAATGGTGAATCTTAATTAGTGAAGCCACTGTCTGGTTTACCCGGGACTGAAAGATTTCCTGGGAAGTGGGACTTAAATAGTTAAAACCAGGATAGTCCTGGGAAAACTAGGATGGTTGGTCACTCCAATCTCAATAGAGATTTGGATGAGAGAATGCAGTGGGTCCTTAAATGGAAAAAAAGCTGCATAAAGAGAGCAGGTCTAGTCTGATTTATCCAGTCAGCTGAAGCGGAGGGTGATTTTGATAACCCCTTGGACCTGCAATTGCTGTTATAAGCAAGAGTGGTCTTGTAGGTTGACAGTGATCATTTTAAAACACTATAGTTGACTAACTCTCACTATTGGCATAAATCGTTGGCGTCTTAGGTAGCACTGGAATCAGGAACTGAAGACATAACAGAAACTCAGTACCTTAGTTTTGTTTTCACCGAAGGGCATATCTTGAGTTAAGGATTCAAGTGCAGGTAGTTTGGGAGGTCAAGGAAAACACTGTAAGAGAGGAGGGCAGGAAGACGGGGCAGCTAGTCAGAGCACCGTAGCGAGCGAGCTGCTGGGGCTGGGCGCCTGGAGCCTAGTGTTCAGTCTCTCCCTCCAGAGCAGCTTCTCACCACTGACATTTTAGGCTGCATAATTGTTTGTTGTGGGGGCTATCCTGAACCTTACAGGATGTTTAGCACATCTCTGGTCTCTATCCATAGATGTTTGTAGCACTTCCTTTCCCCAGATTGGGACAACAAAACTGTCTTCAGACACGCCAAACTGGGGGAAAATTGGCCAACTTAAAAGTTAGTGTTCTAGAACACACCGAGTTGTCACACCTAAAGGTGAGGGAGTTGGGCTATTTATGTACATGTGAATCTAAAAAGAAATGATACAAATTAACTTACAAATAGAAAGAGACTCAGACTTAGAGAAGGAAGTGATGGTTGCTGGGCAGAAGGATAGGTGAAGGGATAGTTAGGGAGTTGGGGATGGACATGGACACACTGCTATATTTAAAATGGATAATCAATAAGGCCCTAATGTACAGCACTTGGAACTCTGCTCGATGTCATGTGGCAGGCTGGGTGGGAGAGGAGTTTGGGGGAGAATGGATTCATGTGTATGTATGGCTGAGCCCCTTTACTGTTCACCTGAAACTATCACAACATCATTAATAAGCTGTACCCCAATGCAAAATAAAAAGTTTAAAAAACAAAAAATTGAAAAAATAAAAGAGTCACTTGCCAACATGTGATGACACTTCTGCCCTGTGGTAGCTCTTAGCTTCTGGTCACTTCCAGGCCTGGTTGTGGTAGGAGAGGGTGAATCATAGCTTAACTTAGCTTGGGTGCTTCTGACCACCTGGAAGATGGTTGCTTTGTTTGTCATGGTTGTTGTTTCAAAGCTTGGGACTTCACCTGGCTGAGGGGAGGGCAAGAAGCATGGCCGCAGCTTCTTAACATGAAGATGATCAGGGTTCCTTTTCCCAAGTAGAGTGATGGGGCTGCCTTGTGAATGTGCCTGCTTCATAGATCACCAATCACAGGAGGGTAATTGACCAAGAACTTTAACTCTGAAATCCATCTCCACATTTGTGTCAAGGTCATGATTTCATAGGCTGTTTCCAGCCTGAGGCCGAATGTGCTAGGAAGACTGAGGCAGGCCCATTCTGGGGAGGCCTGGGTTTCCTCTGATGACCAACTTTGGCTCCAGAGTTTCTGACTACCTTGCCAAACCCTCCTTAGACTGCTGGCAACTTGGGAGGCTTCTACCCATCTCTCCCTCTTGGGACTTGCCTGGCAATCTACAGCTCCCCCAGCTTTCCCTAACTCCCTCCCCGTTTCATCTCTTAAAAACTATTTCCCCTAATACAATCCTTGTCCATGCAATCTCATCTTGGTGTCTGCTTCTCAGTGGGCCAAAGTGACACAGATGACCATGTAATTTGTTAAACTGAGATACTTTGGAAATGAAAGAAAAAAATGCTGGATGTTAAAAATGACAGTAGTAAACCAGGGCTGGCTTAGAGAAACCTAGACAATTTTTTGGAGAAATCCTGAATGCTTTGATTGAGACTCCTAAAGGTGTGAGAGAAGATGATAGCAAGGACTTCGCTTGGTGAATAGAAAAAGTGAGAATGCAACCTATTTAATTAAAAAAAATTAGCCAATGTATTTCAAGTAATACAGAGTGACTCTTATGTACAAGAAAGAGGCTGAGCAGAGAAGATGAATAAGACACAGTCTCTGTCCTCATGTAGCTTGCGGTCTAGAGGAGGGGGCTGACA
The DNA here is from genome assembly GCA_006410935.1 of Redunca redunca. NCBI lineage: Eukaryota > Metazoa > Chordata > Mammalia > Artiodactyla > Bovidae > Redunca > Redunca redunca. Next base: position 90,786 of record SJYQ01001970.1, read on the forward strand.
TGATGTGATAATTTTACTGAACTGTTATTCTCATAAGGTAGAGAGTTGGCACTGGGACTGACTCAGCTGTAAAGACAGGAACCAGCTCCACCTGATAATTTCTAGGACCTTCCTAGGAGGCAGTGTTGGCTCAGGAAAGGGGGCCTGGACAGGCTTCGACGGCCTGGTGTGTGCCAGTGGAAGAACGAGTGCAATAGTGATGAAAGCAAATGCACCTTTCATTCTAGCTCTAGGATGAAGTGCTGTGTATCGCCAGCACTTTTCTTTTTCCTTTTTAATTATTCATAGTAAGAAAGCAGGACCCCCTCCACATCCCACATACGTGGGTGGGAAAACAGCTCTGTAATGTACACAGTGATGAGATTCAAGATGTGTCTTCTGGGGAATTCCTGTCATATGTACATGTGAGTCACGTGTGCCCTCCAAGGCAGCTTGCATTTAGCATATTCTGTCCGAATGAAACCTAGGCAGACAGGCAGGCAGGTGATCGGCCTCTTCTGGGCTCTGTTTAAGACGCCTGTCCTCTGAAGCAGCTGCTGCTACCAGGATTAATGGCAGAGCTGCTCCTTCTATGAGTAGGGCTGGGAAAGAACACAGTGCAAAGGAAAAAAAAACCTGAACAAAAAACACTTGAATAAACAGATGCCTGATTTACTCCTCCAGCCTTTTCCTTGGCCTCATGATGCCTGACAAGAACTGAGTCAAAAGTGATGGCTGGGCTAAGAGGAGGCCAGCAATATGTCACCCGATCAAGCCGAGACCTCGGGGGATGGAAAAGGCGTTTAGCTCTGAGCTCAGCCATGCTGCTGCTGCCGCGAGACAAGGGCCCGCCTGGCTCCTCCCTCCTCCTCCTTTCCGCATGATTCAATTTCATGCCATTTACAATCGTGAGACAAAACAACGCTCCAAATCCCAGGCCCCCATCCTGAAGCACCCTTCCTCAGCCCAGGGAAGGAAGCCCAGCCGCCTCGTGCATTCTTCTGGCCATAGACAGTCAGTGGTGATTTTGAGGGATAGAACCAGGTTCTGGGTTTTCAGCTTTTAGCCCCAAATGGGTATGAAACCTCTGGAACTTGGGGAAAAAAAAAAAAAACACATTTCATGTTTTTAGAAAGAATGTAGATAAAAAGAATGGCAAAATTTCTTGAAGCCCAGGGTTTACTTTTCTGTCCTACAGAGGAGATCATAGCACTGGTACCCTTGACTTCAGTCAGGTGAGAAACTGCGGGAAACCATCTCTCCAGAACATATTTAGCTTACTTGTGGAGCAAAAAGCAGCAAGTATCTCAGAAAACCTCAAAGCCATTTGCCTGTTTGCTCATCATCACCACTGCTGGCCACCATAGTTTGTACTTTCCATCATTTTGGTGTTGGTTTCCACCTACAAGAGTCCTGGGTGGATGTTGGGCAGAATGTCTTACAGGGACCCAGGGACTCTGGAGAGTGTGTGTGCCTTGGTGATAATGGAGGATTAAAAGCCTTTCAGTTTGTGGGCTTTTTATGAACTATGGCCCAAAGATTTCTTATGAAGCCAGCGTGTAATAGAAACCACGTCAAAATGAAAGAGGACCATACTGCCATGACGGCACTTTAATTCCATTTGGATGGGTCATCTGGGCACCAAAGTCGTGGACTCTGCCCAAGCAGTTCTAGTGCCACGATGGGAGGCTGAAGCCATGGGTCAGATGAGGATGTGGATGAGAAGCAAGGAAAGGGAAATGAGGAGTACAGGTTGTTCTTTAAAAAATTTTTTCAGTTAATGGAAGGAGATGCAAAAAGCAGAAAGTTGAAGAGAGAATAGAAGGAATTGGTTTTTTTTGGGGGGTGGGGGGTGGGGAGAGGTGGACGACGGGGTTAATGGTAGAAAAGGAAGCAATGAGGGCAAGTAAAGGAAGCTTTACCTTTATTTCTTTCTGTTTCCTTCTCTTTTCTTCACCTCTTTCTCTTCCTTTCTTTTCCCTTCTTCCTTCTCAGCCAATCAAACTCTGGCAGTGGAAGAGAGTCTTTTGTAGATTACTCGCTATTTACTATCCACAGACCATGTCCACCAAAGAGGACAGATCCTGGTAAGTTGTGTCTTTTGTTTACCAAGTAGAGTTACAGGTGTAAGAACTCACAATTGGAAAATCCAGGAGGGAGCTAAATTGCCAGAGATGAAAAAATGGTGTTGAGAATTGGGAATTTCCAGTCTGAAGATAGCAAGACTATGAAATCTGCATGTGATAAATGTCCAGAGTAACTAAGGCAACTGGGCACAAAGTGGGACTTGGAAGGGAAACCAATTGATTGATTCTGGATTTACATTAAACTGCACTGGGTTGCATGTGAATGGAACCTCTTCTTCAGATTTCCTTATGATTTTCAGCAAAAATCTGCACTGATGCTTGGCAGAATAGGCTTTACTTTTAGGGGCTGCACTGAAGTACAAATCCTGCTTGGAGTGAGAGCACTGTATGCTCGTTGTCGTCTGCTGGATGCTTTTGGCTGCAAATAACACGAAAGCCCACAAGTGGTGACTTAACCAAAATAATGTTTTATTGTTTATTTACTAAGAGGTTTGTAGGCAGGTGGTTCTAGGTCTGGCTGAACAATTCTAGGATTCTAATGCTGGCACAGAATTCTTCTGATCGGCCCCTTATGGTTGTAAGATAACCGAACCTTCAACTTGAGAGCAAAATGAACTCTCTTCTTCCCATTAAGGAGAAAAATTTTTCTCAGATGCCTCCCAACAGACGTTCCTATGCTTCTCACTAGTCAGAAGTGGTCACATGACCAATCTAGGTGCAAGAGAGGCTTGGAAAGCAAATGCTGTTTTTCCTCAGCTTCTATAGTGGGAATGAGTGAGAGAGAAAGTTGATTGGGGATGACAGTTGGGCAGCCACTGGTAATTTGCCGTGGGTTCAGCTATCTGCAGGCACTGTAAGTCCTCAGAGGAGAGGGTTACACCAAAGGAGCTCTTCAAGATTTCCTCGACATTTTCATAAGAATAGATTTTTGTTTTCTCCTCTTCCAATGTCTGCTTCCTTTACAGGATCATCTCTGAAGGTTTAGGAGACATCTGTTGGTATCCTGATCCTTGCAAAATGATTGAACTTTAGAAAAATTCATCAGTCATTTTCACTTTTCTCTCTATGGGATATGCATCACCTAACTGTAGGAGACACAGGACATGTTCCAGGGCACAGATCACCAGCCGGGCACTGGACGAGCAGGAGTCTGTGGGCAGCATGGCCCAGTTATAAGGAACTTGGTTTTGTGATTGTATGTTGCTAAAGCACCAGTATCCTGGCTTTCAAGTAAGAATTTCCTTTAGTTGGCTTTATTTTTAAGTAAGTGACTTCAGTATAACTTTTTTTTAAAAATTTTTATTTTAACTTTAGTTTACTTTACAATACTGTATTGGTTTTGCCAAACATTGACATGAATTCACCACGAGTGTACATGGGTTCCCAAACATGAATCCCCTCCCACCTCCCACCCCGTACCATCTCTCTGGGTCCTCTCCATGCACCAGCTTTTTAAAAAATTTTAAATAAGTGGCTTCAGCATAAAGGGGAAAATATTCACTTTCCCTGAGTCTGTCTTGCCAGTGGATGGCTATTAGTTGCCCAGATCTTTTAGGAAGGCCAGTTGCTAATAATGAAAAGGCATTTAATGGGACAGTCTGCAGGATGGCTTTCAGGCCCACGAAGACGAATGCTGTGTTTACCAGTCACCTTCCTGGTTTTATGTTCTTATGATGTATCAGTTAACCTTGAACTTCAGTGAGTCACATAACTCTTGCAGCATTTCTGCCCCTGCCGGGTGAGTGTAAATCTTGGTGACAATGACCTCTTTATCTGTTGGCCTGTTTCCAGCCTTCGTGTGGGCCAGCCACATGGAAGCACACATCCATTCTTGTCTTCAAGTATTTTCTTGAGTTTGGTAAACGTGTCTCTCCAGTTCAGAGAGCCAATAATTTACCTTGAAGCACAGTGTTCACTATGACGTGTGAGGCTTTCTGGTAAGTGGTTTTTAGAAAATTTGGGGAGATCTGTGCTGGGAGGGGTTGGGAGGACAGAGGTAGGAGTATCATCTCTGCAGGTGGTGTTTATTTACTAAGCCAGGCTCTGTTTCATCTTGCTCTGACCATTGCTCCTGCTCTGTGTCTGCCTGGGGCTCCCTCTAGCTGGGGCAAAAGAGAGAATAACCATTCCGTCTTCAAGCTAAACACTGTTCATCAGAGGAGCCACTCAGATGTACACCATGGAGTCATGTTTATTAGGGCTGGTTCCAGGAAAAGCAGGTGTAGAGGCGTGTGCATGACACCAGCTATTTAGATGTTGGTTATTTCATCTACTAATCAGTCCTAGTGAGTTATGTCTACTAAAGATGGGTGCTGTGCCTTAATAATTTCCATTGTGCCTGTGCCTGGAGCACGTCCAATTTTTGTTGACTGAGTTGACCTCATGAAAAGTCACTTAACCCCATTGGAACCAGTTTTCTCCTTTGAAAATGGAATTAATAATATGTGTCTGGGAGGGAAGGGGCTAAATGAAATGTTTGCATGAAATTATTTACCATAGCACCTGGCACTCAGCAGGTGTTTGAAGGGATAGTAGATCTTATTTCTCCTTTTCTTTGGTGTCTCCTATTCACCTTTCCTAGGTGACCTCAAGGCTCTCTTGGAGACTCAGAGCCCCTCTTCTTTCTGCCTCATTTTTGTGGTGCTGTACTAGGGAAACTACATTCATACACACTAAAAGGGCAGATGCTGGAAAATGATGGAACCTGTGGACGATGGGGTACATGAGGTTAGCTTAGGGTATGTGGCAGAAGGAGGGGATGAAATGGGAAGGGAGGGAGTAAAATTCACTTTGCAGAGATGTGTGGGTGGGGAGAGACAGGCTGCTGGCAATTTTTCTCAAAAAACCATGTGTTGGTGTTCCAGGAAGAGTCGGCAACCTCTCTTCTTACCCGGGGAAGAACAGTGGAACCCGCCAGGGCCGGCAGAAGCGTGACTGTGAAGACTAAGACTCTTTAGTCTGCAAGGCCAAGGTTGAAGGAGCAGAGGAGTAAACTTTTATAAAATCAAGTAAGACTAAGGACTGTGCTGGGAGCTTTAGCACGACACCTTAGGTAGACCTAAGAAACATGCTAGAGTTTCAAGGTGGTGTAGACTGTGTGTCTTTGGGACCATAAAGAGATGATAGTTCAGAAATCCAGCTTTCTTGAAAGCCTAATTAGTTGTTCCTATTAATTAGATCCAAGAAGCATGTAGTTAAATTCATGGAAAATGAGTTCTTAAGGGAATGCACAGGTTGTGAGACTGACATCACAGAGGAAGGTCATTTCCTCCTACCTGTTAGATTTGATGCTCTGTCAGGGACAACATGAAGATGTAGAGAACACTGGTCAGATTTGACACGTAGAAGGGGAAGGCTCAAATTGTGTTTGTTTACCTCTGATTGCATTGCATTGTTTATGGTCTTCTACATTTGGGAAGACTTTTCTCTAGTGAGAAAAATATTCTATTTATATTTGTTTGTTTTCTTTTAAAAAATATATCGGAGTATAGTTGATTTACAATGTTATGTTAGTTTCAGGTGTACAGCAAAGTGAACCAGGTATCCATGTACATACCTCCATTCTTTTTGTTTTTTAGATTCCTTCCCCATATAGGCTGTTGCAGGATATTGAGTAGAGTTCTCTCTCTCTGTGCTATACAGCAGGTTCTTATTATCTATTTTTATATATAGTAGTGTGTATATGTCAATCCCAGTCTCTCAATTTATCCCTCCCTCTTATGTTTGCCTTCTTAATAAACACTCACTGAGGGCTAGCCACCAGAACTTATTCATCTTATGGCTGGAAGTTTGTATACTTTGACCAGCATTTCCCCATGTCCCCCACCTCTCCAGCCCCTGGAAACCATCATTCTACTCTCTGTTTTTATAAGTTCAGCTTTTTAAGGTTCCATATAGAAGTGAGAATATACAATATTAGTCTTTCTCTGTCTGACTTGTTTCATTTTGCATAACATCCTCAAGGTCCATTCATGTTGTTGCAAAGGGCAGGCTTTGTTTATTTTTAATGGCTGAAAAATATTTTAAAATGTATTTATGTTTAATATTTATATACGCATACATATTTTTTTCATGTGTACAGACATGATGCATAAAGGATGCTAAGAAATGTGTTTTCCTCTGTTTTCCTGTGCCCAATCTTGTGCCCAGGTACAATTCTCTAACACTAGCAGAGGAGAGAGTAGATTTTGGGAGCCAGTGAGCCATACCCTTTACAGATCAGCCTGTCCCCTTACCTGCACCTCTTCTGGCCATGACCGGATGAATGTCCCATAACAGATGTCCCAGAGAGTGAAAGAGCAGGAACTGCCTAAAACAGACAAGTGGCTGTATGTCTTTGGGACCATAAAGAGATGATAGCCCAGAAACCCAGCTTTCTTGAAAAAGAAAAAGGAGTCCTGAATTCTCCAACTCCCACTACCTGTTAGGACTAAAGCTTAGTGGGCTGGAACCGAAGGCATACACAGAGAGAAAAAGGAACGCCACCTGTGATGGGGAGGAGAGGGGATGGTGAACAGGGAGAGAGCAGAAATGCTGGATAGACTGAAGGAGAAGCCAAAACAGAGGAGATCTTGGGTTTCCAAAGCACCTCTGAAATTCCAAAACATTCTGCCCTACAATGGGGGGTTGCCCTACAATGAGGGGGTGCCCTACAATGGGGGGGTGCCCTACAATGGGGGGCAGGTGTCTGTAGTGGGAACGGTAGCCCAACAGAGCATTTCAGTAGGAAAAGGGCCTGAGGTCTCTCCTCCAGCTGTATGGATGGAAAGGATCTGGAAGATTTCCTTGCTCACTGAAAAATCATGGTTGGATGGCATCACCGACTCAATTGACATGAGTTTGAGTGATGGACATGAACTGGTGATGGACAGGGAGGCCTGGTGTGCTGCGGTCCATGGGGTCGCAGAGTCGGACGCTACTGAGTGACTGAATTGAACTGAACTATGTGTCAGGCCTTATTCTAAGCACTTGAGATACACTGGTGAACAAACAAGGAACTTCGCTCTGGAGGAATGAGGAGGGGTGAGGGAGTGAGGAAGACAGATATGTGAACAGACACAATACATGGGTAGTTTAAAGACTCTGCTGGGCAATAAGGGCCATGGAAAAATGGAAATGCAGAACAGGGCATGGTGCCTCAGGAGGCTGGAGGTGGCAGGAAGCAGACTGCAGCAAGTGGGCAGAGGAGACCACATGGAGCGGGAGGGTGAACCCAGGCATGAGGGACACAGGCATCTGGACAGAGTGACCGGGGCAGAGGGACCAGCTCCGTGCTGGTCTCTCTCCCCGCGTCTGCCAGCCATGGGGCCACCTGCAGACACGCTTGTCTTCCCCCAGCTTCTGACCCTTCCATTTATACCCTTTTCCTGTCTAATTCTCCCTTCTGCTCCTTCTCCATCCTCTCTCTCTCAGCCCTAAGTTGGACTCCGTGAGGAGGCCAGTGTGATGAATGGGGTGAGAGGGATGTGAGCGTGCTGGTGGGGAGGGGTGAAGTCGGAGGGAGCGGGTGTCCCTCACATTTTGGCTTTTACTCTGGGTGAAATGAAAGCAGCTAGAGGTTTTTGAGCAAAGGATGGATAGGACTTGAATTTTGTTTCAAGAAGGTCACTCTGCTGTTGTGTTGAACACAGCCTGTGGGTGGCCAGGGTGGAGGCCTGGAGACTGCGGAGTAGCCACTGCAAGTATTCCAGGCAGCAGGCCATGTGGCTCGGATCTCTGAGAGATGTGGTTGGATTCTGTGCCTTTAGTAGGCGCTCAGAAAAGAGCTGATGGTGGGACTCTGGGACACCCAAGAGCAAGGTGGGGCTGATTCAGCCAGTGGGGGTCCCTGGGGCCTGTCCTGGTTAAGGAAAAAGAGCATATATATCACCAGTTTCTGGCGCTTCAGAAGAGTTTTCAGCAGACAGTCTGGTCCTTCAGAAGAGTTTTCAGTAGACAGGCTGACGCTTCAGAAGAGTTTTCAGTAGACAGGCTGGTCCTTCAGAAGAGTTTTCAGTAGACAGGCTGATGTCCAGGAACTGGGAGGCAACCCAGAGCTCAGCAGAGGGTCACAGGCACCCCTCCTCTCAGCACCTTGAGAATATAGGAACATCACCTCACACTCAAATGCCATGTTAGGATGGAGAAGGGTCAGGGGAGATCCTTGGAGGAAAGAAAGTCCCGAAAGTGACGTCGAACTCTGAGAAAATATTTACCACCAATGAAACTGCCTTAAATGGGAAGAGACTGGATAAACTTAACTAGCAGATGTATTAATAGTGTTTTGCTACTCAGCCTGGGAATGGGAGCTTTTGAGCAGGCTCAGTTCAGATGTAGGAAAATAAAAGAATCAATAGTTTTCACACTGGAACACTAGTGTGTAAACTTTAGACCCTTGACACAAGCTAGAAAAAAATGATCAGTTAGAAAAAAAATAATCAAGGCCCTTTTTGATAATGGTGACAAGTTCTGGCTCTTAAATTTGTGCTGGTTGGCTTCCCTGCCTAAAGGAACAACTGAACAGTGGGAATTTCCTGCAGGAGGAAAGATCTGAGTTAGCTGGGCCTCTCCAGACCCCTCTTGTGAACCCAGGTGGGCCCTGACTGCAGTTGGCATGGACAGAGCTGACCATCCATAGCAGAAGATAGTTTGGGGACTGTGGGAGAGGTCTTTAGAAATAACGCGACAGAAAGTAATATGGAAGTAACCTAAATATCCATCAACAGAGGAATGGATGAAGAAGATGTGATACATATACATATAATGGACTATTACTCAGCCATAAAAAGAACAAAAGGATGACATTGGCAGCCACATGGATGAACCTAGAGATTGTCATACTGAGTAAAATGAGTCAGACACAGAAAGAAAAATACCATATGATATCAGTTATATGTAAAATCTAAAAAAAAAAAGGGGTAGAAGTGAAGTTATTTACAAAACACAAGTAGAGTCACAGATGTAGAAAACAAACTTATGGTTACCAGGGGATAAGGGAGGGAGAGATATTGGGGATATTGGGATATTGGGGATATTGGGATATTGGGGTCGACGTATCCATACTACTGTATATAGAATAAATAACTAATGAGAACCTGCTGCATCCCACAGGGAAGTCTCCTCAGTGCTCTGTAATGGCCTACACAGGACAAGAATGTAACGAGAAGAGTGGGGATGTGTATATGTCTAACTGATTCGCTTTGCTCTACACCTGAAACTAACACCACACTGCAAATCAACTATACGCCGATAAAACTGTTTTAAAAAGGAGAAGGGAACAGCAACCATGTTACTTTACACAAATCAGGAAACCACCGTGGCTAATGTTGGTGTAATAAGCTCTGAAACAGGAAGTGTCCTCTTTTCTAAAAAAAATCCACACACTCTCCCAGCCCCCATTCCCAGCAGCCACAGCATCGAGGGTGGAGCTGCTGTTGGGAGCAGCCATCTTACCCTTCCAGGTTCCCCAGTGGGAGATCCGGGAGGTGGCAGGAAATGGTGTGCTCAGCATCACAAAACCTCTCTTAGAGGGTACATAGACACTTCAGGGGGTCCGGTGGGGAAGAAAGACATTTTCTTGGATCATGGCCCAGTTACGACTTCATGCTTCTGGCATGCCGTGATGTCAGCTTCTACCCTGAAGCCTTGCAGAAAGATGCAGCCACCCCGGGAGGCCTGGGCATCCAGGGGAGATGTGGCCTCTTCTAGGAGCTTTGGGAGAGAGTCAGCCTCGAAGGCAGGTCTTCATTTTCTGACCCCAGTGAAAAAGGATCCAGCACCTTCTGTTTATATCCTGGAGGAGGCTGGGGAGGTGGATGTTGGTGCACTGGCCCACATGTGCCTTCAGAGGAACCAAGAAGGGAAGCGTGATGCCGACTGCTGGTTCAGGCTGCTAGAGCTGTGAGGAGGGCAGGGTGGGGGCTGCTGCTCTGCTAGCAAAGTGGGCTTGGACTTGTTCCTTGGCGTGTGAGATTTGCTCCCTCAGTCCCAGGCTGTGGGCTGCCTGTGAATAGACAGAAAACAAGAAACTACCAGCAGAAGGCATGTTGTCTGGCTTTTTTCCAGACATTGTCCTTGTGAACTAGTGGGGCTCCAACATCCTGCCATTTTGTGGATTGGAAGAAGAAAAGTCAGGGCACACCCTTCCCTGTCCCAGAAAGAATTTAAGACCATTTGGAGAGTCACACCCAACCCAACAGAATGGCATTTGATACACCATATATGTTTGGTGAAGGTGGCTACAAGGAGAAAGGAGGGAGAAAGCAGAAGACTGGTAGGAGTGAGAGATGAGGGGAGTCCGGGTGTCCCTGGGTTCTTTATTAGGTGCTACTTAGTAAAAGATGCTTACTCCTTGGAAGGAAAGTTGTGACCAACCTAGACAGCATATTAAAAAGCAGAGACATTACTTTGCCAACAAAGGTCCATCTAGTCATCTAGTCATCTAGCTACGGTTTTTCCAGTAGTTATGTATGGATGTGAGAGTTGGACTATAAAGAAAGCTGAGCACTGAAGAATTGATGCTTTTGAACTGTGGTGTTGGAGAAGACTCTTGAGAGTCCCTTGGACTGCAAGGATATCCAATCAGTCCATCCTAAAGGAGATCAGTCCTGGGTGTTCATTGGAAGGACTGATGCTGAAGCTGAAACTCTAATACTTTGGCCACCTCATGTGAAGAACTAACTCACTGAAAAGACCCTGATGCTGGGAAATATTGAGGGCAGGAGGAGAAGTGGATGACAGAGTATGAGATGGTTGGATAGCACCACCAACTCAATGAACATGGGTTTGGGTAGACTCTGGGAGTTGGTGATGGACAGGGAGGCCTGGCGTGCTGCAGTTCATGGGGTTGCAAAGAGTTGGACACGACTGAGCAACTGAACCTGAACTGGAATTGAGCACATGTTTATGTCTGCCTCGAAGTGTTGCAAGAATGAAGTGAGTTTAAATGAGACGTGCATAGTGGTACCTCAGCATGTAAGGACTCCGTGTACATTAGCTATTGTCATTGTGTCAGTGAGGATGATGATTTCTATCATGAGGCACTTCTAGAAGGCAGTCTAGCCTAGTGGTTAAGAACATGGGCTTTGCTGTCTGTTAGAGACTTGAGCCTATTTGGATTTACTGCCTCTGAGACACAGGCATATGCGGTGGCCTCTCTAAACCTTGATTTTCATACATTTTACGTGGAGATGACAACACCAACCTTATAGGGTGGTTGTGAGGATGAAAAAATGGGCATGTCATGTCGTATCGTTATCTTGGGCTGCCATGACAGAGTACTACAGACTGGTGGCCTGAACAGAAGAAGGTCATTTTTCATAGTTCTACAGGCTAAAAGGCCAAGATCAAGGTATTGGAAAAGGCAGGTTTCATTCCAAGGCTTTTTCTTTTTCTTATAGGTGTCTGCATCTTATTGGGTGCTCATATGACCTGTGTGTGTGTGTGTGTGTGTGTGTGTGTGTGTGTGAAGCAGAGCAGAGAGAGAGATCAAGCTCTTTTTGGTGTCTCTTCTTATAAGTACACTAATCTTGTCTGATCAGGGCCTCACCCTTATGACCTCATTTAAACTCATTTAAACTAAGTTAATTCCTTAGAAGTCCCATCTTCACATATTGCTGCACTGAAGTTTAGGTCTTCAGCATATGAATTTTGTAGAGACATGAACATTCAGTTCACAACACATGTCTATACAGCAGTGATGTCCAGATCATCTGGGTGGCTCCAAAAGCTCAGGATAGGTTTTAGGGTTTCTTGATGTCCCGATATGTATAAAAGCACAGGATTGAGCCTTGTGGGCAGTGGATGAAACAGTAGGGTGGAGTTCTCAATGGAGTTTACTATGTTGTATAATAGGCAGATAACATCCAAGAAAGACAAGGGAGAAATGGGATGGGCTGCTGCTGAGGGGACTGAGTGCTGAATTGGAGTCTCTGAACCTGAGCACGAATCCTAGGGAAGAACTTTTCAATTGTAAGCTTGTGCACCAGCTGGCCAAGGGCTCAAAACACAGATGTATGACTGTCCTGGTTGCTTAAATGTGGGGAAGCTTCAGTGCTGGTTGGTAAGTGGTCTGGACACAGTAGGTGTCTCCAGGACCCCACTCAGTCTTTTGCTGAGTGCTATCTCGATGGCTGGTTGGTTGGTAAGTGTTTTGATATGCCTATGCATGAGAGCACATTCTAGAGAGAGATTCAGACTAAGGAGCCCCTTGGGCAGAAACAGGATATGGGAGAGGCCCATCAGGTTTTTGTACCTTTATTTTTATTAAAAAAGTTTTCCTTGGCTGTGTCGAGTCTTAGTTGTGGCATGTCCGGAGTGTGCAGGCTCAGTAGTTGTGACACTAGGGCTTAGCTGCCCCAGGGCACATAGGATCTTAGTTACTTTACCAGGGATCAAACCCTGCATTGCAAGGTGGATTCTTAACCACTGGACCACCAGGAACGTCCCTTTTTGTACCTTTATTTTTATATTTTTTTGTTTAACTTAGTATTTTGGTATTTGTGTCAAAACAAAACTATGTGGGATATTATGCTTATGTTTGCACACAATATTTTATAATCTATCGACCTCTAAAACTATAAAATCAATGAAGGAATAAGGCTGAGGGCAGGGGCTCAGGACCCAGATTCGGGGGCCACCACTCTTGATTCACTTAAAGATTTGGAAGCCAATGGAATTGCAGGTTGTGGGCTATCATCTTTGGGGAAGTAACAGAGGTGGGGCTTGCTGATTTTTGTAGCGTGGAGAATTGCTCTGGACATTCTTTGGGGTTCTGTTATAGATTGAAAGCTTGGGTCTCCTCCAAATTAATGTTGAAGTGCTAGCCTACTTCAGCATTACTTGATGGGGTATTAGAGATGGGGCCCTTTGGTAGGTTTAGGTAATGTTGTGAGGGTGGGGCTCTCATGGTTGGATCAGTGCCCTTATGAGAAGAGACACCAGAAAGCTTGCTTTCTCCTTTGCTTCAATCCCAAGAGAGAGCTCTCATTCTTTCAGCTAGACTGCCTCCTTGATCTTGGACTTCCAGCCTCCAGAACTATAAGAAAAGAAATTTCTGTTAAGTCACCCAGTCTGTGGTATTTTGTAATGGCAGCCTTAGGTGGCCAAGACCAGCTTCCAAGTGGTTTTTTTCATGCAGTGATGGGGCAGGGAAAGGTCTTGTTATGTTTTCTGTACCTTCTTGTCTACGTCTTGTGTGCTTCTATGATCATCTGTGCACCTGTCTATAAGAAAGGCCTGATTCAATCGGCAGTGTGAACTGGTGGGGATGGATTGATATCAAAGAAGAACCTCTGTTAAGGGGAACTGCACTGGAGCAAGCACAAAGGTTTTGGCCAAAGTGTTTTCCAGCTGCAATATGCCAAACATCAGGCCCTTCCAGTCACAACAGAAACCTAAAGCTTGGTTGGGCATATGGCCCTGTTGGACACACAGTAAGCACTCAGATGTCTGAGGGTAACTTAGGTGAGCTTGTCAGGGCCTACTCATCAGTGCTGTAATCAGAGATCCTGGAGAGGAGAAAGAACTTTTCTTTGGGGCATTCTCATCTATTAGAGAAAGCGATCTCTTACTAGAAGAAGCAGCTACCAGGGATTCTAGGGAGGTGGCTTTCTCTTGTCTCCTCTGTGCCTGCCAGTTGATGGATGCTGTGTAATCACTCCACCTACCCATGGCCCATGGAGCTGGAGGAATCTGGAGGGACTGAGGTTTCCCAAGCCTACCTGACCTTTGTTCTCAGCTGTCTTGCATGTTTAAGTAATCCCTGTTGTTTTCTCAGGGCTATTCTTTGAAGCATTTGAAAGAAAAGAAGCACCTTTCAGCATGTATAAACTCAGAATTAGGCCATAGAGGAAAAGAAACACAATCCAATCAACTCTTAAGATACCTTCCTGCCCAAGTATTTCTCTCTGAGCCAGTTTCTCTCTAATGCTTTAGTCTTTCTCTGATTAAAACAAAAACAAAACTAACTTCTAAGAAAAGGGGGTAAGTTCAAGGTACCCCAAAGTTCATTCAAGGGGTTAAGTTACTAATGTACCAAGCTAAGTGATGTCCTAGAGGGATAAAAGGGCTAAGTTGGTTACTTAAAACTCTTCTTGGTTCACAGAGCTTTAGACTTTCCAGAGCATTTTGAGTTCTATTGTCTCATTTATCTTAATGACAACCCTATGTTGGAAGGACAGACATTTACAGAGGCCCAGGGATGTTAAATGATTTTTAGAAGATCCCTATAGCTGGTTGACAAGCAGAAGCAGGTCTAAAGAGATGGTTACTGGAGATATGAAAGCCCATGAGTCTCTGACAGTCTGGAGATTCCCAACCAGTCTGAGACAAATAACAAGTGTCTCCCTTTGTCCTTGCTTACTCAGGGCACAGGGTGGAACCAGTGGAAACTGCTGGTGGAAGAGACATTGTTTACCTACAGTGGAAGCGATGACATTAGTGTGTGGGCAGATTGGGCATGTCAGATGCTTCAAAATTACCACAGCAGCATTTGTTTTTCACCGTTAACAGCACCAACAAACATTTAAGTGCTAACTCTGTGCAAGGTCCGAGGTAGGATGCAGCGATGAATGAGATGTGATGTTTGTGGTTCATCTGGGGAGGTAAGACACAGTCATTTGAAAAAACATAAATGTCAACACAGGGTGGTATTTGGTGAATGCTGAATGAATGGTAGAGAAACAAGAGCTCAGAGAGTTTGAAAGTGGGAGATGGAACGTTCTCCTGAGATGGTCAGGGGATGTTTCTAGAGACAGGGTCTTGGAAGGTGTGGAGAAGCAGAGGGAGCAATTATGGTTGAGACAAATAATGCAGGGAAACACAGAGTCAAACGAATATAAGGCTGCTTTGCTGGGGGCACAAGTAGATCAGTCTGGCAGGAGTAGAGAGTTGTTCAGTTCAGTTCAGTTCAGTTGCTCAGTCGTGTCCGACTCTTTGCAACCCCATGAATTGTAGCACGCCAGGCCTCCTGTCCGTCACCAACTCCCGGAGTTCACTCAGACTCAAGTCCATCGAGTCAGTGATACCATCAGCCATCTCATCCTCAGTCGTCCCCTTCTCCTCCTGCCCCCAATCCCTCCCAGCATCAGTCTTTTCCAATGAGTCAACTCTTCGCATGAGGTGGCCAAAGTACTGGAGTTTCAGCTTCAACATCATTCCCTCCAAAGAAATCCCAGGGCTGATCTCCCTCAGACTGGACTGTTTGGATCTCCCTGCAGTCCAAGGGACTCTCAAGAGTCTTCTCCAATACCACAGTTCAAAAGCATCAATTCTTCAGCGAGTTGACTTAGGGGGAAAAAAAAGGACTTAGGGGGAAAAAAAAAGGAATGGAAAACCAAACTGGAAAGGAAAATAGAATGGGGCTGGAGTATTAGGCCAAGAAAGACTTGGGTCTTCAGCGTATGGGTCATGGAGAACTGGGGAACGTTTTCAAATGACATGTCAGAGCAGAGCACAGGGAACTCCTTTGTGAAAGCTGTCATCATAGTCCTGGCTTCCCAGAGTGTGTATGGTGGGGCTCTCTTGTCCTGAGTTGCTACTTTGTGCTTGGCACTATACTGGATCCCAGAGATGCTCGGGTGAATAGGAACAGTTCTCATCTTCAAGGAGTTTGTGGTCCATGTACTTGGACCACAGCAGTTTCTCCTTAGTAAGGAAGAGTTACTGCCCACTGTTCCCATTTATTCTGTCTTATTTCTTATCAATCTCCCCTGTATGTGCTTCGTTTAGTTCTGTAAACATCTTCCATTAGGTTCCAGGAGAATCTATTGGAACCTTTGGGCCAGTCTGTCTCTTCCAGGTCACTTTGAATACTTCTGATCTCGACTCCAGCTTTATATGTTGATTTTATTAGATAACCCTCAGAGGGAAGCCTTGTTTGTCTTATCTCTAAATTATGGAGAAATGCTTCATCGTGGTGACCAAGTACCGGACTTGTACAGGTCCAACCATAAGCTTAAAAGTCTAGAATTTCCGGAATATATATTTATTTCAGTTTTAAAAATGAGGATCAGAAGTTGTTCACTTCCATTCTTCAGATACCTCTCCATTTTCCACATTCCCTATTGGTTAACTCAGAGCAGCAGGTTCCCTTTGTACTGGGTGTAGGCTTGATTCAAACCTGGATATTTGAAACTTGTTAAAGCTGTTAGAGGTTCTCTTTCTAGCTCCTCAACTGCGGAGGTCTCCGCCAAATCACCGCTGCCGCCTTCACTTTTGTACACCTACAACTTGCGAGGAGATGCCCTAAAATATACTTGTTCTAATGTAAAAATATCTAAAGTTTTGATGCAAAAATGAGAAATTCCAATGTGAAAATCCATATTACTTCTAATAACTCTGGAAGGTAGATATTAATACCCCTATTGTACAGATAAGTAAATTGGGATCAGATTGTGTGATCTGCCCAAGACCACATAGCTCCTTAGTGGAGAAGCACGGATCTGATGCAGACCTATCTCAGCTCAGACCTGAAGCCTGAGCCTCTGTCTACACTCAGCTCCCTCTTGTTCTGTGTGCCTTACCTCTTTCTAGCCATATGCTGCTGTTTGTGGTTTCCCGAAGTTCTTTTTCCTTTGGGCTTCATTTTTAGAGAAAGGAAATAGGAAAGCAGATGGCGTGAGGGATAAGAGTGAAGCTTGGGGGTCGGACAGACATGAGTTTGAATCCTAAAGCCAGCACTTACTAGCTGCTGTGGCGATATTATTTCATCTTGTTGTGCCTTTGTTTCTGTATCTGTAAAAGAGACGCTGCCTACCTGGAGGATGTTGTGAGGTTTCAGAGAGACATGTATAGCCCCTAGAGCAGAGACTGGAATAACAGTAAGTGCTCAATAAACGGGGCTGTTATAAGGTCTGGATCCACAGTCTGGGGGAGCGCCAATTCCCTGGCATGACTCCAGGGGTGCAATTTCTCCTCTCAACTTTTCTCTTTCTTGTCAAGTTCTACTCACCACACTTTTGACTCTGGTTCTGATTCTTCTCTATTTCAGGAGCTTTTTTTTTTTTTTTTTTTTGGTGGGGGGAGGTGGTTTCCACGTCAGGCTATTTCCTACATTGTGTCCCATTGGCTGGAATGACTGCTTAATTCTTTCATCTTCTCCTTTGGCTCAAGAGCCACTCAGATGGATAGCATACGTAATTGGTGATTGGCTCAAGGAACTTTTAAAAGGCAAACATAGTACATGCCCTGCAGGTTGTTGATGCTGATTCCTTATGTCCGTATGTGTTGGGATCCATGTGCTGGGCTTTCTCTAAACTAAGGGTTCCTGGACCAGTAGCCCCAGCATCGCCAGGAAATGTGTTGGAAATGTCAACCTCCAGGTTCTCCCCCAAGAAACTTTGAGGGTGGCCAGCTATGTATGTTTTTACAAGCCCTCCAGGGGCTTCTGGTCTACATTAATATTTGAAAAGCACTGTTAAGACCTGCTGGAGAGTCCCTCATGAGTTGGGACCTTGGCTGTGCACCTCTAGCCTGCCCAGCTGCTCCCTTCCTGGGGCTGGCCTCAGCCTGTGACCAGGTGTTAAATCTTGGCCTTTGTTTGCAGGTTCTGCTTCATAAACTTTCGCTGAGACCTTTGCTCTTCTAAGTCACGTGCTTAGAAGATCTATCCAACTTAGGTATAGATCAAGTAGCTTCTCAGAACGTAATTTTTTTGAGAGGTTTATTTTATCTGATTTGAATTACATTTAGGTTAGTTTCCTCTGGCTTCTTTTAAAAATTATATAGCCTTTAAATTATGTAACCTGTGCTACATAGCTTTCTTTTGCTCTACAGCCCAATGGTGCATTATTTTGGGGGGTTATTATTTATGACAAATCTTGGATAAAATCTTGCTTGAGGGTTATTCTTGGATTATTAGGAATTTGGATTATATTGTGAAGAGGTAAATGCATGGGCTCAGTGACATACAGGGAAGATATGGGCTGAAAACTGAAATAGGTGCAAGAAGGATTAGCCTCATCAGACTGTGAAACCCCGAAGGAGAGATATCATGCCTTATTTGTTTCTGGGTTCCTACCATCTGTATTTCCCTGATGGCTCAGTGGTAGAGAACCCATCTGCCAATGGAGGAGATGCAGGTTTGATCCTTGGATTAGAAAGATCTCCTGGAGGAGGAAATGGCAACCCACTCCAGTGTTCTTGCCTGGGAAATCCCATAGACAGAGGAGCCTTGTAGGCTACAGTCAATGAGGTGTCAAAAGAGTCAGACATGACTTAGCAACTCAACAACAGCAACAACCCCAACATCTAACACCACAACTATTAACTATTTATTGAGCACCTACTATGCACAGAGTTTGAGGCTACAATGATGGAAAAGTAGATGTGCTTCCTGCCTTGATACAATTTAGTCTGTTGGTACTCAAGAAACAGATCATGATTTAGTGGGAAACAACATGTTATGCTTACTAAGGGAAACTGAGAGTGTATGGGGTTTCTTGGACCCAGGAACTAATATTGGGGAGGATCATCTAATGAGGGACACTGAGCTAATACAACACATTAAAATAGTAGATAGTAGATGTGAAACTACTGCTACTACTGATAGTAGATGTGAAGCTAATCCTACTTTGAGATTCTCAAGTCATGACTGTTGGTCAAGAGATAAAAATAAGCTGTATAACTTAGCATGTCAGAGTGCAGAAATAGTGATAATGGTAACAGTGACAGTCACAACCAACCATTGTCAAGTGTTCCCAATGTGCCAGGCAGGCTGCTGAGTGCTGTGCAGCCCTGATCCCGTTAGTCTTATGAGCAGTGGGCAGAGAGAAACATGCTTTCTTAGCTCTGCCCCTGTCTTGCAGTGTGACTCTGGCAAATTACTTTGCTTCTGTGGGTCTCTGGGTTCTTGTTAAATAGAAGGATTAGACCAAAAGATGTCTTTGACTTAGAGATACCACTTTCTTTGCCTGTCTTGTTAATGGTTAACAGACTATTCTATCAGAGGTTTAGGTTTAAGCTTCACCTGTTCCCCTTGTGTATAATACTCTCTAATATCATGTTTGAAGCTTGGATAATACATGAAGCTATAGCCAGTTTTGGCCATATACTCAGGCATGGGTCAGCGTCTACAGAGGAGATTTCCTTTAACAGGTCCCTGAGTGAGGAAGGTATATGCCTGACTATCTCTAGAATTATCCTGTTCTTTTAGACTGAATTTACCCTACCAGCTATACTTTTGCTTCTTATAAATAACAAAGTAATGCATATTTCAGTATAAAAAATGTACATCTGTGATATCAACTTATTTTGCTTATTAACAGACTATAGAACTTCTGCTAAATTTATGAGACGTGCAACAGAATGTTACAGCGTTCTTGAGCCACCACTGTTTTACAAATTTGGCATCGGCAGGCCTCAAAAGGCTGAAATGTTTTAAATTTATTTACACCCCGCAGTTTCCTTAGGGAACTGTTTTCCATAAGCTAATGAGGCACTGGTGCAAGGCCTCTCTGTTATTCCTGGCAGGCACACTGAGACACATAGGCCTGCTGCCCTGCTTTTTTCCTCAGTAGTCCAGTGCAAATAATAAATATGGGAAAATACATCATCCCTTTGAATGTGGGAGCCAAGCTGCAGGGCTGCCAAGGTTAAAACAAAGCAATCGCGAGCTTGGAGTCTGTTCGTGTCCTGTACCACGTGTGCCCACGTTTTAAGGACACTCTGAACGTGGCCTTTATCATGTCAGATTGCTTACTCTGAGAACATAGGCAGTCTTTTGAAATCCACTCTATAAAATAGGCCTTTTGGAAAAAGTTTCCTTTTAGTGGATTAAATGTTATCCTGAAGTCAAGAACTTGCCTTCTAGTGTGTGTGTGTGTGTGTGTGTGTGTGTGTGTGTGTGTGTATGCTGTCTCTCAGTCATGTCTGACTCTTTGGTGACCCCATGGACTGTAACCTGCCAGGCTCCTCTGTCCATGGGATTTCCCAGAGAAGAATACTGAAGTGGGTTGCCATTTCCTTTTCTGGAGGATCTTCCTGACTTCAGGGATCGAACTTCAGGTCTCCTGCATTGCAGGTGGATTCTTTGCCACTGAGCCACCTGGGAAACCCATGCCTTCTAGATTATGGGTCAGATAGAACTTATCAGGCACCTCCAGCTGCCTAGCCCATGTTGATGGCAGCAGTGAAAAGAGATGAAGCAGACTCTGAATCCTGAGGTTGCAAGCACTCACAGTCAGGCTGAAGGGGGTGTTTCAGACCACGGGGGTTGCTCTTATAAAGGGCCATAACCCTCAGATGTCCAGCTGACTTACTGAGGAGTTCAATGTGATGAGGGCCTGGATATCCCCTCGGCACACAGTAGGTGCCCAATGAATGCATGGATAAATGGAGGTTACTGCTTTGTTTCTGGTCTCCCATGAGAGCAATCTAGCTGGTATTTAACAGGGGAGTTAAACTGGTATTAATATCAGCAAAGCCTGAGGATTAAACAAATGGGTTAAATCGCCGCAGGGCTTTCCCAGCCCCAAAGGCATGCAGATATTCCCACCTCCAGCTGTCCTCTGATATCACCCTTGTCCCTCTTGACTCCACATGGGCAATTAAATCTTACTGGTTTAATTGGACACATTTCCTCCCCTTCTCTTTTCTGCTTTGTTTTCTCCGCTTGTCACTCAGAGCTGGTTGAGGTCAATCTGCATGTGTTGCCCGAGTTGGGGAAGCAGTAAAGAGAATTAAAAAATCTGTTTGGTGGCTCATAAGAGATGAAGGCCTTTTTAATAACTAGACATATTTCTTTCTTTAGTATTTAGGCAGTCTTGAGTCTGGGGGCAAAGGATAAACCTGATGCCTTTGAAAGTCTTTTTGCAGTTCTGGAACTTGGCCAGGACAGCGCTGTCCTCCAGGTCTGCAAGGACCCTGGCTTAACAGTCAGAGCTGATCGCCAGGAGGGGTGTGGAAGTGGCGAAGCTTGTCTTGTTCCCCCCACATCCCAGCTGTGTGTGTGATACATCCTTGGATTTTGCCTTTAGTTGGTTGTCCCTCAACGTGTTAACTGGAGAAACAGATTGGTAGCTGATAAAGGCTCTAGGACTTGGTGACAGAAAAGTGTTGGAAGGCTAGCAAGAGGATGGATACAGGGGCTAAAGTCCAGGTTGAAGATCATAATAAATCAGTCAAACAACAACAACAAAAAACGTGCCTGGGTCCTTTGAATAGATTTAGGGCACACATGTCTGTCCTCTCAAAAATGACATCCCCTTGTGTCCACTTTTCCACGGTTTCTCTGAGTTCTCAGGCCTGGATGCTGGGATCCTACTGCTGTGACTGGGAGCAGTCGTTTCCACTTAGATTCCCCAGATAGAGAGAGAAGACTGGAGAGGAGATCAAGAAACAAGGGGGCTGCTGTGAGACTATTTCTTTGGGCATCAAGGGCTTCACGTCTCCTACCACTATAATCGCATATTTAAGGCAACTTTATGAGATGCTCACTTTCTCACCACTTTACAGATAAGGAAACTGAGGTCCTAAGAATTTAAATAGATTGTCTCAAATAACAGAGCTAACAGTGGCAGAGCCAATGTGCATGCTCAGGCCAGTGTTTTTTGCTCCTTACTCTACTACGGTACCTCATTCAGTCTATCCGCTCCGTCAGTTGTCTTACATTTGGCTTAATTCTTCACTGACTTCCACAGGGCAGATTATCTGGCCATGTTCCTAGAGCCACATTTCCAAGTGTAGGAAAATCAGGAGCATGTCTGCAGATAAAGGCTGGGTCCCTTCCTCTCAGCAGGTACCCTTCCACTCCCTCCCGGCCCTGCCCTCTCACCCTGCAAGCATCTGCACGTATTCTGCCCTCTGCATCCGTCACTGGGAGGATATTGGTCTCATAAATCTGCTCCCTTAGGTCCCTTGTGTGTAACTCTTATAAGGAGAGCATCTCCTTTTTCTAGAATTTAAATTTATTTTTATTTGGAAGATAATTGCTTTATATTATTCTATTGGTTTCTGCTGTACATCAACATGAATCAGCCATAGGTATATGTATGTCCCTTCCCCCTTGACCCTCCCTCCCACCTCCCACCGCATCCCACCCGACTGGGTTGTCACAGAGCACTGGATTTGCGCTCCCTGCATCACACAGCGGGTTCCCACTGGCTATCTACTTTTACATCTGGTGCTGCATATGTTTCTGTGCTACTAAGAGGGCATCTTTCATGCTGCACTGTCCTTATTTATACCTTTTTACCTAGAATACAAAGTAGTGCATTTCATGGAGGCCCTCTTGGCTTGACATGAGACATGGTCAGTGAAGGTTGAATAAACGAATGTTGTAGTAACAAAATCCTCATCACTCCTGTGTCTCAGGATGGCACACAGTTAAGTCTTGCGTAAGCACGGGAGAAAATTGACTCCTGTGGACGTCGCTGTCAATGTTGAGGCAAGGCCAGTGGTGGACTGGGTATATTGCTGGTATCGGTGTGGACTGCTGATCAAGTTTCCCCTGGAGTTTTGACACAGTAGAGGAGTGGATGACGGACCCCCTGCTCAATTATATCTCCCCAGGTTGCTATCTTCCTTTAGTTGATGAGATCTTCCTTAAAATAGAAGCACCTTCTAGATGGATTAAATCTACTGACATTTCAATGACATTTATTTTACTCTTATTAGTTACTGTGATTTTAATTTTCAAACATTAGAGGCAAATTGATTTCAGCCTTCTCAAAGTGACCTCCTTGAGGAAAACAGAACAGGGAATGAGATGAGGACTGACTGGGAGGGCCTCGAAGTCCTACAGAGAAGGCACCACTTTATGGAGACCACTTCTCCCCACAGCGAACACCCTGATAAAGAGGTTATGGGCAGCTGGAAGCAGTATAGGTCCTGGGAATATGAGGAGCAAAGGCTGACAAAGTGGGGGAGGACAGAGGAAGCCAGAGAACCATGTCACTGCTCCGCTGGTGTAGACAATCTTGCAATGGAGGATTCCCTCCCAGAGCCCATGTCTGGCTCGGAATGAGGCTTGTCAGAGAGATGACGGTGTTGGTCTGTGACTGTGAGCACTGTGAGCAGTTGCTTTAAAGAGGAGATTATCCATAGGACACAGTGGTACCCAATACCTCGGAGGTCTCACTGAACAGAAAATGACCTCAATCACTTGGCAGATTTCACCAGAAATCCCAGTTAGCTGATATGTTTGCTATAATCTGTGATAAGTAAAGGCAGCACAGGAGAGCAAGATGGCAGCTAGGATGTTATACGGGCCAGATTTTAGGCCTAGCCAGGTGCCTATTGATAGCCATGTCTCACTAATGAAAACTGATTTTCAGAATGAGAGCTCTGGAGTTTTGCAAGATTTTCCTTCATCAAAGCTGAATTTTCTGGTGAAGGTACAGCTGGCAGATGATGAGACTCTTCTTTGAATAATGCATCAGAATTTGCTCAGCCAGATGATGGCTTTGCCCACTCAGTCCAAGTAGCCCGTGTAGTAATCTGTACTAAAGTTTTATCCTCGTGATCCCCATGGGCTTATCATGACCCATCAGGGCCTGTAGTACTTTCTTCTGAATATCTCTAATGGAGTCAAGTCCTCTTCTATTGACAGTGGAAAGGATTAGTGAAAACATCCCAGTGTTTCTGGGTATTAGATTTGGGGAAGAAGACAGCTGATCAAGCTGTATAACATCTATTTTGATATCGAAGGATATATGGCTTTGAAAAACAGAGGCATGGAGATGCTCATGGGTGGATCATGACCTCAGTGTACTCCAGGGCTCCCCTGGTTCAGGATGGGCACGTGTTGAACAGAGCCTCCCCAGATCCTGCCCCAGCTCTGCTCCAGCATCCTTGCTGTAGTGCCTTACACAGCAGCCCAAATAGCAGCTGGCACCAAAACCTTTCTTGCAAGTCTCTAAGGAGATGAACTGTGCACAGCGGGAGATCTTGGACAAGTACTGATTCATATTCCTGGGTTCCTCTAGGGCTGTGGGAAGGTGTTTTGCTTGCAGAGCAGTGAAAAGTTAATGAAATGTGGGCTTGGGGTTTGCAGAGCTAGATTTGGATTCTGAGACTAGTTGTCTCTAACTAATCATGAGATCCCTTGGAGCCTGAGTTCCCCATATATCAGATAGAGATAACAACTTTAGAATAATTAATATCAGAACATGCTCAGCACATAGTGGGGTCTTCCTTTGACTGACTGCCCCACCCTTAATAGTTTTATTTAAACATCCCTTCCTTCTTTCAGGAAACCTCTGACCTCCTAAATCTATGTTAGGCATCCCTTCTATAGACACCATTCTTCTCTACCGTACCCCTTAACACACATCAAAAGATTTGTTATCTAAACTCCACCCTCTGTGTAACTCTGCCTTATTTTCCAATATCTGTCACAGTGCCTGATACATAGTTGGTTTTCCCCAACTCAATATTTGTTGAATGAATGAAGTAAATGAATAAGCAGTAGGTAGTGTTTAACAGTAGCCTTTAATGACTGAGGGTAGAGGCTCTATGGTGTGGCGTGACAAGTCTGGGCATAAGTTTTGTGGGTCTAACTTGGTGCGCCAAACAGTGGGGTGCTGGGAATGGCCCCCCAGGTGAGGTGTCTTTGGAGGGTCAACCTGACCCCACACCTACTGCTTCCATTAGTTCTGGCTGCAGCTGGTTGTGAAGGTAAGTCAGGCAAGTCAAGAGGGGAAAGGATGCTTAAAAAATTACAAAGTGTTAAAATACTTGGTGCCTGTTGCTGGTGGTTGATAAAAGCAAATCTAGATATTTTCATTTGTATCTTCTTTAGAGATATATAGGTGGAGTTGTTTATTTCAGGCTTAATTCTACTCATTGGGTGGGAAGAGGTCTAGCTATCAGACTAACATGGGGTTTGAAGAGTTTTGGTTTATCCCTGGGCATAATATCAGGGATTTCAGACATTTTGATCTGTGCCAATCACATAGCACATAGAACTGTGGTGTTGGAGAAGACTCTTGAGAGTCCCTTGGACTGCAAGGAGATCCAACCAGTCCATTCTGAAGGACATCAGCCCTGGGATTTATTTGGAGAGAATGATGTTGAAGCTGAAACTCCAGTACTTTGGCCACCTCATGTGAAGAGTTGACTCATTGGAAAAGACTCTGATGCTGGGAGGGATTGGGGGCAGGAGGAGAAGGGGACGGCAGAGGATGAGATGGCTGATGGCATCACTGACTCGATGGACGTGAGTCTGAGTGAACTCCGGGAGATGGTGATGGACAGGGAGGCCTGGCGTGCTGCGATCCATGGGGTCGCAAAGAGTTGGACACGACTGAGTGACTGAACTGAACTGAATCACATAGCAACATGTGGGGAATGGACCTAGACTCAAATGAGCCAAGTTTGTGTGACATCTTACCTCTCTACTAAGCCTTCTGACCTCTCTACTAAGCCTTCTGGCCACCTGATCTTTCTGAGTCTCAGTTTCCTTATGTGTAAAGTGGGCATGGTAGTACTGATTTCACAGACTTGTTGCCAAGATGAAATTAGTGCTGTATCAAGGTAAGAGCTCATGTAAAATAGTGATCTCCAGCAGTTGCTCAGGCTGAGCCCTAGAAACATGGATGAGAGCAGCTTCGACTGTACAGGTACTGGGAAACTTGTCTCTCCTCTACTGCTCATTCCCATGATGATATCAGCCATCAAACTCTGGTTGCTTATATGTAAATAGAAAAATAATATGACCAAAGTAAATAAAAGTGGGAAATTGCATTTGTGTAATTTAAAAATGGTTTATTTTTTAAAAATTCAAGTCATTTGTTTTCATTCAAGCCATTTCCTCTTGGTTTGAGGGGATTATTGCTTTGTTGTTAATTGCACTTTGCTTAGAGTTTTCCCCCTCTATTTCAAGACCAGATACTGTTCTCTTGTTGATGTAACCACTGACCTTATTAAAAGTTTTTCAGATAAATCATGATTTTTAAGATAAGAAGGTCACTAACACAAACATGGAAAGCTGGTTACCACATGGAGGCTTGGATAAGTAAATGCACTACAAATTGGCTAATGGGGCACATTTTAGCTTACATTCTGATTTGCCTTTTGCATCCATTTGCAGCCTCATAGGGAAATGGGGGAGGGGCTGAGTTTACTTGCAGATTTGCACGGAGTGTTACATTTTTAAGGAATTTTCAATGCGTTTTGATTCAGACAAGCTTTTGTTGGCTGAGAAATTATATGATGCGCCCAAAATACTTTTACAGAATGTGGTGCTGAGTGCCATTTTATTCCCATGGTCTTTTAAGTTCAGTACAAAAGGCCAGGAATGAGAAATACAGTTTGACATTTTACATATATACATATATCTCACTTAAGACTGAACCACTCCTGAAAATTAAAGTTTAAAATTTCCAAGGGTATTTGTGGCAGGGTGGGGAACCCTCAAAGCCTATGAGATGTGGAACCATCTCATCTGAGGGACTGATCAGTCATTCCATTCATTTATTATGTGTGTGTAATGGAAAGCTCTTTAATGCTAAAAGTAAATAATGGCCTTTAAGGTATAAGTACTCAAATTAGTGAGTTTAAATATTTTTATGTATTTGTAACTGCAGCCAGATTATCTGATAGTGCCTGTCTTTGCCTATTATCAGGGAACACTTAGAATCCCTTTTTTTCCTATCTTATGAAGTTTTGTTTCATCAGTTCAGTTCAGTCACTCAGTAGTGTCTGACTCTTTGCGATCCCATGAATTGCAGCATGCCAGGCCTCCCTGGATAAGGAAATGGCAACCCACTCCAGTGTTCTTGCCTGGAGAATCCCAGGGATGGTGGAGCCTGATGGGCTGCTGTCTGTGGGGTCGCACAGAGTCGGACACGACTGAAGCAACTTAGCAGCAGCAGCAGCAGCAGGAATAATTTAGGAGAAGGCAGTGGCACTCCATTCCGGTGCTCTTGCCTGGAAAATCCCATGGACAGAGGAGCCTGGTGGGCTGCGGTCCATGGGGTCGCTAAGAGTCTGACATGACTGAGCGACTTCACTTTCACTTTTCACTTTCATGCATTGGAGAAGGAAATGGCAACCTGCTCCAGTGTTCTTGCCTGGAGAATCCCAGGAACGGGGGAGCCTGGTGGCTACTGTCTATGTGGTCGCACAGAGTCAGACACGACTGAAGCGACTTAGCAGCAGCAGGCTTCCCTGTCCATCACCAACTCCCGGAGTTCACCCAAACTCATGTCCATCGAGTTGGTGATGCCATTCAGCCATCTCATGCTCTGTTGTCCCCTTCTCCTCCTGCCCCTAATCCCTCCCTGCATCAGAGTCTTCTCTAATGAGTCAACTCTTTGCATGAGGTGGCCAAAGTACTGGAATTTTAGCTTTAGCATCAGTCCTTCCAATGAACGCCCAGGACTGATCTCCTTTAGAATGGACTGGTTGGATCTCCTTGCAGTCCAAGGGACTCTCAAGAGTCTTCTCTAACACCACCACGGTTCAAAAACATCAGTTCTTTGGTGCTCAGCTTTCTTCACAGTCTAACTTCCACATCCATACATGACCACTGGAAAAACCATAGCCTTGACTAGAAGGACCTTTGTTGGCAAAGTAATGTCTCTGCTTTTGAATATGCTATTTAGGTTGCTTATAACTTATCTTCCAAGGAGTAAGTGTCTTTAATTTCATGGCTGCAATCACCATCTGCAGTAATTTTGGAGCCCCCCGAAATAAAGTTTGACACTGTTTCCACTGTTTCCCCATCTATTTTCCATGAAGTGATGGGACCAGATGCCATGATCTCTGTTTTCTGAAGGTTGTTCTTTAAGCCAACTTTTTCACTCTCCTCTTTCACTTTCATCAAGAGGCTTTTTAGTTCCTCTTAACTTAAGAGGAAGTAAACGTTTTAAAATACGATAAATTTATGTTAAAAAACCTTTAGTGTCAGATATAAAGGATGGTTGTCCATTGATGAGAACAGAGTATGCGCAAAGCAGAAAGGCATTTGTTACTACCATTTAGGTTGACTTTCTTTAAGCAGTAACAGATGAGTTTTTTATTTTTTATTTTAAAGTATTTCCTTTTTTAAAAAGATTATTTTATTCTTTGTATTGTTATTTTATTTATTTTTATTTTTTTGGCTATGCTATGTGGCATATGGGATCATAGTTGCTTGATCCAGGAATCAAGCCTGTGCCCTCTGCATTGGAAGAGAGGAGTCTTAACAACTGGATCACCAGGGAAGTCCCATATGATTTTTTTTTTTATACTAGATAGGGAGAGTGTCTTATGTTGAAATATAATTGTTTTATTTGTTTACCCTTGTCTTAATTTGTCTGCATATTTGCTTACTGAAGATGTAACTGTCTTATTTGTTTGCATTTGTCAGGGATTTGAGCACCGTTCCTACAATCCTCTTCTCCTTTCAAGCGCCTGCTCTCTCACTTGTATTTGACCACATCATAGGCATCTAGTACACAGCCATCACCCGCTAGTTATCAGAATAAAACTGACCCAGTTCCAGCTAGTCAATAGGTTGAGTTACCAGGTCCTGCAGATTTTTACTTTGCAGCATCTCTTAATTCTGACCCCTCATTTGTTTCTATTTCCAGCATCACTGCCAGGCTAGGCTCTAGTCTGCAACATGACTGGACTACTTCTCTCCTGTGTACTGCTGTTCACTGCCCACAGTGCTGTCAGGTTAATTTCCTAATGTGGCACTTCAACTCTCACCATTTCCCTACTTAAAGCACAGCTAGGGTTTCTTATTTCCTACTGAGCAGGTGCCAGCTTCTCAATCTGGCATTTAAGCTGCTCATAATATAGCTCTAAACCATCAACTATTCATTGAAAAAACACTTCTGAGCCTTCCTTCCACACTCGGATGGGTTCTGGGGACATAGTGACAAACAGGACAGAAAGAGCCTTTGCATCATGGGTCTTATATTCTAACGAGAGAGGATGAGGAAGACAGATGTTACAGAGCTTATGACAGAATAAATATTTATTGATAATTGTGCAATGAGCTACAAAGGAGAAACACTGAGTGTTTGGGGAGGTGTGTTACAGGCACCTAAAAAGTCAGAGAAGGCTGGCTGATCTCTGAAAGATGTTCCCAAACATGAGCAAGAGTTTCTCAGATCAAGTGAGGTTAGGGAGAGTGGGGATGGGTAAGTGAATGGTGAGACTCAGGCAGAAGGAACAGCCTTGGGGAGGAATAAGGTCCACAGGAGGGGGGTTAAGAGCATGCCTTGTATGAATGAGGAGGTGAGGGGTAGGAGAGAGCTGGAGAGGAACAAACGGTGCTCTTACAGTGAGCAGGCCTGGGAAAGAGTTTGGACACTGGGAAACTTTGAGTAAAGCGTAACACGACCAGATCTGAGTTTTAGTAAGTCACTTCCTGCAATGGGAGAAAGGTCTGGAGTCAGTCCTGGGTACATGCAGGTAGATCAATTAGGAAACTCTTGCAAAAGCCCAGGCTTGACATGGCTGTTGCTTGGTCTCAGTAGTACAGAAGAGGAGAAGTCAGATTTGAGAAATACCTTTGAGGTAGACTGGGTGGAATTTGGAGGTTGGACATCCCATCAGACCTATTCAGTTGAGTCTGAATTTGGACATTTAGATAAGGAAGCAGCAGAATAGATGCTGGGGTGGTGGTGACATTCTCCAAAATAGGGAATACTCGAGAAAGACCAGATTTGCAGTGAAATATTTATGAGTTTAGTTTTTATAAGGCATTCAAATAGTGACTTTTTAGTATGCAAATAAATTGAAAGGCAGTATTGTATAGTGATTAGAAGCATGGCCTCTGAACCCTGACTACCTCTTAGCAGCCATGTGACCTTGACAAATTTTTTTTAACATTTTGTGCCTCTGGTTTCTTCATCTGGAGATCATAACAATGGTACTTAGCCTTGTAAGTTTCCTGTGAGGCCCAAATGAGTTTAGCATGGGTAAAGCACTTGGATTGGTACCATTTGCAGAGGTGAATTACCGTATTAGAGTTAGTCACCACTATAATTTAAATACAAGTCCAAGGCTCAGAGAAGTTGGGGCTGCTTCTATAATTTGGGGGCTTCCTCATGATGTGGTCAATGAAGATGCAGGTGGTGCTGAAGCTGTTTGGGAGCAGTACTGAGGAAGGAGGGAAAGGAGCCTACCTCCAGGTCTCCAGGAGACCAAGCATGGACCGAACATGGGGAGAGCCAAAGTGCCTGAGGCTGAGCGGGACAGACAGACGGAAGTGCAGATGCAGAGAGAAGAGGGGGCTTTGTGGAGGAGGAGGGAGTCTTTGGAGAGTTGGGTGCCGCTCAGAGTAGTTGACTGCTAAGACTGGAAAGTTCATGGCTGATGGAGCAAGCCACTGAAAGCTTTTGAAGTATTAGGTGGTTTGGTGGTTTAGTCACTAAGTCATGTCTGGCTCCTGTAACCCCAAGGACTGTCACCCACCAGGCTCCCCTATCCATGGGATTTCCCAGGCAAGAATACTGGAGTTGGTTGCCATTCTCTTTTCTAGGGTGGTATGGTTGAGGCTGAAACCAGCTTGAAGAGTGAGAAAAGAGGGAGATTATAAGTGGGAGCAAATCGTTTGAGAAGATAGGCTTTTCAGAGAAGGAAACTTCAACCAATAACACAAGGCTTCCCACCGGCTAAGCGTGCGCCAATTGTTAGGGACCCTAAAGAGTCAGAAGTCCCTTTTGGTTCAGTGGAGAGCACTGTCAGTCCCTTGATCATGGCTTTCATGGATGGAGGAGGTAACCTCAGGGTTCTGCACTGGCTTGGTCCAGCGTTGGTGGACGTGGCCTGTCTTGGCTGGGTTGCTGTAGGATTCGGTGGTCCTAACTTAGCAGTAGGTAATGAGATCTCACCACATGAAGAAGACGATGATACACCATGGGTTGGGGAACATGTGAACAGGTTCTTTGTAGCCAGTAGGCTGGACCACTGACTCAGAAGGAAACTGGCCTCCCAGACTTTGAAGACTTTGGGCTCAAATGCTTGGGTTTAGCAACAGCATCCCTCTTGTCTGTCACAGGTATGGTAGAGACCCCAGATCAAAGTGACACCTTAACAGGGGTGTTTTTTTTTTTTTATCACTGTAGGTAAGGAAACCTGGAAGAACAATCAAGTCCAGTTTGTAAATAATATTTTGTGAGAACATTCTGAGATTGGGAAAGCTTTCCTGTAGTAGTCCTGTTGACTACAAAGGGTGAGCCTTTCCTTGTAGCATGCTGTATTTGCTGGTGATTGTTGGAATGTGGAGTGAACTACCTCAGGTCATCTAGTCATGATGCCTGGCCACTGTGGGTCTCCAGGCAACCTGGATTCATAACCAAGACATTGTTGGATCTTGTGACCGAGGGATGCACTGAGAGTGTACACACTTCCTATAGTGTCACTCCCTTCAGCCACAAATAGGAAATAAACATATAGTCAGTTCTCATTATTCACATCGTTGTGTTCTATAAAGTTTGTATAAATACTGAATGGGCAAATACTGAACCATCGCTTCTAGGGAAATATTGGCTTAGGTCTCTGTGAACCTCTGGTTATATTTTTTTTCAGTGATCAATACATAATCTTTTTATGTATGTTTCTGTTTAAAGACATCTTATTTAATATATAGTTGATTCATTAACATTGAATTTCATGGCCAACAGGACTAGAATTCACCCCTGAGTGAAGCTTATCTAACACAGGTACCTTCCTTGTGAGGCTCATTACAGCTTTCCAGAACTTAGGACACTAGCCAGCACTTGAGCATGGGGGCATTTTAAACAGTGAAATCACCAGCAAAAAGCACAAAAATGTGAACAGTGTGACACTAAATATACCATGAAAAGGACACTTGTTTACCGTATGAGAGCTGAGATAAGAAGGCAGGTGTTATCTGTTCAACCTCAGCTGGGAATGCGCATGTCAGGCAGCTCAAAATCCACCCTCACCCCCCACTCTATGCGTGTGCACAGATGACTGTGAAAGCAGGGTAAATATTGATACTGGGGTTGCAAGTAAACTTTAATGAGTAGATGAATTCACAAATATGGAATCCGTGAATAATGAGAATCTACTGTGTATTAGCATTTTCAGCTTTCATGGATGTCTATAATTTGGATTGGTTGAAGCTGATTATTCTAACCATTTAACACACCTTCTCACACTGAGATTCCATCTTTGTCCTGGTTGTTGTTGTTTAGTTTCTATGTTGTGTCTGACTCTTTTGAGACCCCACGGACAGTAGCCTGCCAGGCTCCTCTGTGAGTGGGATTTCCCAGGCAAGAATGCTGGAGTAGGTTGCCATTTCCTTCTCCAGGGATTGAACCCATGTCTCCTGCATTGGCAGGCAGATTCTTTATCACTGACACCATGAAAGCCCCAGCCATCTCACTGGTTGCTTTTAATATGTAACACAGATTGTCCTGGGATCAAAATCAAATCAGTGCAAATGCCTATACGCTTTTCATATATGGATGCAGTATGGTGGGGGAGATATTCAGAAAGATGGAAAGACACGAGAAGTTCCACCTACAGCCTCGTTCTTCTGATGGCTGCAAGTTGGTTGTGGCAGTTCTTGTGTCCTATTCAGACACAAAAGAGAAACTGTTTCTTCCTGTATCTTGTAAAAAATTCTCTGAAGCATTTTGAGGGATTTCCTTTTGCATCTCATAGGCTAGGAGTATGTCACATGTCTAGCCGTTTACTGGCAAGGGTAATAAGACGATAATACAAGACAAACCGCCACTCCAGTACTCTCGCCTGGAAAATCCCATGGACAGAGGAGCCTGGTAGGCTGCAGTCCATGGGGTCGCTAAGAGTCAGATACGACTGAGCGACTTCACTTTCATGCATTGGAGAAGGAAATGGCAACCCACTCCAGTGTTCTTGCCTGGAGAAGCCCAGGGACGGGGGAGCCTGGTGGGCTGCTGTCTCTGGGGTCTCACAGAGTCGGACATGACTGAAGCGTTGTAGCAGCAGCAGCAGCAGCAGCAATTCACTCCTGGGGTTGGGGATGCACACACTTTTCTGAAGCACATGGCTTTGCAGGAAAGTTGATTTTGAACAATGCTGGGGCTCTCTCAGAAGAGGAAAGGGAAACGAATTTCTGATAATCAGACAATAAGGTCTACCAGAGTCAATAATGAAAGAATATGCACTAATGTGGATTTCCCTGGTAGCTCGGATGATAATCTGCCTGCAGTGCAGGAGACCAGGGTTCGATCCCTGGGTTGGGAAGATCCCCTGGAGAAGGGAATGGCGACCGACTCCAGTATTCTTGCCTGGAGAATTCCGTGGACAGAGGAACCTGGCAGGCTACAGTTCATGGGGTCAAAGAGAGTCAGACACGACTAAGTGACTAACACTACTACGGCTACTCTGCACTAGTATGGGCTTCCCAGGTGGCGCTAGTGGTAAAGAACTCGCCTGCCAATGCCGGACACATAGAGACCTGTGTTAGATCCCTGGCTCTGAAGATCCCCGGGAGGAGGGCATGGCAGCCTACTCCAGTATTCTTGCCTGAAGAATCCCCATGGGCAGAGGAGCCTGCTGGGCTACCGTCCATAGGGTTGCAAAGAGTCAGACACAAATGAAACAACTTAGAACACACACACACATTCACTAATATATGGGAAGAATTTTAATCTCAAACTGAGTTTATGTTTCACTTTTTGTCACAGTTTCTACCACCCTCAGCAGACTGTTGGGCCAATTCCACAGTGCCCTCCCAGATACTTTATTTATTCTCAGAGGATGTCTTCAGAGGTTCATTCTTTCTTCAGATGCACATAAAAGAAGCTCTCTTTCAAACCATGGGGGAAAAAACTGAGCAAGAATTTGTTGGACAAATTTTGCTATAGTAGATAAAGAGGAGTCCAGATTCTTTGCTACTGCCCCCTTTGAGAGAAGGAGTCTAATTGTCCACCCCTTGAATTGAACTGGTCTTTTGTGGATTTACCTGATTAATAGAGGTGAAGTTCTGGAACTTCTGAGATTAGGTCATAAGAAATCTTGCAGCTTTCTCCTAGACCTGTTGGAATAGTCACTCTTGAAATAGGGCCACTTTGTTGTGAAGAAGTCCCAGTATCCCAGGGAGAGGTCTAAGAAGAGGTGGAGAAAACTCAGACTCCTAGATCACAGTCCTGGCTAAGCTCCCAATTGAAAACCAGCATCAGCTTGCCAGGCGTGTGAGTGGAGTGCACTGTCTCAGCATGGATCTGCCAGCCCTAGCTGAAGACACTTGGAGCAGAGATGAACCATCTCCACTGACTTCTACCCTAATTACAGATTCCTGAACAAAATAAACAATTATTTTTGTTTTCAGCCACTGTAGTTTTGGATGGTCTGTTATTAAGCAATATATAACCAAGATGCTTACGAGAAAAAGTAAGACAGGCTCAAGAATGCTCTAATACTAGATGGAGGCTTTAAGAGCCAATAGACCTTCAGTTAAACTCATATTAATCACTCTATCCCCATTATGGTGCTCAAAAATGCCTAACAAATGAATGAATGAATGACCAGTTCATTTCTTCTCCCTTTAGAATACTCAGGGAATAAGAAGAAATGCTTAAGCTGTTCTTTTCTAGGAATATGATTTCAAGCTTTGAGCCTGTTTCTTTGGAACATCCAGAAAAATCCTAGAATCAAAGGGTTGAAAGGTAACATGTGTAATTTGTCACCCTGCCCCGGGGTTACATGGCACTTCATTTCAACACTTTCCAAGTTGGTTTTATTGCCTCTTTAACTTTTCTCTTGAAAATCTCCAGAGAAGGAAAGCATCAGCTTCAGTTTTGTGACAAGTGAGTCATTGATGTTAGTCAAGATAATGGAGAAAAGAAACCTTTCCCCCTTAATTGAGAAGAAAAAAGAATTTTAATCAATATTTTTCTTAAATGTACTTATTTATGCAGATGGTGACTGCAGCCATAAAATTAAAAGACGCTTACTCCTTGGAAGGAAAGTTCTGACCAACCTAGACAGCATATTAAAAAGCAGAGATATTACTTTGCTAACAAAAGTCTAGTCAAGGCTATGGTTTTCCAGTAGTCATGTATGGATGGACTATAAAGTTGGACTATAAAGAAAGCTGAACCCCAAAGAACTGATGCTTTTGAACTGTGGTATTGGGGAAGACTCTTGAGAGTCCCTTGGACTACAAGGAGATCCAACCAGTCCATCCTAAAGGAGTCAGTCCTGGGTGTTCATTGGAAGGACTGATGCTAAAGTTGAAACTCCAATACTTTGTCTGCCTGATGTGAAGAGCTGACTCATTTGAAAAGACCCTGATGCTGGGAAAGATTGAAGGTGGAAGGAGAAGGGGATGACAGAGGATGAGATGGTTGGATGGCATCACCAACTCAACGGACGTGAGTTTGGGTAAACTCCGGGAGTTGGTGATGGACAGGGAGGCCTGGTGTGCTGCAGTCCATGGGGTCACAAAGAGTCAGACACAACTGAGCGACTGAACTGAACTGATACGTTTTATGTAATGAAGTCTGCTGAATTTTTGAATGATTTCCCAACAGATGATAGATTTCCCATTTCTTCCACAGGGGTATTTATGACAGTCTGCAGAACAGAGCCTCACCTTGTGGAACCTGGTGGCCCACTTCTGTGGCCTGCAGAGGCCAGGTCTCTGTGATGGGGACATCGCTTCAGTGGCTGGGTTCAGGAAGAGCCAGAGAAGCGAAAGTTAGGGTTAAGCTTGCTACCTTGCTGGGCCTCACCATTAAGTGCTTAAGCATATAGTGTTCAAGGGAAATAGATGGGGAAACAGTGCAAACAGTGTCAGACTTTATTTTTTTGGGCTCCAAAATCACTGCAGATGGTGATTGCAGCCATGAAATTAAAAGACGCTTACTCCTTGGAAGAAAAGTTATGAGCAACCTAGATAGTATATTCAAAAGCAGAGACATTACTTTGCTGACTAAGGTCCTTCTAGTCAAGGCTATGGTTTTTCCAGTAGTCAGGTATGGATGTAAGAGTTGGACTGTGAAGAAGGCTGAGCCGAAGAATTGACGCTTTTGAACTGTGGTGTTGGAGAAGACTCTTGAGAGTCCCTTGGACTGCAGGGAGATCCAACCAGTCCATTCTGAAGGAGGTCAGCCCCGGGATTTCTTTGGAAGGAATGATGCTAAAGCTGAAACTCCAGTACTTTGGCCACCTCATGAGAAGAGTTGACTCATTGGAAAAGACTTTGATGCTGGGAGGGATTGGGGGCAGGAGGAGAAGGGGACGACAGAGGATGAGATGGCTGGATGGCATCACTGACTTGATGGACGTGAGTCCGAGTGAACTCTGGGAGTTGGTGATGGACAGGGAG
Source organism: Redunca redunca (assembly GCA_006410935.1). NCBI lineage: Eukaryota > Metazoa > Chordata > Mammalia > Artiodactyla > Bovidae > Redunca > Redunca redunca. Next base: position 127,053 of record SJYQ01001970.1, read on the forward strand.
GCCTGGCATGCTGCAATTCATGGGGTCGCAAAGAGTCGGACACGACTGAGCGACTGAACTGAACAGGGACGCCTAGGCCCTTCAGGTGGATTTTGTATCTGGAGGGCGTTTTTCTTTGAGGGGGACGTTATGACCCATGCAGTCTTTGCTTCAGAGATGACTTCAGTCTATTGAATTATGTCTTTAGTTTCCATATCTACTTTAAGAAGGCAGATAGAAACAGTTGTGAAAGACTGTGAACTAGAGTTGAGGAAGAATTGACCGTTCATAGAGATTGGGTTCATAAATCTTTCTGGTTGTGCATCCCGTGTTCCCTAGTTAATGTGAAAAATCAAGTTAGGGTATGTGTTTTGCTGAAATGTATTTCTATGTCTCTTATTGTGCTTCTGTCCCTCTCTTTGCCTCTGGTTTTGTCTTTTAATTTTCTGTCTTTCTAGACATTTGCTCTGTCTGTGTATCTTATTTAGCATTAAAATCAAACTGCAGTACATATGCCAAATTATGAGGAAGTTTTCCTTATATAACTTACATCAGTTGATTATTTTTATGTGGATACTGGCCCTCAGTATTAAAAAGTTTCCTCTCCACCAGGTGAGACCCCGGATGTGATGCTTTTAAGGGCCTGCTTCCTCTTTCTGATCCTCTTTTATTTAAGTAATTCGGAAAGAGAACTGAAATTATCTGCTCATAAGCCCTTACAGGACTTTCTTCCCTCTGTTCAGGCCAGAATGCCAGCTAGCACGGAGGCCCCTGTGTCATTTAGTCTTGGCCTTGGTGGTCTTTCCTGCAAACAAGAATGCTCCTCAACCTCCTCGCAAGTCAGTTCATGTATGGAACAACATCTCACTACCCCATCTGACCCCACTTCCACCTGGGAAAAGATAAAGTGTGAGATATGAAACTGCCCGATTTTCTAACTTTTCTCCTTTGAGAACGCCATCGACCCTGAATCCTGGGTTCTGTTGTAGAGCCATGACACTAAGGTCATAATATTTAAACCCTGCATGCCACCCAGATACGACAGACTGCTGCAGTCCCCGAAGAGTCCTTCTTTCTTTCACTTCCCAGACTTTCTCACAGTTATCTGTGTCTGGGCAACCGAATTCCAGCCAATAGAGAGTGAGGGAACCGGATGCAGGCCACTTCCGGCTGGATCTAACCGTCTGTTTTGCTCCTTCATTCTTCCCGCTTCTGCCCAGACAGAACAGCAGTGCCCAGGGTGACCTGGGAGCATCACTTGGGAGATGACAGAGCAGTTATCCACACACTGAATAAGGACATGGAACAGACCTTCCTCTTCCATATCTAGAATGACCCAGTGTTCAGTGAACAGTTTCAACCTAACATGCTGACACTTTGTTAGGAGGCTTAGTGGTGAGAACTCTAGGTAAGCATTCCAAAGCATCGCTTGTGTGTGTGTGCACACTGCCTGGGGAAAACCAACCCTCTCCTGACATACCGGGGTCTGTCAGTTAGCTTTATGCTGTTCAACAGACCACTGCCATATGTAATGACTTAAGACGATAACATTTGACTTAATGAGTAATGAATGATATTATTAGCTTATGATGCTGGGCAGTCTGCTCTTGCTTGGGCAACTCAGCAGGCAGCTTGCCTGGGGCTGAAAGGTCTAGGATGGCCTCATGGCCAGGACTGTTCAATCTGATCATCTCTAATCCCACTCAATGCTCTAATTTTATCTTTCTTTCCCAGCAGAGGAGTCAGGTCCGAAGTGCACGTTATGGGAACTAAAAGCATAGTCTGTGTGTTGTTGACTGTGGTGCAGGGGCACCCCGTGCCCAGCCCAATGCTGAGTGAGACTCAGAGCAAACAAAGTAGATGCCAGAGCCAACGGCAGAGTCAGGGCAGTGCTGTGCCAGCCCAGCTGTGGCGACTTCCATCTCCTTTCAAGTTCAACTCGGGCGAGTGGGAGGTGGGAATCCATTTTTATTTCTGGTCTGCTTCCTGCCGATTGTGATTCTTCCGTTCATGCCCTGTGCAAGTTGAATCTCACCTCCACTGTCCTCCTCAGGGCCAGTTTCTCCTTTTTTTTATAGTTGTTTTCTTTTGTGGGGGTGATGGATAGATGCAGCAACATTTTCCAAACACAAATAAACCAGAGTGGAAGGTGCCCTTGAAAGCGCCAGTGCTTGGAGGGAAGTCCTGGACCTCTGCAGAGCTGTCAGCCTCCTGGGGGTCTGGTTTGTTGCTTAGGGAAGGATAGGTGGCATTGAATTTCTTAAATCCTCTACTTTAAGATGGCAGCAATCAAAAACCTTGAAACCTGCTTGAAATTACCATCTTTTAATGCCTGGAAAAAAACCCTGTGTCCTCAGGGGGTGGGGTCAGAATTGTAAGTTTTGTCTTCCACCCAAACACACAGTGGTAATGCCGAGAGATCCTGGGGCTTCCACATCCCCCCACACCTTCCATCCTCCAGGGACCTGTTCCAGGGGGTTCAGCGGGAAGAGTGCCCCGTGTGCAGCCTCTTTCCCTCTAGCTTTTACATGTTTTCTTCCAAATAAAAAATTGGGTTAAATTCAGGCAGAGAAAATCCATGAAGGGAAAAGGAGCCACAGGAGAGCACCTCCCTGCCTAAGGAGGGGAGAGGAGTTACTGCGGATGGAGCGGAGGAACGGGTGGACAGTGGGCGTCAGAGCCTCTGGGCTCTTCGGGTCTCACAACAGTGACTCCCCTCATTCCTCCACTGCTCCTTCTCAGTTCAGTTCAGTTGCTCAGTCGTGTCCGACTCTTTGTGACCCCATGGACTATAGCACGCCAGGCGTCCCTGTCTATCCCCACCTCCTGGAGCTTGCTCAGACTCATGTCCATTGAGTTGGTGATGCCAACCAACCATCTCATCCTCTCTTGTTCCCTTCTCCTCCCACCTTCAATCTTTCCCAGTATCAGGGTCTTTTCCAAGGAGTTAGTTCTTCGCATTAGATGCCCAAAGTATCGGAGTTTCAGCTTCAGCATCAGTCCTTCCAAAGAATATTCACGACTGATTTCCGCTCCTCCTGCCATCTCAATAATTGGCACCCTGAGGGCCTGCTGGGCTGGTGGCAGCAGAGAAGCTCAGGAGGGTCCAGCCCAGGGCTTGAAGACCACTTGACTGAGCAGGAGAGCTCAGACGTGCACAACCAGGGGCTCCAGACCAGAAATTAATTCTCTGAAAAGAACAGAGAAGGTGCAAGTGGTGATGGTGGCCCTGGGGGAAAAGGAGGATGAGAAGGAAAGAAAGGAGAAGGATTAAAACGGATCGTCCCAGCCGTGTCCTGCAAACGGGAGACTTTTTATTCCACTGTTGCTTCTTCTAGCAATTACAGTTGAGAATCAGGAAGAAACACCAACCAGCAATGGGCAGCCCTTTCCTATGCTATGAAACTGTTAGCATCATTCCTGCCCTGGAGGAGATCTTCAACAAGGGCCAGTTTCTTTTTGAGAATAAAAAATTAAACAGAGTTATCAGATTTCCAGTTAAGCATTTTCAACTCTGGTCAACTGTTTAATGACTGTGCTGGGTCAATAAAAAAATAGAGCCGATTGAAAGAGAGACTCTAATTATGAGCAACAATGACCATTAGTGATAGCAATTGGAGATCGATGAGTGGGTGTTAAGAGATCAAAAAGAGCTTGGATGCAGACTAAAAAGGAGAGGAAGTTGGTGAATGTGGGTAAATATGAACTACTGAGAAAAGGAAAGGGAGATGATGCACAATGCAGTCGAGTTTGCCAGGGATATTTTGTGAAGCTCTCGGCAAAGAAAGGAAAGAAGCGACATGATCCCTTTCTGGCCTAAAACTGATACCATGGAAGGGCTGGGAAAGAAAAAAAATGACTGAGAGCCTGATCGGAGAAGGCAGGGAACCTTGTGCAAGAGTTTAATAAGAAAGCCATTAAATGAGACTTCTTAGAGGCATTTCATCCAACTACTGCTTACGATGTTTGCTGGTCCATTCTGGCCATGATGAAAGTTTAGAGGTAACTAGTGTAACTAATAAATCCTCAGTCTTATTAGTTTGTGTCCTGCATGTAAGAGTGCACTTTCTTTTAACATCCCAATTAATTTACTCCAGTACCCATCGGCCTAATTGCAGGAAATTAGTTTCTCTCAAAAGTTCCCCAGCTAATTCTAAGATAACTTCCTTACTGCATAATTAAAAGGGCTCAACTGAATTACTGCTCTGAGAACAAAGGGATAGACTGCTTCAAAGGCAAGTTCTGGGCTGCATCCAGAAAGCAGAGACTCTTTTGTTACTTTCAGAAGGAAGTTATTTTTTTCAGCTTTCAAGCAAGCACAGTTGATCTCTGCTGGTACCCGAAGTGCCTGCTGGGTACCAGACACTTTGTTCGGCATGACCTTAGATGAGATACAGGTTTAACTGCATAGACAAGTCCCCAGGTAACAGGGGCATAAGGAGCATAGCAGTTTGTCTCTCTCTGGAAGTGTGGCTGGCTTGTCGGCCCTGCTCTGCAGAGTCATTCGAGGGGTCAAGTGTTGTTGACTTTGCTGCTCTGCTGTCCTCAGGGTGTTGTATCCCAAGGTGGCTCCCCATCCCATCATATGCCAGCCCCAGAAAAGGAGAAAGGGGAGAAGAGGGCAGGTGCAGAACTCACACACAATTTTTTTTTCAAATTCCAGAACTTAGGCATATGATCATATCTAGCTGCAAGGGAGGTTGAAAATACAGGTTTTACTCTGAGTCAGCTCAGTACCACATCAGTTCAGTCGCTCAGTCACGTCCAACTCTTTGCAACCCCATGGATTGCAGTACACCAGGCCTCCCTGTCCATCACCAACTCCTGGAGTTTACTCAAACTCATGTCCATTGAGTTGGTGATGCCATCTAACCATTTCATCCTCTATTGTCCCCTTCTCCTCCCGCCTTCAATCTTTCCCAGCATCAGGGTCTTTTCCAATGAGTCAGCTCTTCGCATCAGGTGGCCAATTTGGCCACCTTCCAGTGAATATTCAAGACTGATTTCCTTTAGGATGGACTGGTCCAACGGACTCTCAAGAGTCTTCTCCAACACTACAGTTCAAAAGTATTGATTCTTCAGTGCTTAACTTTCTTTATAGTCCACCTCTCACATCCATACATGACTACTGGAAAAACCATAGCTTTGGCTAAATGGACCTTTGTTGGCGAAGTAATGTCCCTGCTTTTTAATATGCTGTCTATGTTGGTCATAGCTTTTCTTCCAAGGAACAAGCATCTTTTAATTTCATGGCTGCAATCGCCATCTGCAATGATTTTGGAGCCCAGAGAAATAAAGTCTCTCACTGTTTCCCCATCTATTTGCCATGAAGTGATGGGACCAGATGCCATGATCTTAGTTTTCTGAATGTTAAGTTTTAAGCCAACTTTTTCACTCTCCTCTTTCACTTTCATCAAGAGGGTCTTTAGTTATTCTTTGCTTTTTGCCATAAAGGTGGTGTCATCTGTGTATCTGAGGTTATTGATGTTTCTCTTGGCAATCTTGACTCCAGCTTGTGCTTCATCCAGCCTGGCATTTTGTATGATGTACTTTGCATATAAGTTAAATAAGCAGGGTGACAGTATACAGCCTTGACATACTCCTTTCCTGATTTGGAACCAGTTTTTTGTTCCATGTCCAGTTCTAACTGCTGCTTCTTGACCTGCATACAGATTTCTCAAAAGGCAGGTGGTCTGGTATTCCCATCTCTTTCAGAATTTTCCACAGTTTATTGTGATCCACACAGTCAAAGGCTTTGGCATAGTCAATAAAGCAGAAGTAGATATTTTTCTGGAACTCTCTTGCTTTTTCAATGACCCAGTAGATGTTGGCAAGTTGAACTCTGGTTCTTCTGCCTTTTCTAAATCCAGCTTGAACATCTGGAAGTTCACAGTTCATGTACTGTTGAAGCCTAGCTTAGAGAATTTTGAACATTACTTAGCTAAGGTGTGAGATGAGTACAATTGTGCGGTAGTTTGAACATTCTTTGGCATTGCCTTTCTTTGTGATTGGATTGAAAACTAACCTTTTCCAGTCCAGTGGCCACTGCTGAGTTTTCCAAATTTGCTGGCATATTGAGTGCAGCACTTTCACAGTATCGTCTTTTAGGATTTGAAATAGCTCAACTGGAATTCCATCATGTCTGCTAGCTTTGTTTATAGCAATGCTTCCTAAAGTCCACTTGACTTTGCATTCTGGGATATCTGGCTCTAGAAGAATGACCACATGCCCAGCTGTAAATGTGATTTCAGTGGAAGAAAGACAATGTATATAATGAGTGAAAAGCAATAGTTGCTGCCAGAGGTACCCAACATACATTTTTTATCATTTAGTATTTACAGCAACTCTGAAAGATATAGTATCCCTGGGAAATTTAAGCTTAAGGAGGCATCTTCCTCCTTGGTCAAACTTACCAGGAAGTGAGAAGACAAGGAAGCCTAAGGACTATGGAGAGAAGGAGAGGGAAAGGGTAGGCCTGAGTTTAGGAGCAAGCAGGTCAATGACATGCCTGTCATCTAGAAGTCTCACGGTTTTGGCATGGGAAGTAATGTTACAGCTCAACAAAATGAGAACAGCTACATGACTGGTGTGTGCCCGAGAGATGTGTGCTTAAGTAAAACAGCTTAAGGAGAAAGAATTAGGACAGTTCTGAGTTTGAGTTTATAGTATAAGGTCGAAAGGAAAATAGTTTGTCAGTTGTGCTTTCTGAAAACCCTTGTCTCACTCACCCAGTGAAGAGACGGAGAACGTTTTGTGAATATTTGATAGGGCATCAGATTGAGAGTAGATATAAAACAACACCACATCCAATTTCCCTATTGTTCCCACCCAAATGTGAAATGATACTGGCATATCACAGAAATAAAGCTGCTCCTGTATGCCATCCAACATTGGCTAGAATCGCTTTCAAATTCCCAAATGTCACCTATTCCCTCTTACCCTCTGGCCTCCGGATATGCTATTCTTTCTCAAATTCCACTGCCCCATCTGTCTTCCGGTCCATCCTAGTCCTCTAACCCTCTCTCATTTTCCTTTGTTCAGCTATTGCCTTCTCATCCATTGTCTTAGCTCAAGGCCACTTTCTCAAGAGACCTTCTGCTAAACCCCAGTTAGACCTGCCTTCTCTGTATGGCACTGCTACACTACTGCTGCTAGTAATGAATCAAGTGATTAGTTAACCCTTATTGAACACTTACCACCTGCCAGGTCCTGGGCTAAGTGCTTTCTATGCATAATCTCACTTAGAGAGCCCAGTAAGGTGTGTACTATTAGTTTCCATACTTTAGGGATGAGAAAACTGAAGATCACAGAGGCGAAGAGTGTTGGTTTCCTACGGCTGCCGTAACGGATTACCACAGACTTGGTGACTTGGAACAACAGAAACTTATTCTCTTTTAGTTCTGGAGGCCAGGAGTCCAAAATCAAAGCATGGGCAGGCTCCAGGGGGAGAATACCTTCTTAGCTCATCAAGCTCCTGGAGGTTGCATGTGTACGATGGGAGGTATGGCCATGATTCGCGGAGGAAGTGATGAGCTCTAGCTGGGTTGGTCTTAGAGGTGGCTGATGACTTGGGGCTGGAGGGTTAGTGGAAGAAGGAAGGAGGGGAGAGGCCATCCAGAGGAGAAGGAAATGGCATGGGCAAACCATGGGGGCTGGGCTTACGTCGCCACATTCCTTTTTCCAAATGCTTCTTGCCTGGACTCCATAATAGTCCTTGAAGAACTGAGGTAAAGTTCACATGACCCAAAATGTTCACAAAACATAAAATCGTTCATTCCAAAGCGGCATGTAGTGCATTCTCAATGTGGTGCAGTCATCACCTCTATCTAGTTCCGAAACATTTTTGCCACCCCAGAGAAAAACTCTGTGCCCATCAGGCAGGCACTCCCCATCCGCCTTCTTCTCCCAGCCCGTGGCCACCACGACTCTGCTTTCTGTCTCCATGGAGTCTCCTATTCTAGGTATTTTACGTACATGGAATCAGTGACACCCGAGCTTTTGTATCTGAGCACCCTTAGATCTTTTTAACATGGCTTCCACCGTCCCTCTTTGTCTTTTCCAATCTGTCCTTCCTAAGTAGTCATGATGCTCTTTCTAACTGACAGAGCTGAGCCTGCCATTCCCTGTCTTTGAACTCTTCAAATGCTTCCAAACACCCTTGAGATGAACCGTGCGATCGTGCCTGCCTGCTTCTCCACCCTCAGCCTTCAGGCTCCTTGGTCCCCACGCATCACTCCCACTGCCCATGGAGTCCAGACCCAGCTCCTTTCCATTCTTTGCTCACCTCTGGGCCTCGCTGTAGTTGTGGCTCTTCCCTGGGCACTGTCTCCTCGTTCGCCATCCCGACCTTGTATTAGATGTGACTCCCCCCCTAGAAAGCTCCAGACTGGGTTAGTGCCCTCATTCTGGACCCCTCCTTTCTGCTTTCCTGCTGGTCCTGTAGCAGCTGTCCCTCTTCATTGCACCTTCTGGTTGAAATACCCGGTCTCCCCAGGGAATATTGGCCTTCTGGAGGCAGACGCTGTGTGGGTCTTGTTCATGCCTTAGCACACGGCAGCAGCTGGTAATGTTTCTTTAATGAAGGGAGGTAGGAAAGATATTTTAAAGGGATATCAGAGAATTTTTTAAAATGAGAGCTCAGATAATTGAGATGTACTGTTATGACCACACTGAGGAGAGCCTTGAATGCTAGGACTTTAGAGTTCATCTTGTAGGTCAAGGGTTAACAAATTCTAAACCTGCTGGAGGCCAGCAGGAACCACAGTGGGTGGAGGGCCGGGAAGGGTACAGAGGCGCTGGTGGGGGTGTGGTGAGCAGCAGAGAGCAGACGCCAGGGCCCAGGCAGCTGTTCTCAGCACCAGCTGATTATTGCCAGGTGGGAACGTGGGCCCGGAGTTGCCAAGCATTCTGAGTTTTTAAGAGAAGCCAGAAATATGAATGTGTGTGTGTGTGTGTGTGTGTGTGTGTACACGCACATGGAGACACACACAAGAAATCTCTATTTTAAAATGTATCTGAATCAAGTTTTTGAAAAACACAGCATGAGCCAAACAAAAGCCATCTGGGGCTGGATCCAGCTCAGAGGCTTCTAGTTTTCAGCCTCTGCTAGAGGCCTGAAGGACACTTGAGCTGGGAAGGAACAGATTGAAAGTGGCATTGTGGGGTGATAACCAATGGGTGATACACTACATTGCGATAGAGGGATTGCCTTGAGGCAAGACCAGCAAGAAGGCTGGCACACCAATTATGTTTCCTTCAGTATACCCTGGGCACCAGGTATATGCCATCCTCTGTAATAAGGGTGTTTTGGAAAAGAACTAAGATGGCAGCTGCAGGAATAAAACCAAGACCTTTTCTCTTGCTCCGGAGTTTCATTTTTCACTTCAAGGCTGATGTCTTGCTTTCCTAGCTCAGAGACCTTGTCTTGGTAACTCACTCAGGAGTTCAGTTCCTCTGAGACTAGTTCCCTGGCTTAGATATTTTTTAGAGACTTATTGAGATATAGTTGAGATACAAAGTTGCGCAAGTTTAAGGAGGATAAAGTCATAATTTGATATATATGCAAAATGATTACCCTGTATTGTTAGCTACTGCTTCTATCATTTCACATAATTATCATTTATTTTTTGTGGTGAGAACAGTTAAGATTTACTGTCTTAGCTACTTCCATGTATATAATACAGAATTATTAACTCTAATCATCATACTTTTCTTATAATCGCAAATTTTTGACCGACATCTCCCCCTTTCCTTTACCCCTTAGTCCCTTGTAAGCACCACTCTACTTTATAGTTCTATGAGTTTGGCTTTTTTAGATTCTACATATAAGTGACATCATACAGTGTCCATCTTTCTCTGATTTATTTCACCTATAAGAATAGTGGCGGGATTTCCTTCTTTCTCATGACTGGAATGATATTCCGTTGTGCATATCTCCATCCTGGAAGCTCCCATCTACATCCAGGAAAAATGTCTATACTCAGGCACCTTCCTAAAATTAGGAGGGGGAGAAAGACCTCTTGAGAGGGAATAAACTGCCCTAACATGGAGTTTAAGCTTTGAATATTCTTAATGGGCTACTTTATATATTTTTGTTTCTCTGCCATCAAATCAACAGTTCTTGAGGAACAAAGCAGTTATTATAACAAAATAAAATCTTTAAAAAGTACCTGACTCATAGTGTGTATATTCCATTCCCATCCCTCCAATACACACTATACAGCAGGCTATTGTACAGAAAATAAAGAGATGAGATCTTAAGAATGAAGACTATACCATCCCATACAGTACTTTGTATTTGGGTGTTGGGAACAAGGGAGAAGAAAGAATCCAAGGTGGGCCAAGTCTAAATGATCAGACTGGGAGAATGTAAACCATTAATAACATAAAAAGGAAAGCAGGGTGTTGTGGGATAAGGCTGGTTGGTCACAGTTTGAGTGCAGTTAACTGTATCCTGGAGGCGATCATTGCCCCAACCTTGCCCTGGCCTGCCAAGCATCTTGGGGGCCTGTCCTGTCACATTTTTAGCAGAGGCTGGTTGAGGGGAAGGAGAAGAGACAGTATAATCTGGCTGCCCCTCCATGGCCTAACCACCTTCTTTAATGGACAAAAATTAAGTCAAATAAATTTGCCTTTTTTTCTAGTGGTAACTTCTGACCCTAGCTGCAAAGGATCTTGGGAACTTTTCCTATTAATTTTGAATGCCTCTAGTATAATTGAGAGTTAATGATATATGTGTGAGATAATTTGAGAAAATAAACTGTATTTTTGATATTAGTGTTAGTTTAATCTTAAACTTTATTGTAGAATTAAATAAGCTCAGAATTGTAGAGTCTGAAGAAATCTTAGACTTAGTTTAACTTCACCCAACACAAAAATCCTTAGTAATAATACTTTGATGTTTTATCAATAAGGCAAGCTTTTTGTGGAAAGGGACTGTGTCATTTATTTTTGAATTCCAAGTGCCTTGCATAATAAGTGCTGGTTTTTGTAGCTGTTCAATATATTGATTAGTTGGTAAGAAGCCAGCCAACATATTTAAAAATAAGAAGTCTAAGTAAGTACCCAAATCTAGATTTTTGTTCAGTTTTGCAGGCTAAACCACAGATTTTAGAGAAACATCTAAATCAATGACTGTAATGGAAATTTTAAGACTATACAAAGGTTTACATCCTGATTTTCCAGACTGACTTATCAGAGTTAGAAATTAAAACACTTTGTTCAGGAAAAGTTCAAGTGGTGTTAGACCTAAACCTTGACTAGTTAAAAAGTAGATCACAAACTCTTGAAGACTTTAAAAAGACCTACCCCTTTTAAAAAAACAACCAGGTGGACTACAGAATCCTGACTTTAAAATATGCTTTTAATAATAATATTTTTAAGATTGAAAATAAAGATTTCACATCTGGGAATAAGAAAAAAAACAGATGATGAATTTTCTCTCCCAGAGATCAGGGATATCCCATCTAAAAGGACAAACCAAGAATGCTAGCTGGTCAGCATAATTACAGCAGCAGGGACTGGAGACTGTGTGATGGGAATATTCACAACAGAACAGGGTGTGAGCCCAAATAATAAAACTTAAAAACTTTCCCTAAAATGACGAGGGCCTAAATTGTTGCGTCTCCATAGTAACAGGAAATGCAATATTTATACCTGTATTTATCCTTCTTTTCAACTGAAAAAAAGGCATGGCATTTGCCATGGTAACACCCACATCATATATGCGTGTATCGCTTCAGATACGGGGCCTGCTGTTCTAAAAACAACAAACACATACCAAGACATGAGCGTCATGTGCAGCCTCTACTCACTTTACAGTGTTTTGATGGAAAAATATGTCCCTCTGGACCTTGACATCTTTTTCTCAAGGACTGTTTTCCAGTTTCAGTGGCAGAAAAGCCAGGTGTCTCTCTGCTTCTTTCTCTGCTTCCGAAGCCACAGTGAGAGTGATGCAGACGTGTCTTTCCAGGCGCAGGTGGCAGTGGGGGAAGGTTCGGGATGGAGTGTCGGGGACAGGATGGGTTGGAGGGGCCTGCGGCTCTGGCGGGAAAGGGGCAGATGGTGCTGTGACCACAGTGCCTGACCTGCGGTTTAGGCGCGTAAAGGAAATAGTCCCCTGCGTCCCTCGAGTGACTTGAGAAGCCTGGGAAGGCCTCTTTTCTCCAGAAGACATCTTCCTCACATTTACCTTGAGGGCTGAAATTCAGGCAGCCACATTGTCCAGTTGCAGCAGCAACATGGAGCCTTGCAACGTGATTATCTAGGTGCATTCAGCAGTAGTCCCAAAGTAGCCTGTACCACCTTGGGCGTATAAGTTGATGCATTCATTGGCTTGTCAGAGCCCAAGGAGAATTGGACTTAGGGCTGACACTCAAACAGGGTAGAGGAGAAGGAAGGTGTTGGAGGTGGGTTGCTGCTGAGTGGCTTCAGAATTTGGGGACTTCAGCAGAACTGGGCATAGGGTGGGGCTCAGTGTACTGAGAGGGGAAAGGAGAATGAATAAATAACTGGAGAAAGATCGATCGTGTCAGCTGTGTGGCAGATACCATGCTCCGAAAATAAACTCTGCAATTTTGTCTGTGGCTGCCCAGGTTTTCAGCTTTCTAATTTACCCTGCTGTTGGCCTGAGATAAAAGCCTGGGGTCTGGCTAAGAATCAAAGGTTCTGTGCTGTATTGTATGGCCTCCATCCCCATCCTCTCCGGACCGTTCTTGATAACATCTTTCTCAGCTTTGCATCTTTGGGATGACCATGTATCCGCAGGAGAGAGCAAACTTCCGTTGCTCACTGACATTTCCTGTCCTTATTTTATTTGGCGCTTCCCTTCTCCACTTTTCTTTTATTTCCAGTTCTGTGGCCCTTATTTTTGGTAGCTCCTGACCAATGTTGAGGAAAAGTAAGAGTGCTCTGAGCTGGGAGTAGGGCTTTGATGTTCTATTCTCAGCTTTGAGTCCCATTGAGCAGGAGGTACTTCTGGCTGCCTAGTCCCATTAGTCAGGCTAGGCTGTGCTGCAGTGATGAACACACTCCAAAATCTCAGTGGCTTAGCATGTAAAGGCTTATTTCTTGTAGAAGAAAAGCTTGGCCGTTCCCAAGGGCATTTTCCTGCCTCACCTTGACTCAGAAATGCAAGCCGCTCAACATCTGGTTAATGCTTTTAGAAGCAGCAGACAGACTCAGAGGGTCACGCACTGGCTCTTCAGCATTTCTGTCCAGAAAGTGAGCTGTATCACACTCACTGATGGCCCATTGACCAGATCTAGCCATACGGTCTGCCCCCAGCCATTGGGCGTGTGGGAAACGTGGCTAAGCTCATGATATTCAACGAGCGGCCAGTGTTTCTGCTTGTGATGTGCTTGTGATGTCTAAGAAGATACTCAACCTTCTCAGACTTGTGCTTCCAACAATCAGGGTAGTGAGTGTGAAGTTAAGGTAAAGCGATCAGTTGTTCAGTGATCCAAGTGAAATCTGAAGATATCACACGACACCACATGAAGTAGGAAAAAAAAATAATATGTGCCACTTTTGCTAAAAATGGCCCTTCTGGTAACTGTCCTCACACAGGTCTGACAAGTTGAAGAGCCCCCTCCGTGGTACCACACGTTGCGTGTTACTCTCTCAGTACAAGCTGGAAATAGCTCCTAGTGTGGAACCATTCATGGCTGGAGCTTCTTGACTGTTCCAAGTACCAACGCCCCAGTGCTGGGGATTTATCACTTAAAATTTTTTTAAAATTTATTTTTGGCTGTGAGGGTTCTTTGTTACCGCGCAGGCTTTTCTCTCGTTCTGGTGCGTGGGCTTCTCATTGCGGTCGCTTCTCTTGCTGAGAACCATGGGCTCTGGGCGGGTGGGCTTCAGCAGCCGTGACGCCTGGGTTCAGCAGTTGCAGCTCCCAGGTTCTAGCGCACAGGCTCAATAACTGTGGTGCACGGGCTTAGTTCTTCCGCCGCATGTGGGATCTTCCCAGATCACGGATCAAACCTGTGTCTCCTGCACTGGGAGGTGTTTTTTTTTTTTTCTCTACCACAGAGCCCCCAGGGAAGCCCAGTTTGTCACTTCTGTATCTCAACAGTTCCCCTTGGGTTTCTGGCACCACAAACGCCTGTCTGTACACAATTTATTCTTTTACCAAAGACAAGCTGGCATATCAGAGAGAGTGTGTATCTGCTTTAGAGACACGATTGTTCTAGAAAATTACTGACTTTATCCGAATTATAAAAACAAGCCTCTCAAATGCCAACAACTGCCAACTAGGGATATTGTGAAGATTAATCAAAAGAGGTGAAATGATGACAATAGAATGGCGAGTGTCTCAGGAGTGGCGTGAAGTGTCAGTTGGGAAGCTGACAAGATCTCGATGACTAAGGTTACCCTCCGCAGTGACAGAGACGAGGCCGACTGGACTCTGGTCTTGCTGAGGGGAGAAGTGCCGTGTGATCCACCGAGTCTCACAACCAGGCGGAAGCTGCCTGGTTCTGCTGGGGCGCTGACGTCTAGCAGAGCATTAAAGCGAGGATGGCTCTTCCAAGTGTGAGGCCTGTGCACCTGCACAGCTTGCACACCCAGGAAGCTGGCCCTGGTAAGCATAGGAGGTAAAATAAAGGTCATTGCTGACTCCGTCCGCTGTGGATCCTGGAGTTTGAGTCTAGTTGTTCCTGAGTGGGGCTCAATCGGTCACTGTAAGCAGGAGGGCATGGTGACAGACCCTTCAGAGAGCTGAACTGCAGAGAGTAGACCCTGACCAGCACAGGTGAGCCCCCATACAGGACTTTCCCTCCCCTCCCCTGAAACCTCGTCATGGGACAGAGGGGTAGTGGGAGTAAGATGGGCATGGGCAAGTGCGTGCCCTTTCCTCCTCCAGGCCCAGGTCTTGACTACCCACTCTGTTTTCACTTTGCATCCCAAATAATCCACTTGCGCAGAAGCATCAGTGAACGCTGAGACTCTTTGTAGCTTTCTAGAAGAAATCTAGGGGTACGCACCCTCGTCATCTGCAAAGAACTTAAAATCTCCAAGTATCTGTTTTGTCCCTGGTCCCCTGTGTCGCCTCCCTCCTCTTTACTCTGCTGCTTTCCTTTCCTACCCTCAGCTCCCCTGGCTTCCTCCCCTTTATTTCAGGAACTCCAGACTCCTGACTTTTTAACCTATCATGCAGTTCAGCTCTGATGCAGCATCTAACTCCCAACAGAACAGAGAGATAAAGAGCCCTTCAGCCAGTCTGACCTTCTCCACAGAAGGTGATTTAGTGACTATCTGGGTGACTCACCATGCCCTTTGGGGTCTCCTTCTTCACCTCAAGCGATAAATCGATGCTAATTAATTCATTCACAGTCAATGAATACTACTTTCACTATACTTTCTCATGACACTTCTATCCCAGATTTCACGTGGAAGGTCCCCATTACTATCCAGCATGGGGGGTGGGGAAGGTGGGGAGAGCTGGGGCAGTGTGTTCTTCCTAAGTGAGATGGGTCTTCCCCCTGAGTTCTGGCGGAAAGGGGTTTGTCTTCCTGGGGTTCTGGGGGCAGATAGCGGTGCTGAGTCCCACTTCTGCATTGCTGCTACTCTCTGTTCAGGGACCACTTCATTCTCTGCCATGAGCCTGCTTTTATTCTGTCTTACTTATAGTCTTGGTCTAGACAAGTATCACCACTAGAAAGAAATGGTAAGCAATGAAAGTATAGAGTTCTGCGTCCTTTGGTATTGTCACGAGAGAATGCTTCATAACTGGCCGGCTTTTGTCTCGACTAAGAGAAATGCTTTTCAACCAGACCAAGAGGCGCACTTACAGGGAAAAGAACACAGGAAAGAAATATCAGCCATCTGAAGAAAGAGACAGATGCTGTCTGCTCTTCCCTCGTGGGAAACATAACACCAGGATTAGTGTTGCTAGGTGTGGTCTAATGAAGTCAGCGGCTCAAAGTTGGAAGGAACCCTGCTCCTCAGGAGAGCAGTATTCATGTACTAATCTAGCATAGTAGTCAGTTTCTTTTTAGTGGAAGAAAAACTCCAATAAAAACACAAAAACTTAGCATCTTTCCGGACCAAACTTGGGAATATAGTGCAACCTGGGCTGGAATTGCATCCTCTCTTCAGGAAGGGCACCTGCGTCACCCTCTCCTGTGTAGGTGGGCATCTGATGCTCACAGAGGCTCTGTCTCTCCTTATTTCAGTTCCAACCCTGACCCTCTCTCTCCTCTCGGTTACATCAAGCTAGGAGCAACCCTGGGCCGATGCACAGATCTATAGAGAGGACTTTTATATGAGGTTAGGATTCTTACCCTCTTGGGGACTGGTCTCATTTATGGTAGTGCCACAGAATTTAGCTTAACACCTGGCATGCAGTGCCTGGCAATAAATACTTGTGGAGTAAGTGAAGAAACAGAAGAAAAATTGAATGGTTTCCTTCAAAGGAATTTTCATGTTAAGTGTGGGGCATCAATTCTGGAGCAATTTAGGAGACTAAAGACAGTAAGAAAAAAAAAGTCACAGCAAAAACAAGACCTGGAGCTGACTATGGCTCAGATCATGAGGTCCTTATTGTCAAATTCAGACTTAAATTGATGAAAGTAGGGAAAACCACTAGGCCCTTCAGGTATGACCTAAATCAAATCCCTAATGATTATATAGTTCAGTTCAGTCGCTCAGTCATGTCCAACTCTTTGTGACCCCATGGACTGCAGCACGCCAGGTCTTCCTGTCCATCACCAACTCCTGGAGTTTACTCAAATTCATGTCCATTGAATTGGTGACCCCATCTAAACATCTCATCCTCTGTCACCCCCTTCTTCTCTTGCCTTCAGTCTTTCCCAGCATCAGGGCCTTTTCCAATGACTTGGCTCTTTGCATCAGGTGGCCAAAGAATTGGAGCTTCAGCTTCAACATCAGTTTTTCCTGTGAATTTTCAGGGTTGATTTCCTTTAGGACTGACTGGTTTGATGGGGGAGTAGTAAAAAAGGTATAGCTGCAAAAGGAGATGAAAGAAGAAAAGTCACTAAGGACTAGTGAGATTGAGACCCAGGGGAAAATCTTTCTGAGTATAAGAACTGTGAGAATGTGATGTCATTGCCTATGATAGAGATAGCAGGCTTGCTTCTTAAAGTTTTGCAAATTTGCCTGGTTGCAGTCAGACTTTGGGGAACAATGTCTGACTGGTAGGGGAAAAGTACAAGATGATTCAATAAATCTTTTTCATTTCTAATATCTATGACTCTGTGAAACAAAAACACTAGTCATAGACCCCCTAAAAAGCAAGACATTTCAGTGCTGGCCTGATCACAAAGATCAGAATTAATGTTCATATCTAGAGTTTTAATTCTCACAATCTGTCATTCACAAGAAGACAGTAGGAGGGATGTTCTGCAGTCTCTTGGTTTCATACTTACTGCTGCTTTCCAGCACTGGGCATTTCAGAAGGTGTCAGAAAACAACAGAACCAGTTAGGTTAAAAGCTCGAGGGCCATCTGACATTCCTGTTCTACCACCTGGGGCTGGAACCACGCGTGGCATCCAAGAGGCTTTGCTGCTGCTTCCGCCTAGTCACATTCTGGTAAATATCACCAGGATGAGTGACGGCCCATCCAGGCTGGTTTCTGTGTTCTTTTGACAAGTCTGCATCATTCTTTGAGTATTTTCTTGCTTTCCACGCATGACAAAATGTTATAGGTTCATTTTCTACTTTCTTTACCTTAGTTTTGGAATCAATTTTTCTATAGAAGTCTGTTTTTGCAGTGAAGAAGCGTACTTAAAACCAAGATTTGGGCACTTAGTGTGATTTTTGTTCTTGTCGTGTCCCTGCCCCAAGATTCTCAGTGGATAGAAAGAAATATATGTGTGTATAGATATATACATAAATAATAGATATAGATGAATGCGTATACACATGTATGCATACAGGCTTGCCCCATGCAGGCTGCTTGATTTCCGACTCCTCACCCAGCTTGACCCCAGCGTGAACACTCTTCTTATCCTGCTTGATCTGCCCTATTTTTCATTGTACTAATTATTTCTTTGTTTCTATAGTTCATTACATCGTTTGACTCTTTAAATGCTTTCCAATGACTGTATTTTCATTTCCAAGGTTTCAAATAAACTTTTAAAATCTTATATATCTTTTTTTCACTTTTTATGTTTAGTTATAAATTTTTGTTCATTTTAAATGTCACCTTTATCTCATTTATCTCCCTGAGCATCTGAAGCATATTTATTTTTTGGTGAAATTCTTCTACAGAGTTAATTTCATTTGGAGTAAATTTATGTTTAGGTTTGTTGGCTAACTTTTGTGATATTAGATTTCTTGTGTTTTAGAATTTTGGTTTGAAGATTTATTTTTTATTTATTTTCCTTAAAAATTTTTTTATTTTGTATTGGGATATAACTGATTAACAGTGTTGTGATAGTTTCAGGAGAACAATGAGGGGACTCAGCCATTCACATATATGTATCCATTCTCCCCCAAACTCCCCACGCATCCAGGATGCCACATAACATTGAGCAGAGTTCCATGTACTATACAGCAGGTCCTTGGTTATTCATTTTAAATATAACAGAGTGTATATGTCCATCCCAAATTCCCTAACTATCCCTTCCCCCCCATCCCTCCCACCAACAACCATAAGTTCATTCTCTAAGTCTGTGAGTTTCTTATTGTTTTGTAAGTAACTTCATCTATATCATTACTTTTTAGATTCTACATATAAGGGACATCATATGACATTTCTCCTTCTCTGTCTGACTTATTTCACTCAGTATGACAGTCCCTAGATACATCCTTGTTGCTGTAAATGGCATTTTTCATTATTTTTAACAACAGAGTAATATTCCGTGGTATATATGCACCACGTCTTCTTTATCCATTCCTCTGTCAATGGACATTTGAGTTGCTTCCATGTCTTGGCTGCTGTGAACAGTGCTGCAGTGAACACAGCGGGTGCATATATCCTTCCAGATCATGCTTTTCTCTGGATATACATCCAGGACGGGATTGCAGGGTCATATGGTAGCTCCATTTTAGTTTTTTAAGGAACCTCCATATTGTTCTCTATAGTGGCTGTGTCAATTTATATTCCCACCAACAGAGTAGGAGGGTTCCTTCTCTCCACACCTTCTCCAGCATTTATTGCTTGTGCATTTTTTGATGATAGCCATTCTGGCTGGTGACAGTGTAGATTAGATTTGCATTTCTCTAATAATTAGTGATGTTGAACATCTTTTCACGTGCCTCTTGTCCATCTGTATATCTTCTTTAGAGAAATGTATATTTAGGTCTTCTGTCCATTTGTTGATTGCATTGTTTGTTTTGATGCTATTAATGCATCAAACATTAATGTTTGTTTTAATGCTATTTGATGCTATTATTAGTGTCATGAGCTATTTATAGATTTTTGGAGATTAACCCCTTTTCTGTCACATCTTTTGCAAATATTTTCTCTCATTGTATGGGTTGTCTTTTCAGTTTGCTTATTGTTTCCTTTGTTGTGCAAAGGCTTTTGAGTTTAAGTAGGTCCCATTTGTTTATTTTTATTTTCATTATTCTGGGAGACAGATCAAAAAAGATATTGCTGTGATTTATGTCAGAGAGTGCTCTGCCTATGTTTTCCTCTAGGAGTTTTATAGTGTCCAGTCTTACATTTAGGACTTTAATCCATTTTGACCTTATTTTTGTGTATGATATTAAAGAACGGTCTAATTTCATTTTCTGACACATGGCTGCCCAATTTCCCCAGTATCATTTGTTGAAGAGATTGTTATTCCAACATCTTGTCATTCCAACATCTTGCTCCAAGGAGCAATCTTGTCTCCTTTGTCATAGATTAACTGATCATAGGTGCATGGATTTGTTTCTGGGTTTTCTACCCTGTTCCATTGATCTATATTTCTATTTTTGTACCAAAACCATACTGTTTTGATGATTGTAGCTTTGTAGTACAGTCTGAAGTCAGGGAACCTGATTCCTTACCTCTGTTTTTCTTTCTCTGGATTGCTTTGCTATTCGGGTCTTTTGTGTCTCCATACAAGTTTTAGGGTTTTCTGTTCTGTGAAAAATGCCATCGGTAATTTGATAGGAATTGTATTGAATCTGTAGATTGCCTTGGGTAGTATAGTTATTTTGACAATATCAATTTTTTTCAATCCATGAACGTGGTATGTCTTTCCAAATGCTTGTGTCTTCTTTGATTTCTTTCATCAACATCTTATAGTTTTTTGAGTACAAGTCTTTTCTTACTTTATTCATAGGTATTTTATTCTTTTTGTGCAGTGGTAAGTGGAATTATTTCTTGAATTTCTGTTTCTTATCTTTCACTATTAGTGTATAGAGATGCAATAGATTTCTGTATATTAATTTTGTAACCTGCAAGTTTACCAAATTTATTCATGAATTCTAGTAGTTTTCTGGTAGCATCGTTAGGATCTTCTATGTATAGTATTATGTCATCTGCAAACAGTGACAGTTAAACTTCTTTTTTTCAAATTAGTATTCCCTTTACTTTTTAACTCTCTGATGGCTGTAGCTAGGACTTCAAAAATGTTGAATAAAAATGGTGTTTTGTTCCTGATCTTAGAGGAAATACTTTTACCTTTTCACCATTGAGTATGATGTTAGCTGTAGGTCTGTCACATATGGCCTTTATTATTTTGAGGAATTTTCCTCTTTGCCCACTTTTTGGAGAGTTTTTTTAAAAATCATAAATGGACACTGAATTTTGTCAAAAGTTCTTTGTGCATCTATTGAGCTGATCATGTGGTTTTTATTCTTCAATTTGTTGATGTGGTATATCACATTGATACACCAGATATTAAAAAATCCTTATATCCTTGGGGTGAATCCCACTTGATCATGGTGTATGAACTTTTAAATGTATTGTTAGATATGGATCACTAGTATTTTTTGAAGATATTTGCATCTATGTTCATCAGCGATATTGGCCTGTAGGTTTCTTTTTTTTGTAGTATCTTTGTCTGGTTTTGGTATTGGAGTGATAGGGGTCTCATAGAATGGGTTTGGAAGTTTCCTTCCTCTGTGAGTTTTTGGAACAGTTTCAGAAGTATAGGTGTTAACTCTCCTCTGAATGTTTGATAGATTTCACCTGTGGTGTCATCAGGTCCTAGACTTTTATTTGTTGGGATTTTTAAAATCAGTTTCAATTTCAGTGCTTGTGATTGGTCGGTTCATATTTTCTATTTCTTCCCAGTTCAGTCTTAGGAGACTGTATCTTTCTAAAAAGTTGTCTGTTTCTCCCAGGTTGTCCACGTTATTGGCATATGGTTACTCATAGCAGTCTTTTATGATTCTTTGTGTTTCTGTGGTGTCAGTTGTACCTTCTTTTTCATTTCTAATTTTATTGATTTGAGTCCTCTTTCTTTCTTTCTTGATGAGTCTGACAAAAGTTTTATCAATTTTGTTCATCTTTTTAAATAACCAGATTTTAGTTTCATTGACCTTTGTCATTGTTTTCCTTGTCTCTATTTCATTTATTTCTGCTCAGGCCTTTATGACTTCTTTCCTTCTACTAACTGTAGGTTTTGTTTGTTCTTCTTTCTCTAGTTGTTTTAAGTTAAGTGGTTTATTTGAGATTTTTCTTGTTTCTTGAGGTAAGATTGTATTGCTGTATACTTCCTTCTTAGAAATGCTTTTGCTACATCCTGTAGGTTTTGGACTGTTGTGTTTTCATTTTTATTTGTCTGTAGGTATTTTTTAAAAATTTTCTCTTTGATTTCATCACTGATGCATTGGTTGTTTTGTACATTATTGTTTATCTGCCACGTTTGTGTTTTTTTAAATAGTTTTTTCTTGTAGTTTATTTCTAACCTCATAGAATTGTGATCATAAAAGATGCTTGAAATGATTTTGATTTTCTTAAATTTATCAAAGCTCATCTTGTGACCCAGCATGTGGTCAATCTTGGAGAATGTTCTGTGTACCCTTGAGAAGAATGTGTAGTCTGTTGTTTTGGGATGGAATGTTCTATATATCAATTAAGTCCAATTGGTCTAAAGTATCATTTAAGGCCCATGTTTCCTTATTAATTTTTTTGTCTGAATGATCTGTCCACTGATGTAAGCGAGGTGTCAAAGTCCCCCACTATTATTGTGTTACTGTTGATTTCTCCCTTGGTAGTTGTTTGTATTTGCCTTACATAGTGAGGTGCTTCTCTGTTGGGCACATATATATTTATAATGGTTACATCTTGAACACTGCATCATTACGAGATGCTCTTCTCTCTTATAAGAGTCTTTGGCTTAAAGTCTATTTTGTCTTATATGGGTATTGCTACTCCAGCTTTCTTCTGATTTTCACTTGCATGGAATACTTTCTCGTATCCCCTTACTTTCAGCCTGTCAGTATCCCTGGATCTGAGGTGGGTCTCTTGTAGACAGCATTATAAGGGTTTTGTTTTTGTATTCACCCAGTCAGTGTAATGTCTTTTGGTTGGCGCATTTAATCTGTTTACCTTTAAGATAATTATCAAAATGTATGATCCTATTGGGGTTCCCTGGTGGCTTAAATGGTAAAGAATCTGCTTGCAATGTGGGAGACCTCGGTTCAATCTCAGAATCAGGAAGATCCCCTGGAGAAGGGAATGGCTACCCACTCCAAAATTCTTGCCTGAAGAATTCCATGGACAGAGGATCCTGGCCGGCTACAGTCCACAGGGTCACAAAGAGTGGTACCTGACTGACAGACTAATGTTTTATGATCCTATAACCGTTTTCTTAATTATTTTGGCTTTATTTTTGTAGGTCTTTTCCTTTTCTTATGTTTCCTGCCTAGAGAAGTTCCTTTAGCATTTGTTGTAAGGCTGGTTTGGTGATGGCGAATGCTCTTAACTTTTGCTTATCTGTAAAAATTTTGATTTCTCTATCAAATCTGAACACTAGTTTTGTTGGATAGAGTATTCTTGGTTGTAGCTCTTCCCTTTCATCACTTGAAATATATTGTGCCATTTCCTTCCAGCTTTTAGAGTTTCTGTCGAGAAATCAGTTGATAAGTTTTGGAGTTCGCTGTATTTTATTTTTCGCTGTTCCCTGTTGCTTTTAATATTTTATCTTTGTCTTTAATTTTTGTCAGTTTGATTAACATATGTCTCAGTGTGTTTCCTTCTTGGCTTTATCCTGCCTGGGGCTCTCTGTGCTTCCTGGGCTTGGCTGATGATTTGCTTTCCTATATTAGGGATGCTTTCAGCTGTTAACTCTTCAAATATTTTCTCAGGTCCTTTCTCTCGTCTTCTTCTGGGATTGCTATAATATGAATGTTGGTGCATCTAATGTTGTCCCAGAGGTCTCTTAGGCTGTCTTCATTTCTTTTCATCCTTTTTTCTATATTCTGTTTTTTGGCAGTGATTTCTACCATTCTGTCTTCCAGGTTGCTTATCTGTTTTTCTGCCTCAGTTATCCTGCTATTGGTTTCTTTTAGTGTATTGTTCATCTCTGTTTGTTCTTTAGTTCTTCTAGGTCTTTGGTAAACATTTCTTTCATCTTCATTCTTTCTCTGAGTTTCTGGATCACTTTCACTATCATTCTGAAACCTTTTTTTCTGCAAAGTTACCTATCCTCACTTCACTTCATTTAGTTGTTTTTCTGGGCTTTTATCTTGTTCTTTTATCTGGGAGATAATCCTCTGCCTTTTCATTTTGATTAACTTTCTGTGATTATAGTTTTTATTTTGAAGGCCGTGGGACTGTAGTTCTTGTTGCTGCTTCTGTCTGCCCTCTGGTGGATGAGGCTGAGAGGCTTATGCAGGCTTCTTGATGGGAAGGACTGGCTTTGGAAGAAACTGGATCTTGCTCTGGAGGCAGGGCCATGTTCAATAAAACTTCAGTTCAATTGTCTGCTTATGGATGGGGCTGAGCTCCCTCCCTGTTATTTGTTTGACCTGAGGCCACCCAGCCCTAGTCCACTAGCACTATGGTAAGACTAATGGTGACTTCCAAGAGGACTTATCCAAAGGGGCACCCCAGGATTGCTGCTGCCAGTACCTCCATCCCTGTGGTGAGCCACTGCCAACCCACAGCTCCACAGAAAACCCTCCAACACTAGCCGGTAGGCCTGGTTCAGTCTCCTGTGGAGTCACTGCTCCTTTTCCCTGGGTTCTTATGCACATGAGATTTTGTTTGTGCCCTCCAAGTGTGGAGTCTCTGTTTCCCCTGGGAAAGTCCTGTAATCAATCCCACTGGCCTTCAAAGTCAGATGCCCTGGGGATTCCTAGTCCTTTTGCCAGATCTGCAGGCTGGAAAGCCTGATGTGGGTCTCAGAACTTTCACAACAGTGGAAGAACTTCTTTGGTATTATTATTCTCCAGTTTGTCAGTTGCCCATCTGGTGGGTATGGGATTTGATCTTATCGTGGTCATGCCCTTTCTACCATCTCATTGTGGCTTCTCTCTTGTCTTTGGTGTATATATATATATATATATATATATACACTTTTTTTTTTGGGTGAGTTCCAGGGTCCTTTTGTTGGTGGTTGTTTGACAGTTAGTTGTGATTTCTGTGCTCTCACAGGAGGAGATGATCACACGTCCTCCACTCCATGAACGTATGTCCTTCTACTCAAGATTGGCCATCTTGAGCCAACCTTGGAAGAATTATTTTAAGTGTGAGCTTTTGTCATTGTTTTTTCTTTTTCCTCTTACTCAATGTCCAGTTCTTTTTCATTGTTGTTGTTGATTTTTGCCTTTATCTCTGGACTGCCAGGCCTTAAAATTGAGCTCTGATGATAACCTTAATTCCTTATCAGGAAGGTTTGTCTCTTAGCTCCCGTTTTCCTTGATTCACAGCTTCTTATGAATCTATGGTCCTCTGTGCTAGGTCAGTACCTTTTTATTTTCTGGCTTTACCATATCAAGAAAACCCGAAGTCCTTTGACTACCTGCAGAGAACGTGGCTCCATACCTAGTTTCAAATGGAGCATCTTTAGTTACTATTATTCCTATTATTCTGCCTTACTTCTGGAAGCTCCTGGCTGCTATGCTTCTGACTCTAGAACCCAACAGACCCACAGCCTCAATCCTTACTTTTGATGTTTAAAGATATCTTGAGTCATATCTATATATCATATATATATCTTATGATTTCATCTTTTTCTGCTTTCTTCCATTATTTAGAAGACATGGGAAGCCAAATTATGAAGTTGTGGAACTCTATTGCCTGAGAGTCTTATTCTTATTTTTTTTAATGTATAATTCTGTGAACCATGGACCTTACTTATTGTAATGGCACTTCTCTATAACTTTTAGCCATATGGACCTTCCTACTCATGTTCTTGACTCTGGGAGGCAGGAATGTGCAGCCCTTCACTTACTATTTTGAGTATGGGAGGGCCTTACTATTGGAGGATCAAAGTGTGATTCCTGGACAATCAAAGATTTACTGTTGGGAGAGCAGCCACACTTGGAGTTCAGAATGTGGTGAAAATCAGTTTTCTTCTCTTTCAGATTGTTCCAGTCCACACTGAGTGTCCTCAGATGGGCCTAAGAAGTCTTTCTTCCCTGGCCATTCCCTCCCTTCTTCTCTCCCTCATGATCCTCTCTGCACACCTTAAGATTCCCTCTTCCTCTTCCAATTTTCTGTTTGTTCCTCTCAGTGGAGCTGCTGGAGGTGGTGATGCTCTATGTACTTCAGGTCTTGCAGAAGAAGGGAAAGTCATAAAGAAAACTGATCTCAAATATTCTGAGAGCGTAACTCTGGTATGTTATTTTGTTATATACCTTACCTCTTTTCTTTGCATTTTAAAGATGCTCTTCTATTAGGTTTTGTGGCTAGGTTCCTCAAAAGGTTATTTTGCTGCCAGTACCAGAAAGAGCATGAGAAGAGAAAGTAAATACCAGCACCGCCCCCCCCCCCAGCCCCGCTTTGTAGAATTAAGTTGGACCCCATGAAATGTGACAGAATATAAATCTCTTGGAGCACTTCTGTTGTGCATCCTAAGTTTTTAGACTCAACAAACTAAATCTAAGGTTTATCTTGAAACTTCTAACCCAATCTATGAAACTGGATCCAAACAAGCAATACTTCTGAGGAATCAACCAGCAGAGACAAGTAGGTAGAATCCAATTAAAAGCATATCTTAAACATAAAAGGATTATAATGGCAATAGAGTCATCTTTTCATTTTAATGGGAGTCAATTTCATTTCTTCAGTTATTTCAGAACCTAATAGTATGATAAATACCTGAGGTTACTTTACTGTATTTGAAAAATATTTCAATGTCAGATTTTTCAATTCTTTCATATAAAATCTGCTTGGTATCTCCAGAGGCTAGAAACTCTTCCATTTTTTACCCAGTTCAGATTTTCTGTCTCTCAGAAGGGTCAGTTTCTTCAAAGCTGTACAGTGTCTGGAATCAGGCAGCCTTAGGCCAGAATCCTCTCCCAACATTCTGATTTTATTTACTTTGTTCTGAAGAAGAGGCTCTTTTTAGACAAATAATAGAAGGGCAATGGGATAGAAGCAAAGGGCCATCTGTTCGCCCTCACTCCCACTCTCCAGAGGGAGAAATTTTGTTAGAGGAATTAGTTTGCTGCTCCAAAATGTTTGGAGTGTTATACTGTCAGGTACCAAGCTCTGGGGGATGTGCAGCAGATAAATGGCCTTTTTGACCCATGATGTTGGTAACTGATCATCTGCTAGAATGAACCTGGAAGGCAGGGCATCTGAGTGTGGGAGAGACCTGCCTCTGACCAAGAATTCACAAATCCGAAGGCCTCAGTGACCTGCCAGACCCTGTCCTAGTTTGATTGGCTCCTAAAATAGACCATATTGTAATGACAGCTGCATGTTTTATAGTCCCATTTATCTAGGTATGAAAATATTAGTTGAACTGTCAAATTGCTGGAGACTGAGCTGCTCAGTCCAAATACTTGGAATTACAGAGAAAGAAATTCCCAGGGGGTCAAGGAAGTTGGGCTTGATGTGGAATGCAAAACTCACAGGGGTAGTGGCTCCTGCCCACCTTTATCTGGTCAGAGAATCCAGGGAGCTGCCTGGCTTATTCATGGCATGCTTGAATGATTACTTTAAGAAGCCTGGATCTAGCAGAGGTGTCTCAGGCAAACAAGTTGTGTGCACAGCTGGTTCTGTTACCTTAAAATGCCAGTTAGCTTTGAATTAAGGCTTTGATGAAGTATTTCAGTGTTGATCTTGGGAAACTCTCTGCACACTAATTCAAGAGGTGTGTTAGAGTTCAGGGGCACAGGTTGGGAGATGCACTAAGAGGGGAAAGGGAAACAAGGCATTATTTTCCATGTTATCTATCTCTGGATGTGGAAAGGTGTCAGCCCTTACTGCCTTCTGAAATTTGGGATGGGAATTAAAACACAGGTTACCATTGATTCCAAAATTCTTTGTTCATTTCATCATGATACAGCATTCAGCCTTTTCTCTGGGGCATCTGGCAGTAGCAACTCTATGAGATACAGAAGGGAATTAACTCTTGGGCTTGTAAATAGCAACCTGGAATTCTAACTGCCCAGGATTCTCTGAAGAATAGATCCATTGAATCGGTCCAGTTTTTGAAATAGTCCTGAAACCACTTAAATTTTTTACGTTTGGAAATCTTGCCCGTGTTTGCTATTTAAAAAAGTGCTGTGGTGTGGAATCCATGTGTCTTAAGGAAACAGTTCTGGAAACTTGTCATCCAAGGCAGGTGAATTCCAGCTTCTGCCTGGTTGGTCTGAGAGAAGCACCATTGTATGGAAATTGTATTTATGTCTAGCTGTTTGTTTCCAGCCAGAAAGCTGCTGGGAGTGTGAATATATTCCTTCCCTATTTTCCACACATTGCCTTTACCAGTTATCTCCCAACTGGAACTTATATTTTCCATAGTATTGACTCTGCTCACTATTGTCTCCCTTCTGACTAAGAGATGATACATATAAAATTATCATGTAAACTGTATGCATCTCTTCAATTAAATTATCTTTTTTTCTTACTTTCCTATCTTTGTTTACTCCATTCTCTCCATTTGGAGCCTCCTCCACTTCTCAGTGTTTGTCCAGAATCTTCCCAGTTTTCTGAAGTTTTCATAGCTGCCTGGAGCTAGCTAGATGTTCAGTAAATATCTAGATAATAAAGTAGAAGCATGTCCAGGTCACCTCCCAGTGATGTACCTGTTAGGTGGCTTCTCTGGGTGAGTATGGACTTGGTCACCATCAGTATGGGCCACTATTATTTGAGGAGAGCTGTTATGCTATTACCATGTGCCAGAGTTATGCTGCATTCAGGGCTGAAATGGAAAACATGGTTCTGTACTCTTCTCTGCTACTCTGTGTTGTTTGTTCCAGTTTTTCACTGAGATCTCAGATTAAGCACAACTGTACATTCTTATTATTTATTTGGCCTTGCCACGTGGCATGTGGGATCTTAGTTCCTGGACCAGGGATTGAACCCATGCCCCCTGCAGGGGAAGGTCAGAGTCTTAACCACTGGACCACCAGAGAAGTCCCCTACAATTGTACATTCTTGACTAACATCTGCCAACTTCCTCATAATTCAGATAATTCTGTTAGAGACTTCTTGCGATATTCCATGCATCTGTTTATTCATCCCCCAAACATTTTACTGAACCTTCTAAGTGTCAACCTTTGGGCCAGATGCTTAGGATATAATAGATTCCTTGCTCTCAGGAATTTAGAATTGTAAGACTGAGTGAACTTTGTGTGTCTGCTTCTTTCATCTTTAGACATTTTCCCTATAGGCTCCGCAGACTCTCGATAAGTGGTCTCTCAGTAAGTCTGTTCCAGTCTTTAGCCAGGTGAGGCCAGGTAGGCGTAATAGGGCTGCGTTTCACAGGGGTCCCGGGTAGAGGAGGTGATGGGGAATCTGAAGAAAGAGGGAGCTCTGGGCCTTTTGTTCACTGCCTCCAAAGATCACATGCACGGGGCCTATGATCCCACACTAACCTCTGCCTTGCTCAGTGTCAGGACTCCCACCCTTGGTTTGGGGAGATTTATAAATAGTCCTTGTCCACAGAGGACAGTTTGGATGGGCAGGTAGGATTCTTGAGTGCCGTGCAGCTGTCATAGGAGGTGGAAACAAGAATATCTGAGACGATGCTCCTCACGCGTAATAAAGGAGCTCACAGGAGAGGTGCTTGAGAGTCTGTGGCTCTGGGCTGTGCAAACATGTGGATTCTTGGTGCTGGTGACTGGCCTTAGTTGGGCAAGAGCCTGGGCCATCTCTCAGAGCTGACCCAGCTCTCTTGTGGTCCTTCCACCCTGGGCCTCCTCTATGTAGATTTATGGAGCTCTGTGTGGCTCAAGCTTCCCCCTTCCTGGGCTGGGCAGTTCTCCTCTGGTCTCTGTTTATACTGTCTGGCTCTTTATGAATTTTTTTTTCTCCAATCCATTAATTTGAGTAGTTTCTCTATGAGAGTGCTATTGGCATTGTGATAATGAAATAACACCCCCACCGATATTTTCAACTCACCCCTACTTCCCACCTCCGTCATGCTTTAGAGGTAGGCGCCTCATCTCCCACAGATCAAAATTACCAGTTTATGGGCCAAAGCCTAAGTTTGCTTTCTTCATATTTTAGCTTTGGATTTTCAAAAATCCTTTTTTTCCCCATCTCAGAAAGGTTGATTCCTACAACACAAACATATTTGGCTTTCCACATTCTTGTTTTTGTTATGGGTTTTAACCATCTATGTAGAAGTTCAGGAACCTAACATTAAAAGTTCTCTTTGCATCTCTGCTGTAATTCTGCCTGGGGCAACGAATATGCCCTGACAACTCCAAGGAAGACCTTTCTTTAAAAATTTTCAAATTTCATCCCAGTGCCCATGTCTGAGGCCCAGCAGAAAAAATAGAGCTGAGGCCCTAACAGAGCTCCTCCCCACATCACCTCTAACATTCTAATTTGCTGCCCGCCCTCACCCTTTTAATCAATTTAGAGAGAAATAGGGTGTCCAAAGTTAAAATAGAAAAGCCATTTGCTAGGAGAGAGGGTCAACTGATTTAGGAAAGAGATGACAAAAGGCGTCTCTGGTTAGAGACTAACAGATGGCTGCAGAAGGCAAGGACAGCTTTGGAGCAAATTCACAGTAGTTAAGGTCCCAGGCCCTCTGGTCAAGTTAAGAAAATTATTCAGAAAAAGAAGAGCATACCTCAGAAAGAATGTGTGAAGTGGATAGGTAAATCATGAGGGAAGATATGTAAATGGCCAAGAATACTTATCTTACTTTAACTAGACATTGAATAGCAATCAGAACGGCAAAGAGTAAAAAGTCTGTTAATAGTAAGAATTGTCAAAGGTGGGGTGGGAGGAGTGAGCATTTGTCTGCTTTGCCATTAGGATAGTAAACTTTGGTATCCAGAGCATTCTGGAGTATAATTTGACAATAAGTTCTGAAATCTTTAGAAAAAATATACTCTTTGATAAAGCAACTTTAAAGAATTTATCTCACTTATTTATAATGGAGAAAAATTAGAAAATACTGGGTTGTGATGTAAAGCAATCAAGGACTAAGTGAATTATGGTATACGTTCACCATGATAATGTTAATCTTTATTGATCAGGAAATGTGACCACTATATATTCTTTAAGTAGGAAAAAGCAAGCTAGACTATGAAGCGGTATGGATAGAATCACACCATTTTAGTAAAAATTTTTAAATTGCATATGTATATCGATGTATAGAAAAAATCTAAAAGGATATATATTAAAATCCTATCTCTGGGATTATCAGTGATTTTTAGTCTCTTTCTTATATATATCTGTATTTTCTGAATGCTAAATAAAGAGAATAATCAGGATAAAGCAAAGATTTTCTTCTTCAGAGTACAATTCAGCTTATTTGTTTTTTCCCTCTGATCAATAAGTTGGAAATTACTAGAGGAGATGAGGCAGAGAGACATGCAAAGGTCCCGAGGCAGCACTGGCAGCTTGAGGTGATGACCTTCTTTCTGGTATAAAGAAAAAGAAAGGAAGAGTCAATAAACAGTTAAATGGAGTTTGAGTTTCTTTTCATTTTTGTTCGGCTTGTTGTATAGCCCTGTTTTAAGAAAGTATTTGTCATACCATACTGATGTTTTCTTCCTTTTTAATAATATTTGAATTTTCATTAAAATGTCAAAATAAATCTGTGAAATTTCTGATATTCTCAGTATTTCACAACTTTTCCTAGTCATTTTCCAATGTAATTTGCATTCACAAAGTTTCTGCTTAGCTAGAAGTTTGAAACTGATTAGGTTCAGTAAGCCAAGATTCATCTTCCAGCTCCACAAGGGCAAATTTTTTCCAGTGCACCAAAACATTTATTTGAAATATGACAAGAACTTGTAAAGATTGCTTAAACCTACACTTTGCTACTCTTTTTTTTTCCTTCCAATTCACATGGAAGAAAAATAGACATCCAGGAGAAAAACTGAATCTCTAGTGAATTTGAAGGTCTGCAGTTTTAATCTCTTCTTTCATTTGGCCATGGTCCTTATTTATCTTGTAAGAGGGGAAAATAGTAAACAAATAAGTATCATGCTAGGTATAATGTTAAAAAAAATTATGTGAGAATGATTGGGGTATTCAAAAATAGGAATAGTTTTTTCCCTAGTCATGATGACCAGGAAAGGCCATCTTGCTGGTTGTTTTTTTTTTTTTTTTAATGTGATAATATTGCTAACTGTAGTATCATTTAAAACCATGCATAGGTAGAACCGCAAAATCTGTTTTATAACTTTTCACTTCCAAGGGATCTTATTCTGTTTAGGCTCTTACAGTGTTTATATATGTACGCTTAGTCGCTCAGTCTTGTCTGACTCTTTGCCACAACATGGACTGTACCTCTCCAGGCCCTTCTGTCCTTGGGGATTCTCGAGGCAAGAATACTGGAGTGGGTTGCCATGCCCTCCTTCTGGGGATCTTCCCAACCCAGGGATTGAACCCACGTCTCCCGCATTGCAGGAGGATTCTTTAATGTCTGAGCCACCAGGCAAGTGTTTAAGCATAAACAAATTAGATGCAAATTCAGCTAGCTGAGGTACTCATCTACTAATAACCAGTTAATTAAACTTATCTAATTTTGGTGACTCACAATTGCTTGGCAGAGAGTTGGACCACATTAAATATTTGTTGATTCAGTCTTTCCTGTTCAGCTCTCTTTTTAATTTATTAGTTTCCAAATGGTAGTTGATATTATAGAAATTACAGGTTTACAATGTAGTGATTCACAATTTTTAAAGATTATGCTCCATTAGAGTTATTATAAAATATTTGCTGATGTTTTATTTTCCTGAGGAGAGAAGGATGTATTTGATGTCCTCAAAGAGCTAGTGGAGCATGCTTATTTGTCTCTGTAAGTCTGTTTACACTTTTTATGTTTTCTAACAGCATCACAGGGATCAAGACCATCCCCATGGAAAAGAAATGCAAAAAAGCAAAATGGCTGTCTGGGGAAGCCTTACAAATAGCTGTGAAAAGAAGAGAAGTGAAAAGCAAAGGAGAAAAGGAAAGATATAAGCATCTGAATGCAGAGTTCCCAAGAATAGCAAGAAGAGATAAGAAAGCCTTCTTCAGCAATCAATGCAAAGAAATAGAGGAAAACAACAGAACGGGAAAGACTAGAGATCTCTTCAAGAAAATTAGAGATACCAAGGGAACATTTCATGCAAAGATGGGCTCGATAAAGGATATGGTCTGGAGCTAACAGAAGCAGAAGATATTAAGAAGAGATGGCAAGAATACACAGAAGAACTGTACAAAAAGGATCTTCACAACCCAGATAATCATGATGTTGTAATCACTCATCTAGAACCAGACATCTTGGAATGTGAAGTTAAGTGGGCCTTAGAAAGCATCACTACGAACAAAGCTAGTGGAAGTGATGGAATTCCAGTAGAGCTGTTTCAAATCCTGAAAGATGATGCTGTGAAAGTGCTGCACTCAATATGCCAGCAAATTTGGAAAACTCAGCAGTGGCCACAGGACTGGAAAAGGTCAGTTTTCAATCCAATCCCAAAGAAAGGCAATGCCAAAGAATGCTCAAACTACCACACAATCGCACTCATCTCACATGCTAGTAAAGTAATGCTCAAAATTCTCCAAGCCAGGCTTCAGCAATATGTGAAACATGAACTTCCTGATGTTCAAGCTGGTTTTAGAAAAGGCAGAGGAACCAGAGATCAAATTGCCAACATCCGCTGGATCATGGAAAAAGCAAGAGAGTTCCAGAAAAACATCTATTTCTGCTTTATTGACTATGCCAAAGCCTTTGACTGTGTGGATCACAATAAACTGTGGAAAATTCTGAAAGAGATGGGAATACCAGACCACCTGACCTGCCTCTTGAGAAATCTGTATGCAGGTCAGGAAGCAACAGTTAGAACTGGACATGGAACAACAGACTGGTTCCAAATAGGAAAAGGAGTACGTCAAGGCTGTATATTGTCACCCTGCTTATTTAACTTCTATGCAGAGTACATCATGAGAAACGCTGGACTGGAAGAAACACAAGCTGGAATCAAGATTGCCGGGAGAAATATCAATAACCTCAGATATGCAGATGACACCACCCTTATGGCAGAAAGTGAAGAGGAACTAAAAAGCCTCTTGATGAAAGTGAAAGAGGAGAGTGAAAAAGTTGGCTTAAAGCTCAACATTCAGAAAACGAAGATCATGGCATCTGGTCCCATCACTTCATGGGAAATAGATGGGGAAACAGTGGAAACAGTGTCAGACTTTATTTTTGGGGGCTCCAAAATCACTGCAGATGGTGACTGCAGCCATGAAATTAAAAGACGCTTACTCCTTGGAAGAAAAGTTATGACCAACCTAGATAGTATATTCAAAAGCAGAGACATTACTTTGCCGACTAAGGTCCGTCTAGTCAAGGCTATGGTTTTTCCAGTAGTCATGTATGGATGTGAGAGTTGGACTGTGAAGAAAGCTGAGCGCCGAAGAATTGATGCTTTTGAAGAATTGATGCTTTTGGCCACCTCATGCGAAGAGTTGACTCATTGGAAAAGACTCTGATGTTGGGAGGGGTTGGGGGCAGGAGGAGAAGAGGACGACCGAGGATGAGATGGCTGGATGGCATCACTGACTCGATGGATGTGAGTCTGAGTGAACTCTGGGAGTTGGTGATGAACAGGGAGGCCTGGCATGCTGCGATTCATGGGGTCATAAAGAGTCGGACACGACTGAGCGACTGAACTGAACTGAACTAAACAGCATGAAAATGAAAGTTGACCCCAAAGGTAACAAAATTGCCTTATGTTCATTATGTCAGACGAGGCGGGACAAGATGGAGGGAGCAGACACTGAGGTTAAAATAGAGGAGACTGAGTCCCAGGATGGTTAACCTAGTGTGGTTTAGAAATCTATTTTGATATTATCCATTATCCATGGTTTAAGCAGGGGCTTCCCTGGAAGCTCAGATGGTAAAGAATCTGCCTGCAATGCAGGAGACCTGGGTTTGATCCCTAGGTTGGGAAGATCCCCTGGAGGGATCTTGTTCTTGCCTGGGGAACTCCATGAACAGAAGAGCCTGGTGGGCTACAGTTGATGGGGTTGCAAAGAGTGGGACATGACTAGGCAACTAACACACACACACACACACACACACATTGTTTAAACAACAGAAAGAAGCACAGAAAGCATGGCCGTAGCTTGGTACGTCCATGGTCAAGTTTGAGCTTGAATCTATCTTTTCTCCATCTGCAGAAGAACCATACCTCACAGACCCAACATGTTGCTTATCTGTGGGAATGATTAGGGATTATAGGGAGGCTATTAGAGTTGTTGGAAATCTTAGATTTGAACTGTATATACTATAGACCGGTGTTTTATTATTTGTGAGTCAGGAAGACTTTAAGGCTTGCATTGTTTACACCCTTCAGTGAATGGATAACTATACAATCCGTGTGAAAAGTCACTCGGTTGTGTCTGACTCTTTGCGACCCCATGGACTGTAGACTGATTGTCAGGAGCCTCTGTCCGTGGAATTCTCCAGGCAAGAATACTGGGTGGGTTGTCATTTCCTTCCCCAGGGGATCTTCCTAACCCAGGGATCAAACCCAGTTTTCCTGGATCGCAGGCAGATTCTTTACTATCTGAGCCACCAGGGAAGCCCATAGATAGGTCACTATATCACTAGCTTTTGTGAATGTATTTCTCAAAAGTGCAAGAAAATGTTTTATTTGCATTAATCAGCAAGGAATTTAAACATTCTTCCTGCAATTTCATTTAAGTGTTTAAATTTCTGTTTAAACCTCCATCAATACCAAAGGGTAAACTCAATCTCAGCACACAATTAGTGACTTTGTGTATATGATGCTTATTACATGTATGTATTATAGCCTCTGAGCTCCACAGCCCAATTTTTCCCTTCCCTTGACCCTGCCAGCCCTTATTTCACCCTAACTTTGTGCACTGACCTCCACCCCTGCCAGCCTTTTTGTCTGGGCAGGCCCACGTGTGCATAACTGAAATATGAATTCCAGATGAGTAGGATCCAAATTTGTGAGGTTGTTCTATATGCTTATTAATTCCACTGCCCCACACAGGTGGAAATGTGGTTTGAGAGATGTTAGACACTGTGAATTTTCCCTATGCATTGCAAGGATGGAAAAAATACGTGCTAAATAACTCAGCTGACCAACTGTAAAAGCCCATAGTACATAATAACTCTTAAGTTTTTATAATGGCCTGGCTTACCTTTGGTGGTCTTGTTACTAGGCTCCAGTAATTATGCTTTGGGACTCTGTCTAATGGTGGAAGCATGAGGTAACATTGCTTAATGATTTTTTAAATGGGTTAATACCTGGGAGGTGCCCTTGCCCGTTTCATCAATTAAACAGTATTTCCTTGTCTCTTAGCTTATGTTAAGTGCATTTAAGAGGACAAAAGAGTTTCTAGAGGGAATAGAATTGTACTGGACTGGGGTTAAAAAGGACACTGGTAAATGCCAAATCCTGTGTCCAGGCTTACAGGTGGTGGTCTGCAGCATCATGTTTGAAAGAACACCAGCTGCTGAAGATGAGAGTTGTGTGCGTACATGGAAAAGAAAATGGAAAAACCAGGTCAGCATGATGACAGATAGTAGGCCAAAAACAGCTTTCTTTTGAGAAAAAAAAAAAAAAATTGAAGTAAAGTGCTTTTAAAGTTTCACTTATTTAATTAAAAGTTCCAATTATTCATTCATTTGAAGCTGCCTTTCTTCCTAGGTTCATGGTTAAGATTATTGGTTCTGGTGTCAGACTTTCTGTCTTTAGCTCAGGTTGAATATGGGGTGAGTTGCTGACTTTCCTAAGCCCTGGTTTCCTTATCTGGCTGATGGGAGAGCAATAGCATCTGTTTCATGATGTTGTTATGTATAGTAAACGAAACTATCCTCATAAAGCATTTAAATAGCAGAATGCCTGGACTCAATGAACACTGTTAAATTTACGGGTGCTTTCCCATCTACAAATGGTGTTATTGCTGCTCTAGACTTGAGGGACGTGATATATTTTGAAAGTTTTTTTTCACACATCACAAGTCACAGCTCATTTGATTCTTCCCACTGTTCTTTGAGGTGGGCAGGGCAGGGGTTATTATCACCTGTGTTAGGATAGTGTGACTATAGAAACAAGTAGGCTCACCAAAACCTTAGTGGCTTAACCTGATCAGTACTTTTATTCCTTACTCATGAAAGAGTCCAAGGAAGACATTTTGGTCAAAGGGCAGCTTTTTTTTCTTTTTTTTTTTTTAACTTTGTTTTACTTTACAATACTGTATTGGTTTTGCCATACATCAACATGAATCCGCCACGAGTGTACACGTGTTCCCCCCCTCCCACCTCCCTCCCCATACCATCTCTTTAATTGAATTACAGCAGCTTTATAATGTTTTGGGTGTACAGCAGAGTGATTCACTTTTATATATACATATATATTCTTTTTTGGAATCCTATACATTATAGTTATTACAAGATATTGAGTATATTAATAGCTCCTGTGCTATACAGTCGGTCCTTGTTTATCCGTTATGTATGTGTGCGTATGCACACTTGCACATGTGTGCTCAGTCGTGTGCAACTCTTTGCAACCCATGGACTGCGGCCTGCCAGGCTCCTCTGTCCATGGAATTTTCCAGGCAAGAATACTTGAGCAGGTTGCCATTTCTTTCGAATGTATGTTCTGGAATCTCCTGCATTGGCTGGTGGGTTCATTACCAGCTGAGCCACCAGGGAAGCCCCATTTTATATAATAGTGTTATGTTAATGTTAATGTTAATGTTAATCTCAAACTCCAAATTTATCCCTCCACACCGTTAACCTTTGGTAGCCATAAGTTTGTTTTCTATGCCTCTGAGTCTGTTTCTGTATTGTAAGTAAGTTCATTTATATCATTTTTTAAGATTCCACATATAAAGGATATCATATGATGCCTTTCTTTGTCTGATTTACTTCACTTAGTATGATAAGCTCTGGTTGTATCCCTGTTGCTGCAAATGGTATTATTTCATTCTTTATTAAAACTGAGTAATATTTCATTGTATATATATATATACCACATCGTATATATATATACCACATTGTACATATATACTGCATTGTATATATATACACCACATCTTTATCCATTCATTTGTCAATGGACATTTAGGTTGCTTCCGTGTCTTGGCCTCTTGTAAATAATGCTGCTATGAACATTGGGGTGCATGCTTCTTTTCAATTAGAGTTTTCTCCTGATATAGGGCAGCTTTCTTTTGCGAGTGATTCTAGGATATATTTTGTGGCTTTACTGTCTTCAGTATGTGACTATCTGGGCCTCCATCACTAGCCAGATGCAATCGATGGGAAGAGAAAAAGCGGACGCATCAACTCGGCATACATCACTTCTGCTCATATTCTGTTGACTAGGAATGACGGTCACACAGTCATGCCTAATCACAGGGAAAATGAGGTGGGGGGCGGTGGATATACTCTTCTTGTGCCCCAGAAGAAAATGAAACAGATTTATGGTGGATATCTGGCTGTTGCTGTTTAGTCATATTTGGCTCTTTTGCAACTCTGTGGACTGTAGCCCGCTAGACACCTCTATCCATGGGATTTCCTGGGCAAGAACCCTGGAGTGGGTCGCCATTTCCTTCTCCAGGGCATCTTCCTGACCTAGGGATCAAAATCCCATCTCCTTCATTGGCAGGGGAATTGTTTACTGCTGAGCTGCAGGGAGCCAGCGTGAGGAACTCCACCCATGGCAAAGGTCATGAGGAAGGAGGCTTGGCATACACAAAGGCGTGATCGAGCCTCAGGAAACCCCCTGTTCCCAAGCATCTACCCCAAAACCAGAATCTGTTTTATGCTCTCACCCACACCTCTGACTTTACGGGGGCTAACCATTTCTCTCGGAGAAGGAGTTAACGTGCAGCTCCAAGGCAATAAAAATTCCTGGGCGTGACAAGAGTGTTTCAGCTTACGGACTCCTCTGAAGGTTATCTAGCTCACCTGTATAGGTTCGTCTGGCCACATGTGTTTACAGCCTCCCAACCTGAGAGGCACGAGATGTTTTAGACTTACTAAAGGCAAATTCTTTTGGGGAGTTGGAAATTATTAGTATAGCGGGTTGGTTAGGAATTATATTGGTGAAGGGTTTTTCATTTGTTGTGTCAATAATTGCTGCTAATTCCCTGTCCTGGGTGTGACAAGGGTGTCTCAGGTCAAACCTCTCTGCTGACAGACTAGCTTGTGTGACAGGATTATCCATCCTCCTGCCACTACCACAGGATTGTTTACTACTTCTCAACCATAAACAGCACAGAGAGTTTTGGAGTATTTTTAAAGTCTTAATTAGCATAGGGCTTTTCTCATTGTCGAGTCAATGATTGCCGCCAGGCCTCCATATCCTTAGGCACCTGGGAATATATTAATCAGTGCATTTGGAATATAGAAAAGGAAATATAATAGTTTTTAAGGTCAGCAATACTAGACTTTTTAAGTTAATGAATTTTCTCTTTTGTAATAGATCACTGTACTTTGTTATGAATCACTGTGTCCTTGTTATATAAAAATGTAACTTTATCACTATCTTAAGACTAAATAGATCTTAAGGGGAACACTGGTGAAGGGATTTTCATTTGTTGGGTTGATGTTTACTGCTAGATCTCCATGTTCCCTGCCCTTATAATGAATATAACTAGCATATAGGAAAAATAAGTATTAACCTTTAAGATTAATCATGTTAACCTTGGGTTAAATAAATTCCTTTCTTGATTGTAACTCACTACACCCTCACCCTATAGGAGTGTAACTTTATTTGGAGGGTGGTGCCTAGTTTTAAGAAAAAACACCCTTGGAAAAAATAAGTTTTTTTGGTTATCAGAAAGAAAGGATCATAAAATGTCAGCAGGTCTCATGGCCAGAAGATGATGTAAAATCCCTAAGACCTTTTTTTATATACATTTATGTGAAGCACCTGATTTTGATAAAGGTCAGGACTGCTGATCCCCGCGTGACTTTGTATTCATCCCTATGTGTAACAAAAGATATATAAGCAAACCCCAAAATAAAGAAATCGGATCAGTTTCCGGAAAGACTGATTCCCCCATGTCGTTTCATTCTTGCTCCCGTTTTCCTGGCTGAATTCCCATCTGGAGCATGGATGCTATTCCATGTAAACCAAGCTATTCAGCCTCTTTTTCTCCACTAATTTTCCTACTACACTATCTGTTTCTAATCTCTCTATATATCTGTGATTAAATATGTATTTTTCCAGAGATGCCGACACTGTCCCCACCTTCGAATTCCCTGGATCCACCGGGGCTGGACCCCGGCACTGAGCCATCAGGGAAACCCTGAATATCTGGTAGTCTCTGCCACATATACATTTAGCAGGATGAAACTGAGGTCCAGGGAAGTTGAAGTGATTTGCCCAATATGATGTAAGTATTTGTAACCATCATCCAGCACTTTGGGATATGTGAATCCTAGCTCAAATCTGACCAGTGAAGAGGGCATAGGAGGAAAAGAAGTGAGAGCTGAGGGGACAAAGGGCTGGCCTTGGCACTGGCATGGAGATGGCCTAGCAGGCAAATCCCCCGGGGTTTCTCACAGCAGGTTTTTGAAAGCCTGGCGGTGGTGGTTTAGTTGCTAAGTTGTGTCTAACTCTCTGCAATCCCGTTGACTGTGTGGCCCACCAGGCTCCTCTGCCCACGGAATTCTCCAGGCAAGAATACTGGAGTGGGTTGCCATTTTATTCTCAGGGGATCTTCCTGGCCCAGGGATTGAACATGCGTCTCCCACATTGGAGACAGTTGCTTTATCACTGAGCCACCAAGGAAGCCCTTTGGATGCTGGAGGCGAACTTAACTTCCACTCTGCTTGCCTTTCTCGCTGTTCCTTGTTCCCATCTATGGATGCCTCGAGGGCTGCTGGTCCTGGGTGGGGGAGTTTCAGATCTCCACTGACATAAAACAACAGCACCTCTCCAGCAGCTATTGTTGCAGGCGTACTGGCTGGGGGCTCAAGGAGAAAACCTTGAATCAATTTGTCTTGTGGAGGCCAAGGGGTTGGCTGCCTGCCCTTCGCAACTTGTTAAAATGAACACTTAGACTCTGGGGTGGGGGTGGGGGTGGGGCGGGTGCTGCAGCTAAACCTGAGGGGTGATTCTCACCCCGTGGTCCTTTCTGCTGATTTTTTCAGGTTCGGGGATGTCAGTGTCGCGGCGCTGGGAAGGGGGAACGCTGAGCCTTCCATCTCTTTGCTTCTCCACCTGAAGTGCTTTTAAATGTAACAGCAGATTTGCTGGAATTTTGCCCAGATGCCTTTTCTCTCCCAGCCGGACCCAGCCACTCTCCCAAAGTTGTTCCTTTGGGACAAGACTCTCAGAAGAAGTCGGTGGCTCCTCCTTCTCTGTGGGGTGATTAGTACCCAGGTCACATCTGCATCAGACACACTCGGAGGGGCTCCCTCTCCATCCTGGCCAATGGCCGACTGGACCAGCCAACGTTTTGTTTTACTTGACATGAAAGCTGGTTGAAGTTAAGCAGGAGACATGTTTTTGTTTCTTTAATAAATAAAAGTAAGGACCGAGTACATGAATAAAAGTAAAAGTCACTCCCTTGAGGTTTTCAGGCTTCCAAAAATAGTCCCAAACGTAGCCAAGGCTAATGCAGGCAGAATTTCCATGGAAAGCTTCGCTGGTGAGGAAGAGGCAGTGCCAGGGGGTGTACAAACAGGCCGCCATCCTCCCCCCACCCCTT
The DNA here is from genome assembly GCA_006410935.1 of Redunca redunca. Taxonomy (NCBI): domain Eukaryota; kingdom Metazoa; phylum Chordata; class Mammalia; order Artiodactyla; family Bovidae; genus Redunca; species Redunca redunca. Next base: position 168,206 of record SJYQ01001970.1, read on the forward strand.
CCTGTCTCAGTCACTGGGCGTTTAGAAAACAGGTTTTTGAGCTTGCATTCATTTTCTGGTTTGAGATAAAGACAGCAGAGGCAGCAACAATATTTATTTATTGTGGAATCCAATTTGGGGACTGCAGGCGGATGGGTGAAATGGATTTATGATGGAATTAGTGGGGGGAAATTTGTCCCTGCCAGTCAGTGAGTGCAGATTTCCTTTTAAGAAAAGAAAGATGGGGCAAGAAACTTATACGAGGTAAACTGATGTTAAAAAGAAATCTGCTTAACCCAAGTTTATTTGTGAACAGAAGCAAACCAGTGATTGCTTATGTACAGAGCAGGATTTGGGGAGGAAGTTTGGGTTACAAAGGGTCATATACGCAGTTTTGGGGGTGATGGAAATTGTTGATTATGTTGATTGTTGTGATGGCTCAATGACTCTCTCTATATATAGCTTTAAATAGGTACACTTTATGATGTGTTGGTTATACCTCAATAACAGTGTTGTTGCTGTAGTTTAGTCGCTCAGTTGTGTCTAACTCTTTTTGACCCCATGAACTGTAGCCCTCCAGGCTCCTCTGCCCAAGGGATTTCGCAGGCAAGAATATTGGAGTAGGTTGCCATTTCCTTCTTCAGGGTCTTCCTGACCCAGGGATTGAACCTGTGTCTCCTGCTTGGCAGATGGATTCTTTACCACTGCACCACCTGGGTAGCCCCCAATAATGGAACAGGAAATGACAACCTACGCCAGTAGTCTTGCCTGGAAAACTCCATGGATAGAGGACTCTGGAGAGCTACAGTCCGTGGGATCACAAAGAGTTGGACATGACCGAGCAAGTGCGTGCGCATACTTGGATAATGCTTTTAATAAAAACAAGAATAAATCAAATCTTAAAAAAAAAATCTGCTTTAAAAGTAGCTTTTTCTTCTTCTGAATAATTGATTACTTATGAAAAAGGTGAGCTGATTAACAGAAAGAAACTGTCTTCCAGCAGTTTTAGTGTTTCCCCAGTGAGTGGCTGTCCCAGCAGACAGCATGCCCGTGGATAGCTCACCTTGTCCACTAGTGTGTGTGTGTGTGTGTGTGTGTGTGTGTGTGTGTTAGTTGCTTAGTCGTGTCCGACTTTTTGCGACCTCTTGAACTAGTCTGCCAGGCTCCTCTGTCCATGGAATTCTCTGGGCAAGAATACTGGAGTGGGTTCCCATGCCCTCCTCCAGGGGATCTTCCCAACCCAAGGATCGAACCCAGGTCTCTCGCATTGCAGGTGGATTCTTTACCACTAGCACCATCTGAGAAGTCCTATGACCTGTCAGAAACTTGTCCAAATCCTCTGTTTAAAAGACAGAAAAAACAAATCAGAACAGACTGTGATTATAAGTATTATTTTAATGTATACTCTTCTGTGGCTCAGACAATAAAGAATCCGCCTGCAATGCTGGAGACCCGAGTTTGATCCCTGGGTTGGGAAGATCCCCTGGAGGAGGTCATAGTAACCCACTCCAGTATTCTTGCCTGGAGAATCCCATGGACAGAGGAGCCTGGCGGGTTATAGTCCATGGGGCTGCAAAGAGTTGGACACGACTGAGCGACAGAGCACAGCATACTTTTCTGTGGGCCGACAATCATGACCATGAAGGGACTTTTGGGAGCAAATCCCCCGAAAGTCATCTCTGCCTGTAGTTGGGGGAGGGGACGAGAGGTCAGCAGGGGCTGGGATGAGGGGGTCATCCTTTCCCACTCATTGGCTAAGTTAGGCTTTCTATGGAGAGATGCTTGTTCACAGGAACTGAAATTGGATCCCTGGTCTTTCTTCAGAAACTTGGTAGTCCTGCTTGGTGAGGTGATCAAGCATTTGATGGTGTAAGAAAGAGACTATTGTCATTGCCATTTATTTCCTTTGAAATAATGGGGGAAATGTAGAAGAGCTCATAACTGAAAAAGAACACAAGGTGTATTTTTGTTCTCTAGTCTTCAAAGTAGTTTTACAAGGAACTTTTCATCACTTAAGTTTTTCAAACAAAATATAATCATGATTACTCAATTTTCTTTTGTAGCTAAGAAAAAAACTTCTGCATTGCAAAGGAAAGTTCTGCTTGGGCCAGAAGTGTGTGTTTACCCCTGACATGCTGAAACTCTGAGATTCTGTGAAAATGTCCATTTGTCATGCTCCTAGTGTGGTTGTATTTTTGGTTCAATTGTAGCTACACACACACCTGGAAGGGGGATGCGATCCTGTCTTGATGCTCAAACCTTCTTATTTGTTTTGCTGGAAGAATACAGTGTCTCTCAAGAAATGTTTTAGTCTCATGAGAGGAACATTTCACTGTAAATGTTCAAGAACTCAAATCCACTAGTGAATTCATGTCTATGTAATGGGAATACCTCTGGGTAAAAGGTATAAAAAATCATTTTATAAAGGAGATGGTTTAACAGTACATCAGACTTTCAAATGTGAGTGCACCCTGGCAGTGCACCTGTTGTATAAAGCAATGTATCCTTTTATAGAGTCACATCCCTCCTTTCAGGGTTTCTGCCATAGCATCATTAGTTGCGGTAAACGAACGCATCTTTACATGCTGTGACTTTTAAGCTTCACAGACCTTGGTTTTACCTCTGCCCAGTCTTCATCTTTCTGACCTATTTCTGTAACGGATTTTCTTTCCTTCCCAGTAGCAGTTTCTGCATCGCTGGTAGTTAGAATCATGGATTGTTGCCTGTTTTGTAAGACACTTAGATGTCACTCCTAATTTATAGTCAAAGAGATTGAGCCCAGATTGGTAGAGAGACTTCTCCTATCTCAGTGTGAAAATACGTATTACCTCCTTTGTTCTAGTATTTCTCAAGGCTCTCACTACCTCTCTCTCCCTGCAGCCACTGCCCCCTTCAACCTCCATCACTTTTTTTTTTGGACACTATTGTAGTGAAGAAGGCTGAGCGCCAAAGAATCGATGCTTTTGAACGGTGGTGTTGGAGAAGACTCTTGAGAGTCCCTTGGACTGCAAGGAGATCCAACCAGTCCATTCTGAAGGAGATCAACCCTGGGATTTCTTTGGAAGGAATGATGCTAAAGCTGAAACTCCAGTGCTTTGGCCACCTCATGTGAAGAGTTGACTCATTGGAAAAGACTCTGATGCTGGGAGGGATTGGGGGCAGGAGGAGAAGGGGACGACCCAGGATAAGATGGCTGGATGGCATCACGGACTCGATGGACGCGAGTCTGAGTGAACTCCGGGAGTTGGTGATGGACAGGGAGGCCTGGCGTGCTGCCATTCATGGGGTTGCAAAGAGTCGGACACGACTGAGCGACTGAACTGAACTGAACTGATTGTAACAGCCTCTTGTTTGGCTTTTCCCGATCTTCCCTTGCCCTCTTTACATTGGCTTGTCCTACTCGAGGTAGATTAATCAGTCTAAAATATGAATATGGCTACTGCCACTTTTGTGCTAAGGTACCCATTACCTTCAAAATGGATGCCAAGTTTCTTAGCCCAGTGCACCAGCTGCTCTGTGATTTCACCCCATCTGTCTCTCTAGCCTTACTTCCCAACCTTTCCACTTCACTCTTCAGGCTCCCTTAATATTAAACCACTTGCCGTGCCCCACCCTGCATCCATGCCACACACACCTGTATCTCTCCGATGTTTTTAGTTGCAAGTAAATGAAACCAACCCTGGTTAATTCAGGCAGAAAAGAGGCTTATGAAAAGGCCATTTCATGGCTCACAGAATTACTATAGGGGCTGAAGAACTAGTTCAGAGACTACCCAGATGAAACCGAAGTTCAAATCACGCTGCTGAGCAAGTCCACAGACCTTGCACTGGGATGGCCCCCACGTTGCAGCTGGCTCTGCTGCACCCTGATTCTGAGCGGGGGGTGGGGGTGGGGCTGCCCATTGGAACAATGCTCATGGAAGCTAGACCTCGACACAGCAGCTTTTAATGCCAGAGAGAGTTTTTTTGGTGATCTTTATTTCTTTGTGTCACTAGCTCTCAATTTAGCATTTTTTGGCATCTGTGTCTGCTTGTCCAAGCCTAAGTCACATGCTTGTCCCTGAATGCACAAGGGGAGAGAAAGTATCAGAAGTGTTCGCTACGCTGGGAATCCCACAAAGCTTCAAAAGGAGGGAAATTCCCCAAACAAAGGAAGTTCAGATGCTTCAGAGGCAAAAGAGTGACAGTTGTCCAATAGGACTCCTTAGCTCTTATGAACTGCCCAATGTCTGTTCATGGCTTACTTTCATGTGCCATCTAGCTTCATCTTTATTCATGATTGCTCATGTTTTAACATAAGCACACGTGTCTTTGCCTCAGGGAAATCTTCCCTTGCACACAGGTTTTGGTTTGTTTCTCCCTTGGCCTTTTGGGCCTATTTATGCCTTATCACTTCTGAAAATGTACTATGTTCCTATATAGGTAACTGTGTTCAGCTCTTTGTTTTTTAAGGCTTCCCACATGGCTCAGTGGTAAAGAACCCGCCTGCCAATGCAGGAGATACAGGAGGTGTGGGTTTGATCCCTGGGTTGGGAAGATCCCCTGGAGAAGGAAATGGAAACCCACAGCAGTGTTCTTGCCTGGAAAATCCCATGGATAGAGGAGCTTGGTGGGCCGCAGTTCATGGGGTCACAAAGTGTCGACTGAGCATGCACGCACGCACTTGTTTTTAACCCCCTCCTCCTTCAGAGGGTAGATACCGTGCATTAGGTATCTTTGGTACCCAGTGTGTACTATAGGGTTTGATGAATTCATTCATTCATTTGTTCACTGTTTGGTGAACTGAATGGAACTGAATTGCTGAAGATTACATAGGGAACTGGTGCCAGAGGTGGGAGGAAAACTCAAGTTTCTTGAGTTCAGTGTTTGCACAATGATAGAAAGAGGCACATCCCTCCTTTCCTTTCTTCCATCAAATCCTTGTTTAGATTCTGCCAGTCTTCATCATTCCCAGAGGATTCCTTTCCCAATCATTGCCAGGGCAAATGGTTTAAGGAACCCAGATCTGTTGATTGGTAGATTGTGGCCCTATCCTGGATATGGAGGAGGCAAATGCAGAGAACTTTTAGGAAAATATATGCAGCTACAGTTTGGCTCGGAATGATCATGCCTCAAATTGAATTAGGCTTCCTTGGAGCAGAAGTTCTAGAAGATCAATGCTTTGGCCCGTGGACTTGCTGGCCAAGAAGTGCATGCATTTTTAAGAGAAACATAAACACGGCTCATGTTGGTCATACGGCAGCTTGGGTAGATGGATTTATACTTCATCAGACAGTTGGTCCCTGGGTAGAAATGTGGGCCAAGGGCCAGGAGATCCCTATTCAGTTTCCAGTTAAGTCATCTCTGTTTATTTCTCACAAAATACATATTTAGAAAAATTTGAAATTAAAACGTCATGCTTAAAACACTCTACAGTAAACAGAGGTTTTAAAAAGAAGAGCTGCTGCCAACACCACTTTTTGTTAAAGCTGTATCCAATTTAAAGTTTATTTTATACCCAGGATACAGAACGGGGTGCAGAGTGCTACAGAAGTCGCCATCCATCTGATCAGACATTTCAGCAGGACTTTTCCCTGAACAGGATACTCACAAGCTTGGGGGCTGGCTTTGGGCACTGATGGATGTGAGAGGGTGCACATGTGGGGTCCTGGACACCACATGGATGCCTCTACAACCCTTTCCTTTCTGCTATGCTCCACAAGTCCTGCTGATTTTATCTTTTAAGTATCTCCTTTCTGTTCATCTCTTCCCCTCCCCTGGTCCTGGTCCATACCTGTCACCTCCCGGTTTATCTCTCTGTGTCCCCTATTGCCTCTATCCAATCAATCCTGACCATTTCATTTGCACCAACTTCTTTGCTTCATATACATCTGTGGTTTCCTGTTGCTCTTGAAAGTTGAAAGTTAAGTCACCCAGTCGTGTCCAACTCTTTGCGGCCCCGTGGACTGTAGCCCACCAGGCTCCTCCATCCATGGGATTCTCCAGGCAAGAATACTGGAGTGGGGTGCCCTTTCCTTCTCCAGAGGATCTTCCCGACCCCAGGGATTGAACCCAGGTCTCCCGTATTAGAGGCAGACGCTTTAACTTCTGAGCCACCAGGGAAGCCCTTAGAATAAGGCAAAAATGTGTAACATGGCCTAAGCCCTTAGGTCTGGTCCCACCTGGCTCTCCAGCTTAGTCTGCCATCTACCCCTGCAGTCCACGCTTTCTCTAGGCAGCCATACTGTGCTGAGCAGGGGTCTATATACACACGCATGCACACAATTGAATATATTGCATGTACTATATGTATTATATAGATATCTGTGACTTATACATAACACAAGTAAGTTTCTCTTCACCATCCAGGAAGCTTTTTCCCCTTGATAGTGATATTTCCTCTGTTGAGAATGCATATACTGGGCTATAAGAATCATCTCTGGTTTTGACCACTACTATATGGGAAATAAATGGGGAAACAGTGGAAACAGTGTCAGACTTTATTTTTTTGGGCTCCAAAATCAATGCAGATGGTGACTGCAGCCATGAAATTAAAAGATGCTTGCCCCTTGGAAGAAAAGTTATGACCAACTTAGATAGCATATTCAAAAGCAGAGACATTACTTTGCTGACTAAGGTCTGTCTAGTCAAGGCTATGGTTTTTCCAGTAGTCATGTATGGATGTGAGAGTTGGACTGTGAAGAAGGCTGAGCGCTGAAGAATTGGTGCTTTTGAACTGTGGTGTTGCAGAAGACTCTTGAGAGTCCCGTGGACTGCAAGAGATCCAACCAGTCCATTCTGAAGGAGATCAACCCTGGGATTTCTTTGGAAGGAATGATGCTAAAGCTGAAACTCCAGTTCTTTGGCCACCTCATGCAAAGAGTTGACTCATTGGAAAAGACTCTGATGCTGGGAGGGATTGGGGGCAGGAGGAGAAGGGGACGACCCAGGATGAGATGGCTGGATGGCATCACGGACTCGATGGACGTGAGTCTGAGTGAACTCTGGGAGTTGGTGATGGACAGGGAGGCCTGGTGTGCTGCGATTCATGGGGTCGCAAAGAGTCGGACACAACTGAGCGACTGGACTGAACGGAACTGATAGCTCCTGTGCCTGGCACATAGTAGGCTCTCAATAAATATTTGTTGACTGAATGAGAGAATGAATAAATGGATGAATGACGATGAATGACTTGAATTAAATAGCCAGCTTATGGAAAATGAAAAGGGTTAACAGATCCATGTTGGAAGGGAGTGAATCAATGTTTCTTAATAACTTCGAGACTAGCACTGTGAATGTTGTTATATCCACAAATTTATCAATATCCAAGGGCACCTATACTCTTGCCTGGGAAATCCCATGGACAGAGGAGGCGGGCAGGCTACAGTCCATGGGGTCACGAAGGAGTCAAACATGACATAGTGACTAAACAACAGCGGTAAGAACAAGCGCACCTGTTCAGTTCAGTCGCTCAGCAGTGTTTAACTCTGACCCCATGGACTGCAGCACGCCAGGCTTCCCTGTTCATCACCAACTCCCAGAGCTTGCTCAAACTCATGTCCATTGAGTTGGTGATGCCATCCAACCATCTCATCCTCTATTGTCCCCTTCTCCTCCTGCCTTCAATCTTTTTTTTTTAACTTTTTTTGTTTGTTTGTTTATTTATCCTTTTAATATAAATTTGTCTTAATTAGAGGTTAATTACTTTACAATATTGTATTGGTTTTGCCATACATCAACATGAATCCGCCACAGGTATACACGTGTTCCCCATCCTGAACCCCCACCCTCCTCCCTCCCCGTACCATCCCTCTGGGTCATCCCAGTGCTGCCTTCAATCTTTCCCAGCATCAGGATCTTCTCCAAAGAGCTGGCTTTTCATATCAAATGGCCAAAGTACTGGAACGTCAGCTTCAACACCAGTACTTCCAATGAATATTCAGGGTTGATTTCCTTTAGGATTGAACTGGTTTTATCTCCTTGCAGTCCAAGCGACTCTCAAGAGTCTTCTCCAGCACCACAGTTTAAAAGCACCAATTCTTTGGTGCCCAGACTTCTTTATGATCCAACTCTCAAATCCATACATTACTACTGGAAGAACCATAGCTTTGACTATACAAACCGTTGTTTGCAAAGTAATGTCTCTGCTTTTAAATGTGCTCTCTATGTTTGTTATAGCTTTTCTTCCAAGGAACAAGTGTCTTTTAATTTCATGCTGCAGTCACCATCTGTAATGATTTTGGAACCCAAGAAAATCAAGTCTCTCACTGTTTCCATTGGTTCCCCATCTATTTGCCATTAACTGATGGGACCAGATGCCGCGATCTTTGTCTTTTGAATGTTGAGTTCAGCTTTTTCACTCTCCTCTTTCACTTTCATCAAGAGGCTTTTTAGCTTCCCTTTGCATTTTACCATAAGAGTGGTGTCATCTGCATATTTGAGGTTACTGGTATTTCTCCTGGCAATCTTGATTTCAGCTTGTGCTTCATTCAGCACAGCATTTCACATGCTGTACTTTGCAATAAGTTAAATAAGCAAAGTGACAACATACAACCTTGACATACTCCTTTCCCAATTGGATCCAGTCCATTATTCCATGTCCAGTTCTAACTGTTGCTTCTTGACCTGCATACAAATTTCTCAGTGACAGGTAAGGTGATCTGGTATTCCCATCTCTTGAAGAATTTTTCACAGTTTGTTGTGATCCAAGGAGTCAAAGGCTTTAGCATAGTCAATGAAGCAGAAGTAGATGTTGTTCTGCAATTCTCTTGCTTTTTCTATGAACCAACAGATGTTGGCAATTTGATCTCTGGTTCCTCTGTCTTTTCTAAATCCAGCTTGAACATCTGGAAATTCTCAGATCACCTACTGTTGAAGCCTAGCTTGGAGAATTTTGAGCATTACTTTACTAGCATGTGAGATGAGTGCAATTGTGTGGTAGTTTGAACATCCTTTGGCATTGCCTTTCTTTGGGATTGGAATGAAAACTGACCTTTTCCAGTCCTGTGGCCACTGCTGAGCTTTCCAAATTTGCTGGCATTTTGAGTGCAGCACTTTCATAGCATCATCTCTTAGGTTTTGAAACAGCTCAACTGGAATTCCATCACCTCCACTAGTTTTGTTTGTAGTGATGCTTCCTAAGCCCCACTTGACTTCGCACTCCAGGATGTCTGGCTCTAGGTGGGTGATCACACCATTGTGATTATCTGGGTCATGAAGATCTTTTTTGTATAGTTCTTCTGTGTATTCTAGACACCTCTTCTTAATATCTCCTGCTTCTGTCAGGGCCATACCATTTCTGTCCTTTGTTGAGCTCATTTTTGCATGAGATGTTCCCTTGGTATCTCTAATTTTCTTGAAGAGATCTCTGGTCTTTCCCATTCTATTGTTTTCCTCTATTTCTTTGCACTGTTTCCTGAGGAAGGCTTTCTTATCTCTCCTTGCTATTCTTTGGAACTCTGCATCCAGATGAATATATCTTTCCTTTTCTCCTTTGCCTTTTGCTTCTTCTGTTTTCTTAGGTATTTGTAAGGGCTCTTCAGAGAACCATTTTGCTTTTCTTTTCCTTAGGGATGCTTTTGATCACCGCCTCCTGTACAATGTTATGAACCTCCACCTATAGTTCTTCAGACACTCTGTCTATTAGATCTAATCCCGTGAATCTTTTTGTCACTTTCACTGTATAATCATAAGGGATTTGATTTAGGTCTGAATGGTCTAATGGCTTTACCTACTTTCTTCAGTTTAAGTCTGAATTTGGCAATAAGGAGTTCACGATCTGAGCCACAGTCAGCTCCTGGTCTTGATGTTGCTGACTGTATAGAATTTCTCCATCTTCAGCTGCAAAGAATATAATCAGTCTGATTTTGATATTGACCGTCTGCTGATGTCCATGTGTAGAGTCGTCTCTTTTGTTGGAAGAAGGTGTTTGCTATGACCAGCGCATTCTCTTGGCAAAACTCTGTTAGCCTTTGCCCTGCTTCAGTTTGTACTCCAAAGAAAAACTTCCCTGCTACTCCAGGTATCTCTTGACTTCCTACTTTTGCATTCCAGGCCCCTATAATGAAAAGGACATCTTTTTTTGGTGTTAGTTCTAGAAGGTCTTGTAGGTCTTCATAGAACCGTTCAGCTTCTTTGGCATTAGTGGTTAGGGCATAGACTTGGATTACCGTGATACTGAATGGTTTGCTTGGAAACAAACAGAGATCATTCTGTTGTTTTTGTGACTGCACCCAAGTACTGCATTTTGGACTCTTATGTTCACTCTGAGGGCTACTGCATTTCTTCTAGGGGATTCTTGCTCACAGTGGTAGATATAATGGTCATCAGAATTAAATTTGCCCATTCTGGTCCATTTTAGTTCACTGATTCCTAAAATGTCAGTGTTTACTCTTACCATCTCCTGTTTGACTTCCAATTTACCTTGATTCATGAACCTAACATTCCAGGTTCTTATGCAATATTGTTCTTTACAGCATTGGACTTTAGTTTCACCACCAGATACATCCACAACTGGGCATTGTTTCCACTTTGACTCAGCCTCTTCACTCCTTCTGGAAATATTTCTCTGCTCTTTTCCAATAACATATTGAGCACCTACAACTTGGGTAGTTCATCTTGTGTGTCATATCTTTTTGCCTGTACATACTCTCCACTGGGTTCATGAGGCAAGAATCCTGAAATGGTTTACCATTCTCTTCTCCACTGGACCATGTTTTGGCATAACTCTCCACTGTGGCCTATCTGTCTTGGGTAGCCCTTCATGGCCTGGCTCATAGTTTCATTGAGTTAGACAAGGCTGTGATCCATTTGATCAGTTTAGTTCATTTTCTGTGATTGTGGTTTTCCTTATGTCTGCTCTCTGATGGGTAAGGATAAGAGGCTTGTGGAAGCTTCCTGATGGGAGGGACTGGCCAAGGGCTTCCCAGGTGGTGCTAGTGGTAAAGAACTTGCCTGCCAAAGCAGGAAACTAAAGAGACTCGACTTCAATCTCCAGGTTGGGAAGATCCCCTGGAAAAGGGAATGGCAAACCACTGCAGTATTCTTGCCTGCAGTATCCTATGGACAGAGGAGCCTGGTAGGCTAGAAGTCCATGGGGTAAAGACAAGACTGAAGTGCTTTAGCATGGCCTTGTCTAGCCAAGGCTATGGTTTTTCCAGTGGTCATGTATGGATGTGAGAGTTGGACTGTGAAGAAAGCTGAGCGCTGAAGAATTGATGCTTTTGATCTGTGGTGTTGGAGAAGACTCTTGAGAGTCCTTTGGACTGCAAGGAGATCCAACCAGTCCATTCTGAAGGAGATCAGCCCTGGGTGTTCTTTGGAAGGAATGATGCGAAAGCTGAAACTCCAGTACTTTGGCCACCTCATGTGAAGAGCTGACTCATTGGAAAAGACTGATTCTGGGAGGGATTGGGGGCAGGAGGAAAAGGGGACAACAAAGGATGAGATGGCTGGATGGCATCACCGACTTGATGGATGTGAGTTTGAGTGAACTCCAGACGTTGGTGGTGGACAGGGAGGCCTGGCGTGCTGCAGTTCATGGGGTTGCAAGGAGTTGGACACAACTGAGTGACTGAACTGAACTGAACTGGGGGAATCTGGGTCTTGCTCTGATGGGCGGGGCCGTGCTCAGTTCAGTTCAGTTCAGTTCAGTCACTCAGTCGTGTCCGACTCTTTGTGACCCCATGAATCACAGCACACCAGGCCTCCCTGTCCATCACCAACTCCCAGAGTTCACTCAGACTCGCGTCCATTGAGTCAGTGATGCCATCCAGCCATCTCATCCTCTGTCATCCCCTTTTTCTCCTGCCCCCAAGTAAATCGTTAATCCAATTTTCTGCTAATGGGTGAGGCTGTGTTCCCTCCCTGTAGTTTGACCTGAGGCCAAGTTTGAGAGGGGTAATTGCAGGATTCCCTGGTGGCTCAGATGGTAAAGTGTCTGTCTACAATGCGGGAGGCCCGGGTTCGATCCCTGGGTTGGGAAGATCTCCTGGAGAAGGAAATGGCAACCCACTCCAGTACTCTTGCCTGGAAAATGCCGTGGACGGAGGAGCCTGGTAGTCTACAGTCCATGGGGTCATAAAAAGTCGGACATGACTGAGCAACTTCAATATCAAAATAGTGGCAGGATGTCCCTGGTGGCTCAGACAGTAAAGTGTCTGTCTGCAATGTGGGAAACCTGGTTTCGATCCCTGGGTCAGGAAGATCCCCTAGAGAAGGAAACGGCAACTTACTCCAGTGTTCTTGCATAGAAAGTCCCATGGACAGAGGAACCTGGTCAGCTATAGTCCATGAGGTTGCTAAGAGTCTGACATGACTGAGTTTTTTCTTTTTTTTTTAATGGCAGTAATGACAGAATGTGGTCCACTGGAGAAGGAAATGGAAAACCACTTCATTATTCTTGCCTTGAGAACCCCATGAACAGTATGAAAAGGCAAAATGATAGGATACTGAGAGAAGAACTCCCCAGGTCAGTAGGTGCCCAATATGCTACTGGAGATCAGTGGAGAAATAACTCCATAAAGAATGAAGGGATGGAGCCAAAGCAAAAACAATACCCAGCTGTGGATGTGATAGAAGCAAGGTCCAATGCTGTCAAGAGCAATATTGCATAGGAACCTGGAATGTCAGGTCCATAAATCAAGGCAAATTGGAAGTGGTCAAACAAGAGATGGCAAGAGTGAACGTCGAGATTCTAAGAATCAGGAAACTAAAATGGACTGGAATGGGTGAATTTAACTCAGATGAAGGAGATCCAACCAGTCCATTCTGAAGGAAATCAATTCTGGGATTTCTTTGGAAGGAATGATGCTGAAGCTGAAACTCCAGTACTCTGGACACCTGATACGAAGGGTTGATACAATGGAAAAGACTCTGATGCTGGGAGGGATTGGGGGCAGGAGGAGAAGGGGACGACCCAGGATGAGATGGCTGGATGGCATCACGGACACGATGGACGTGAGTCTGAGTGAACTCCGGGAGATGGTGATGGACAGGGAGGCCTGGTGTGCTGCGATTCATGGGGTTGCAAAGAGTCGAACACGGCTGAGCAACTGAACTGAACTGAACTGACCATTATATCTAGTACTGTGGGCAGGAATCCCTCAGAAGAAATGGAGTAGCCATCATGGTCAGCAAAAGAGTCCAAAATGCAGTACTTGGATGCAATCTCAAAAACGACAGAATGATCTCTGTTCGTCTCCAAGGCAAACCATTCGTATCACAGTAATCCAAGTCTATGCCCCAACCAGTAACACTGAAGAAGCTGAAGCTGAACTGTTTTATGAAGACCTACAAGACCTTTTAGAACTAACACCCCCAAAAGATGTCCTTTTCATCATAGGGGACTGGAATGCAAAAGTAGGAAGTCAAGAAACACCTGGAGTAACAGGCAAATTTGGTCTTTGAATATGGAATGAAGCAGGGAAAAGACTAATAGAGTTTTGCCAAGAAAATGCACTTGTCACAGCAAACACCCTCTTCCAACAACACAAGAGAAGACTCTACACATGGACATCACCAGATGGTCAACACCAAAATCAGATTGATTACATCCTTTGCAGCCAAAGATGGAGAAGCTCTATACAGTCAACAAAAACAAGACCAGGAGCTGACTGTGGCTCAGATCATGAACTCCTTATTGCCAAATTCAGACTTAAATTGAAGAAAGTAGGGAAAACCACTAGACCATTCAGGTATGACCTAAATCAAATCCCTTATGATTATACAGTGGAAGTGAGAAATAGATTTAAGATCTGATAGATAGAGTGCCTGGCAAGCTATGGACGGAGATTTGTGACATTGTCCAGGAGACAGGGATCAAGACCATCCCCATGGAAAAAAAATGCAAAAAAGCAAAATGGCTGTCTGAGGAAGCCTTACAAATAGCTGTGAAAAGAAGAGAGGCGAAAAGCAAAGGAGAAAGAGAAAGATATAAGCATTTGAATGCAGAGTTCCAAAGAATAGCAAGAAGATATAAGAAAGCCTTCTTCAGCAATCAATGCAAAGCAATAGAGGAAAATAACAGAATGGGAAAGACCAGAGATCTCTTCCAGAAAATTAGAGATACCAAGGGAACATTTCATGCAAAGATGAGCACAATAAATGACAGAAATGGACCTTACAGAAGCAGAAGATATTAAGAAGAGGTGGCAAGAATACACAGAAGAACTGTACAAAAAAGATCTTCACGACTCATATAATCACGATGGCGTGATCAGTCACCTAGAGCCAGACATCCTGGAATGTGAAGTCAAGTGGGCCTTAGAAAGCATCACTACGAACAAAGCTAGTGGAGGTGATGGAATTCCAGTTGAGCTCTTTCGAATCCTGAAAGATGATGCTGTGAAAGTGCTGCACTCAATATGCCAGCAAATATGGAAAGCTCAGCAGTGGCTACAGGACTGGAAAAGGTCAGCTTTCATTCCAATTCCAAAGAAAGGCAATGCCAAAGAATGCTCAAACTACTGCACAATTGCACTCATCTCACACGCTAGTAAAGTAATGCTCAAAATTCTCCAAGCTAGGCTTCAGCAATACGTGACCCGGGAACTTCCAGATGTTCAAGCTGGATTTAGAAAAGGCAGAGGAACCAGAGATCAAATTGCCAACATCCGCTGGATCATGGACAAAGCAAGAGAGTTCCAGGAAAACATCTATTTCTGCTTTATTGACTATGCCAAAGCCTTTGACTGTGTGGAACACAATAAACTGTGGAAAATTCTGAAAGAGATGGGAATACCAGACCACCTCACCTGCCTCTTGAGAAACCTATAAGCAGGTCAGGATGCAATAGTTAGAACTGGACATGGAACAACAGACTGGTTCCAAATAGGAAAAGGAGTACGTCAAGGCTGTATATTGTCACCCTGCTTATTTAACTTATATGCGAGTACATCATGAGAAACACTGGGCTGAAGAAGCACAAGCTGGAATCAAGATTGCCGGGAGAAATATCAATAACCTCAGATATGCAGATGACACCACCCTTATGGCAGAAAGTGAAGAGGAGCTAAAAAGTCTCTTGATGAAAGTGAAAGAGGAGAGTGAAAAAGTTGGCTTAAAGCTCAACCTTCAGAAAATGAAGATCATGGCATCTGGTCCCATCACTTCATGGGAAATAGATGGGGAAACAGTGGAAACAGTGTCAGACTTTATTTTTTGGGCTCCAAAATCACTGCAGATGGTGACTGCAGCCATGAAATTAAAAGACACTTACTCCTTGGAAGAAAAGTTATGACCAACCTAGACAGCATATTGAAAAGCAGAGACGTTATTTTGCCAACAAAGGTCTGTCTAGTCAAGGCTATTGTTTTTCCTGTGGTCATGTATGAATGTGAGAGTTGGACTGGGAAGAAGGCTGAGCACCGAAGAATTGATGCTTTTGAACTGTGGTGTTGGAGAAGACTCTTGAGAGTCCCTTGGACTGCAAGGAGATCCAACCAGTCCATTCTGAAGGAGATCAGCCCTGGGATTTCTTTGGAAGGAATGATGCTAAAGCCGAAACTCCAGTACTTTGGCCACCTCATGCGAAGAGTTGACTCATTGGAAAAGACTCTGATGCTGGGAGGGATAGGGGACAGGAGGAGAAGGGGACGACAGAAGATGAGATGGCTGCATGCCATCACTGACTCAGAGTGAACTCCGGGATTTGGTGATGGACAGGGAGGCCTGGCATGCTGCTACTCCGGGTGTTGCAAAGAATCGGACACGACTGAGAGACTAAACTGAACTGAATGGCAACCTCCTTCTAAAGGACTTATGCCAGCATGCATGGCACCCAGGACTGCTGTATTCTGTGCCCCTGATGCCACGGCAGGCCACTGTTGACCCAGGCCTCTGACAGAGACTCCTGGACACTCACTGGCAAGTCTAGCTCATGTTATGCCCAGAGTCCGAGTCCCCAAAACTGAGAGAATAAGACGTCCACAGCAATGCAAAAACATAAAGGGGTTTTATTACTATCCCGGGCTAGGGCTCCCGTCTCATCCAGCGCAGTGGAGTCTTGACGAGAGCTCTGAGCTCTGAATTACAGCTGCTTATATACAGGTGATCTTTTGTCTGAGCAATAGTTTAGTTGGTGTGTGGTGATTGACTCAACCTTGGGTCATCATGGTGATTGACATAAACTTGATTGACTCAACCTTGGGTCATTGGGGACCTTGGTGTCATCGGGGACCTTGATGTCATTGGGGGCTTCCTAGAATTATGACTCATGCTTACAAGAACCTGAGGCTTAGGCCTAGTGTGGCCTGTTGAGCCTGTCATGGCTCAGGTCAGGTCCCAACAGCTCAGAGTCTTGTGGCATCACTGCTCCTTTCTCCTGGGTCCTGGTGTGCACAAGGTTTTGCTCGTGTGTGTTTTGCAGTGCTGAGTTAAAGTGACCAAGGCACCAGCAAAAGGGGCTTGCCATTGTTGGCTCTGGGGTGTGCTGTGAGCAATGGTAGGCAAACAGCCTCAGTCTGCCTGAATTCTGGGGGATAATTGGATTCAGTAGCCTCACATTCAGGAAAAGGAATCATGATGTATTATGAATCACGATGTATTATGAATAACGTAAAACTTCTCCATTAATCCATAATCAGGCTTTCTACATATCAGGCTCTTTCTCTGCACTGTGCACAAATCCCAGGTGGAGCCAAGAGCTTCAGTGAGAGTGTTAGTTGCCCAGTTGTGTTCGACTGCTTCAGTAGTGAACTCTTTATGACCCCATGGACTGTAGCCCACCAGCCTCCTCTGTCCATGGGATTCTCCAGGCAAGAATACTGGAGTGGGTTGCCATTTTCTTCTCCAGGGGATTTTCCTGACCCAGGGATCAAACCTGAGTCTCCTGTATTGCAGGCAGATTCTTTAATCTCAGAGCCACCAGGGGCTTCAAGGACAGATGCAGCTCTCTTCCCTTCCAGCTGTCAAGTGTTCATTTGGGAGGAGTTTCCAGGGCTCGGATTTTGGTGGCCTTGCTTTGACAGGAGAACCCACCCCCCCCGTTCCCCGGGGTTTTCTGCCCACCTCCCTGGCTCTCGGGAAGGTGACAGGCTCTTCCCGGGGCCTGTTCTGTGTCTCTTTTGGTGATGATGGGAGCGCTACAGTCCTTTGGATGACAGGCCATGCTTGGCGTTGGTTCTGCCCCTGGTGCTGATGAGTTGAGTGCATTCCTTTCTGGCCCTCCTAGAGATGCTGCGTGGGACAGTCAGGCAGAACCAACGCATCGGGGTGAATCTAGGGGGATGAAGTGCGGAATGTGCTGAGCTCTGCACTTGCATGCCAGCGAGGACTGGGCAGAGTCTGGAGGATTGTGGGGAGGGGGCTGGGGGTCTCTGGGGGAGGCAGCCAGGATGGGAGTGGGGCACAGTGCAGCTGAGGAGGACTCTGGGGGAGTAATTTCTCAGGCGCCTCTGAGCGATGGCCTCAGAGCCTTGCTTGGCAGAATCTGTCACTTCACTTGATCTCACCACATGGCAGTGCTGGTCTCCAGGGCCTACGCATAGCTAACAAGGAACACTTGTCTGGCGTTCATGCTTACAAATAACTTTCCTGTGTAAGATCTCAGGATGGTGAGTCTTGAAAGGGGTCTGGCCTCATCTCTTTCTGGTTGTTTTGTTTCCATATCGTAGCCGTGGTTGATTCCAGTGCCTACTATGTACGATGATAACACCAAACACAAACATTTGGATTGCATTTTCCATTCAATGTATTTTTTTGACTTCCACTAGCTAATTCATATCCAACCCTGGATCTTATTCTTTCATTTTTCAGATGAGAAATCTAAAGTTTAGCAAAGCACACAAAGATACATTGTTTATTCATCAGGCTATGAAAATAATAGTATAATCTACTGAAGTATAATATGTATGCACTATAAACACTTATATTCCTTTAATTCCCAGAGCACTGGCAGTAGGCATTATTATTGCTCTCAGTTGACAGCTGTGAAAATTGGGGTGCAAGGTGGCTAGCGATATGCCCAAACTCAGACAGTTACTAAGATGAAGCAGGATTTGAATTCAGGGAACCTGGCTTCATAAACGGTAGCTTCAACCGTGTGCATTCTGCATCCCTACACAGTCGGTATTCCCAGTGCTGAATTCCATGCCCTTGTTTCATCTCTACCATGGTACCTTTCTATGCCAAGCAATTTGAGAAGGAAAATGACATTGTTTCTGCTTCTAGTTTGGGTGGGGGAGTAAGGTGTGAACCAAGAGACTTTTCAGGGCCGAGGGCCATATGTCCTAAGCAGAGGTCAAGGGGAGCCCTGAATGACCATGAAGAACGGTCCAGGAGACTTTTTCCCTGTTGTATTCATATAGCCCCTTCCCTGTGGATCTTACCCATGCTGGCCTCCCAGCCCCAAACTCTCTGATAAATGGAGCAGCCCTTGCAACTGTCCCAGATTAGTCATTTTGACCCCAGATTTGAGGGTTTGGGGACCCTCTGGGAAATTTCTCTTAGAAAATTTCCACCACATGAAGCATGGCTTGTAAACAGAGGTCGTTGGCAAGCAAACTGCTCCAAAGAAATATCTTAAACTGTCCTGTACCAGGTGCCTGAAGACAGACCTTTTGGGTGTAGTGTTCATTTTGCTGGTTTCTTGGGATGTGGAAGGATCATATCTTGCTCCCAGTTCTAGGAGCTGCTTTTCCTTTTCTCTTTTCTTTTACAGGAAAGTAAGATTTATTGGTGGGTGTGAGCAAGGAAGGAACAAGGCAATTAGGGATATATCTGACCCCCAAGGCATCCAGGATGAGCTGCTTTCCTGTCACCATAATTTCAAATTCATCTGCATTAAATTTAGCAAGTCTCCACTGCTTGGAGATATGAATCTTCTGGTGGCCAGGGAACTTGAACTTGGCCCTGTGTGGGGCCTCAGTCACATGCTCCTTGTCTTACAGCTTGGTGAAGATGGACATTATGATTTAGACAATGAGGACCCTGGCCACTGTGTCCTGGGACTTTCCAAAGGCACCCTGCATACCTGTCTGGACCCTAGACTGGGGACAGTGTGCCAGACATAAATGTCCCCAGGAAATGACTGTCTCCAAGGTCCCTTAGAGCCACCCCTACAGAGAGCAGCCACCAAGGAGGCTGCTCTTTGCAGCCATGGCACATGGGCCCCTATGGGGAAAAGAGGTCAGTTGGCTTAGCTGACTGCAAATAGGTGCTCCCTTTTCTAATCCTGGATTGAACCCAGCACTCAATGGTTGCTTTCTCTCAGCCACTAGCCCAAATTTAGCCTTGACTACTACCTTCCTTTAGGCATCATTTTCTAGATTGAAATGTTATCTTTGCCTATATTTTGAAAACTTCATATTGGAATATGTAGATCTGGCACAAAATGATCTAAAATATATGAAATGAGAGAAGTCTTCAATTTCTTAAACATTTAGTGACTACCACGCCACCTCTATAATTTTTCTGGAATCCCTACAATCTGGTTTAATCATATTTCTCTTTCATTAGCCATTCAAGAGACTCTGTTTTCTTCATTGGCATCCTGTCCTCTTTCTTTCCTTGCCCACCCTGAGTCTATGCCCTTGTCATTACAGTTTGAAACTCCTGGACACTTGGCCAATAAATACTTGATGTGGGTATTTAGAGGACATTTGTTTATTTAGTGCAAATTTTAAAATTATTAAGTCCTTCCTCCTCTAACCCAATTGGCATATAATTTGTTTGGATATTTGATATTTGGGAAATAAATTACAAGAACTTTTGTTTCTCACTCACTGGTGATGATCTTGATAGTCTTGCTTTGTGTTCTTATGGCAAGAAAGTTGTCACTTTTGCTTACATATTTGTATCACCAAGTAATATAAAACCATTTCATGTCATGTTTCCTTAACATTTAATTCTTAACCTCTATGTAGGTTTTACTGACTGTGTTAGAGTTATTTGGGGTTTCCCTGGTAGCTTTGATGGTAAAGAACCTGCCTGCAGTGCAGGAGACCTGAGTTCGGTTCCTGGCTTGGGAAGATCTCTTAGAGAAGGGAATGGCTACACGCGCCAGTATTCTTGCCTGGAGAATTCTATGGACAGAGGATCCTGGCAAGCTACAGTCCATGGGGTCGCAAGGAGTTGGCTACAACTTGGCAACTAACACTAGAGTTATTTGTTTTCATGTCTGTTTCTCCTACAAATGTAAGTTTTCCATCAGTCCAAGCATGGTTCTGGGAACAAAAAATGTGTCCAAAGAAGTGATGTAGAAAAAAAATCAGGTTGATGTCTTTGATTTGTTTCATAAATGATCCACTGCTATCAGTCACTGAATCATAACTGTGTATTTACGTCTCCTCTACCAAACTTTATGTTTTTGGCTTGGGCTATTTAGTACAAACAATAGATTAAAATGAACAATTATGTGCCAACAAGTTGGATATTTCTAGAAACATACAACCTACCAAGACTGAATCAGAATGAAACAGAAAATCTGAACAGACCAATTACTTTGTAAGGAAATTGAATCAATATAAACCTCTCAAAAAGCAAATATAGTACCAGATGGCCTTACTGATGAATTCTACTAAACATTTAAAGAATTAAAAACATCACTTCTCAAACTCTTTTCAAAAATTGAAGAAGAAGCAACATTTCCAAACTTATGAGGCCAGCATTTTCCTGATACCAAAACCAGAATGTGATACTATAAGAAAAGATTACAACCCAGTTTTCCTGATGAACATAGATGCAAAAATCCTCAACAAAATGTTTACAAACCAAATTCAACAATATACTGAAGAGATCATACAGCATGATCAAATGGGATTTATCCACAAATCAGTCAATGTGATACATCACAGCAAAATGAAGGATAAAAACCATATGATCATCTCAATAGATGCAGAAAAAGCATTCAACAAATCAACATTCATTTATGATAAAAACTCTCAACAAATATGGGCATAGAGGATACACATGTGTGGGTATATATATATGTGCCTCAACATAACAAAGGCCATATATGACAAGTTGGAAGAAAAGTTATGACCAACCTAGATAGCATATTCAAAAGCAAAGGTCCAACAAAGGTCCAACAAAGGTCCGTCTAGTCAAGGCTATGGTTTTTCCAGTAGTCATGTATGGATGTGAGAGTTGGACTGTGAAGAAGGCAGAGTGCCGAAGAATTGATGCTTTTGAACTGTGGTGTTGGAGAAGACTCTTGAGAGTCCCTTGCACTGCAAGGAGATCCAACCAGTCCATTCTGAAGGAGATCAGCCCTGGGATTTCTTTGGAAGGAATGATGCTAAAGCTGAAACTCCAGTACTTTGGCCACCTCATGTGAAGAGTTGACTCATTGGAAAAGACTCTGATGCTGGGAGGGATTGGGGGCAGGAGGAGAAGGGGACGACAGAGGATGAGATGGCTGGATGGCATCACTGAATCGATGGGCGTGAATCTGAGTAAACTCTGGGAGTTGGTGATGGACAGGGAGGCCTGGCGTGCTGCCATTCATGGGGTTGCAGAGAGTTGGACACGACTGAGCGACTGAACTGAACTGATGACAAGTTCATAACTAACATTATATTTGATAATGGAAAGCTGCAAACTTTTCACTAAGATCAGGGAAAAGACAAGCATGCTCACTCTTCCCTCTTCTATTCAACATAGTATTGGAAAACAATAGACAGAGAAATTAGGCAAGAAAAAGTAATAAAGGGCATCCAAATTGGAAAGGAAAAAATAACTGTCACTATATGCACATGATATTATGTATAGAAAAGTCTAAAGACTGCATCAGGAAACTATTAGAATAGGCAAATTCAGTAAAGTTGTAGGATAAAAATCAATGCACAAAAATTTGTTGCATTTCTATACAATACTAATGAACTATCAGAAAGAGATATTAAGAAACCAATCCCACTTAAAATTGAATCAAGAAAAATAAAATACCTACGAATAAATATAACCAAAGAGATGAAAGTCCTGTATATTGAAACTACGATAACGAAAGAAACTGAAGTTGTTGTTCAGTCTCTCAGTCATGTCCAACTCTTTGCAACCCTATGGACTGCAGTGCACCAAGCTTCCCTGTCCTTCACCATCTCACGGAGTTTGCTCAAACTCATTTCCATTGAGTTGGTGATACCATCCAACCATCTCATCGTCTGTCGTCCCCTTCTCCTGCCTTCAATATTTCCCAGCATCAGGGTCTTTTCAAATGAGTCAGTTCTTTGCATCAGGTGGGCAAAGTACTGGAGTTCCAGCTTCAGCATCAGTCCTTTCAATGAATATTCAGGACTGTTTTCCTTTAGGATGGACAGGTTTGGTATCCCTGCAGTCCAAGGGAATCTCGAGAGTCTTCTCCAACACCAGAGTTCAGAAGCATTAATTTTTTGGTGCTCAGCTTTATTTATGGCCCAACTCTCATATCAGTACATGACTACTGGAAAAACCACAGCTTTGACTATACAGACCTTTGTCGGCAAAGTATTAGCTCTGCCTATTAATATGCTCTCTAGGTTTGTCATAGGTTTTCTTCCAAAGAGCAAGCGTCTTTTAATTTCATGGCTGCAGTCATCATCCACAGTGATTCTGGAGCCCAAGAAAGTAAAGTCTGTCACTGTTTCCATTGTTTCCCTATCTATTTGCCATGAAGTGATGGGACCAGATACCATGATCTTAGTTTTTTGAATGTTGAGTTCTAAGCCAACTTTTTCACCCTCCTCTTTCACCTTTATCAAGGAGCTCTTTAGTTCTTCTTTGCTTTCTGCCATAAGGGTGGTGTCATCTGCATATCTGATGTTACTTATATTTCTCCTGGCAATCTTGATTTCAGCTTGTGCTTCATCCAGCTCAGCATTTCACAAGCAAGTTAAATAAGCCGGGTGACAATATACAGGCTTGATGCATAGTCAGTGAAGCAGAAGTAGAAGTTTTTCTGAAATTCCCTTGCTTTTTCTATGATTCAAGGGATGGTGGCAATTTGATCTCTGGTTCCTCTGTCTTTTCAAAATCCAGCTTGTATATCTGGAAGTTCTCAGTTCACGTACTGTTGAAGCCTAGCTTGGAGGACCTCGAGCATGACCTTGCTAGAGTGGAATTGTACAGTAGTTTGTATGTTCTTTGGCACTGCCCTTCTTTGGGATTGGAGTGAAAACTGACTTTTTCCAGTCCTGTGGCCACTGCTGAGTTTTCCAAATTTGCTGGCATATTGAGTGTAGCACTTTATCAGCAGCATCTTTCAGGCTTTGAAATAGCTCAGCTGGAATTGCATCAGCTGAGGGAACACAGCACCACCCATCAGCAGAAAATTGGGTTAAAGATTTACTGAGCATGGCCTTGCCCACCAGAGTAAGACCCAGTTTTCCCCACAGCCAGTCCTTCCCATCAGGAAGCTTCCACAAGCCTCTTGTCCTCATCAGAAGGCAGACAGAATGAAAAACCACAATCACAGGGAACTAACCAAATCAATCACATGGATCACAGCCTTTGTCTAACTCAATGAAACTATGAGCCAGGCCGTGTAGGGCCACCCTAGACAGACGGGTCATGGTGGAGAGTTCTGACAAAATGTGGTCCACTGGAGAAGGGAATGGCAAATCACTTCAGCATTCTTGCCTTGAGAACCACATGAACAGTATGAAAAGGCAAAAAGAAATTGAATATGATACAGATAAATGGAAAGATATTCTGTACTCATGGATTAGAAGAATCATTGTTACAATGTCTATACTACTCAAAGGAATCTATAGATTCAATACAACCCCAATCCAAATTCCAATGCTATATTTCACAGAAATAAACAATCCTAAAAGTTACATGGAAACACGAAAGACCCCTCATAGCCAAAAAACTTTAGAAAGGACAAAATTGAAGGCATCATATGTCCAGATTTCAAGTTATATTATGAAGCTATAGCAATTAAAACAGTAGTTACTGGCATAAAAAAAGATACATTCGATGATGGAACAGAGTAGCTCAGAACTAAACCCATGCATATATGATCAAATAATTTATAACAAAGGAGCCAGGAATATACAGCGGGGAAAGGGTAGTCTCTTCAATAAATGATATGGGAAAACTGGGCAGTCACATGCAAAAGATTGAAATTGGACTCCTGTCTTATACCATACCCAAAAGTTAATTCCAAATGGATTAAAGACCTGAACATAAGACTGGAAACCAAAAAACTAGAAGAAAGCATAAGCAGTGGTCTCATCTGTATAGGTTTTGGCAATGATACTTTGGGTCTGACACCCAAAAAAGTAGCAACGAAAGCAAAAATAAAGCAAGCAGGACTACATCAAATGAAAAAGCTTCTGCACAACAAAAGAAACAATCGACAAAATGAAAGGGAAATCTACTGAATGGCAGAAAAGATTTGGAAGTCATATCCGATAAAAGATAATGTCCAAAATTATATATGTATAGAAGCAACCAAAGTGTCCATTGAGAGACAGATGGACAAGGAAGATACACATATACATACATATATATGTACACACACACATACATATATATATACAATGGAATATTACTCAGTGAGGAAAAAAAGCAAAATCCTGTTATTTGTAACACCTAGGATGGACCTAGAGAGTATTATGTTAATTGAAATGTCAGACAGAGAAAATAAAATACAGTAGATTTCACTTATATGAATCTAAAATATTTAAGAAAAAACATAACGAAAGTGGAACAGACTTACAGATACAATAGATAAACCAGAGTGGAGGGGTTATGGAGATAAGTGAAACAGATGAAGGGGATTAAGAGGTACATGCTTCTAGTTATAAAATAAATGTCACAACATAGAGACTGTAATCAATAATATTGTAACACTTTTTATTTTGTCAGATTATAATTAGACACATGATAATTTTGTAATACATAAAAATATTGAAATCCATGGTGTAAATCTGAAACAAATATAATATGGTAAGTCAAATATATTTCAATTAAAATATATAAAAATTTCAAGAAACTTAACAGGAATAAACAAAAAAACCTGAAACCAAACAAATAACAATCTGATTAAAAAATGAGCTGAGGATCTGAATAGACATTTTTCCGAAGAAGCCATATAGATAACCAACATGAAAAGATGTTCAACATCATTTGTTTTCAGAGAAATGCAAATCAAAACTACATTGAGCTATCATCTAGCACCTGTCAGAACAGCTGTTTTCAAAAAGAAAAGAAATAAAAAGTGTTGGTGAATATATGGAGAAAACATGACCTTTGTACACTGTTGGCGGGACTGTAAATTGGTGCACTCAATATGGAAAACACTATAGAAGTTCCTCAAAAACTTAAAAATGAAACTACCATATGATCCAGCAAATCTACTTCTGGGTATTTGTCTAAAGAAAATGAAAACACCAATTCAAAAATATATATGCACCCCTATGCTCATTGCAGTATTATTTACAACAGTCAAGATATAGAAACCACCTATGTCCATTCCTGGATGAATGGATAAAGAGACTGTGGTGTATACATACAATGGGCTGTTCATCAGCCATAGAATATTAAAATATTGCTATTTGTGTCAACACGGATGAAATTTGAGGGCATTATGCTACGTGAAATGTCAGACAGAGAAAGGAAAATGCCATATGATCTTTGTAATGCATGGAATCTAAACAAACAAACAAATCAAAACATAAAAACCAAGCTCATAGATCCAGAGAACAGATCGCTGATTGCCAGAGGCAGGACAGGGGTATGGTGGGGTAAGTGTGGAACAAATTGGTGAAGAGGGTCAAAAGGTTAAAAAGAAAAAATAAAAGTATTTTCCCTAAAATGCAAAACTGTAGTCAGTTTAACTGTATGTCGTAGTTGCTCAGCTACACAAAGACTGAATTTTTTTGTATGTAAAATAATATCTACCCAAAGGTTGTCAAGAGCATCAAATGAGAACCTGTATCGTTTGTGAAAGTCTTTTGTGAACTGCATAAAACATTAAGATTAGCTGGGTGTTTATTTACATGTGCCTTTGTCTACACAGACATCGTGAGAGTAATGGGATTTCTGATGATCTTAGTAGGATGGTTAGGAGTTAAACTGGCAGAGAAGAGATGAGTCAGTATGTGGCAAAAATGGTATGTGAAGTGAAGTCGCTCAGTCGTGTCTGACTCTTTGCGACCCCGTGGACTGTAGCCCACTATGCTCCTCTGTCCATGGGATTTTCCAGGCAAGAGTACTGGAGTGGGGTGCCATTTCCTTCTCCAATGACATGATAAAGAGCAGTTAATTGAAACCAAATGAAAGTAAAAGAGAAACGTGAATGGTACTTCTTTAAAAATAGTAATGCCCACAATTAATTAAAAAAAATTTTTTTCTTTAACAATCTTGCGTTCTTCCCCTCCTTCCAAACCTGTGGTTATAAAACTATGTCACATGCTCAAAAAAACTACTTTTACTCAAATTAATAACATCTAATAAAAAACATTCATAGAGTACCATATGCCAGGTACTGTCCTGAGATCTTGCAAGGGTTATCACAACAGCCCCATTATTATCTTCACTTTTCCAAGAACTAAAGTAGTTTTCCCAAGCTGATGCCACTAAGTGGTGGAGCTGGGATCTGAGTGTATAGAATGAGCCAGAGGCCAAGAACTTAGCCACAATGTTGTATTTCTTTTTGAGTAACTTACTTAACCAATCTTAATTAACCAAACTTAACCTATATCAATAACCTCAGATATGCAAAGACACCACCTTTATGGCAGAAAATGAAGAGGAACTAAAGACTCTCTTGATGAAACAGTGACTGACTATTTTCTTGGGCTCCGAAATCACTGCAGCCATGAAATTAAAGGATGCTTGCTCCTTGGAATAAAAGCTATGACCAACCTAGACAGCATATTAAAAGGCAGAGACATTACTTTGCTGACAAAAGTCTGTCGAATCAAAGCTATGGTTTTTCCAGTAGTCTTGTATGGATGTGAGTGTTGGACTACAAAGAAAGCTGAGCGCTGAAGAATTGATGCTTTTGAACTGTGGTGTTGGAGAAGACTCTTGAGAGTCCCTTGGATTGCAAGGAGATCCAACCAGTCCATCCTAAAGGAAATCAGTCCTGAATATACATTGGAAGGACTGATGCTAAAGCTGAAACTCCAATACTTTGGCCACCTGATGTGAAGAACTGACTCAGTGGAAAAGACCCTGATGCTGGGAAAGATTGAGGGCAAGAGGAGAAGAGGACGACAGAGGATGAGATGGTTGGATGGCATCACCAACTTGATGGACATGAGTTCGCGCGAGCTCTGGGAGTTGGTGATGGACAGGGAAGCCTGGTGTGCTGCAGTCCATGTGGTCACAAAGAGTCGAACATGACTGAGAGACTGAACTGACTGACTTAACCAATCAATGTCTGCTGAGATCCTATTATGATAGATGCTTCCACACTTACCTTGACAACAAGACTAAGAGATAAATGTAATTATTAGCTTCATATTTCAATTGAGAAATGAAACTCAGGTCAAATGACTAGTTCAAGGTCATACCACTAGTAAATGGAAGAGTGTGAATTTAGAAAGGGCTTTCCCAGTGGCTCAGCAGTAAAGAGTTGGCCTGCAGCGCAGGAGATACAGGTTCAATCCCTGGGTTGGGAAGATCCCTTGTAGAAGGAAATAGCAACCCACACCAGTATTCTTGCCAGAGAAATCCCATGGACAGAGGAGTTTGGTAGACTACAGTCCATGGGGTCAAAAGTAGGACCTGACTTAGTGACTAAACAACAGCAATGTGAATTTAGAAGCAGATGATTTGCTTTTTCCATCATGTCACAACAGGGTGCAAATCAATGAATTAATGCTAAGTTTCTGAGGCCAGTTTGTCATAATTTTCACTTTGCAAAACTGAGGCCCCTTTAAAAGAAGGGGCTTTGGGAATTTCCTGGCATCCAGTGATAAGAAATTGATGTTCTCACTGCTGAGGGCCCAAGTTCAATCCCTGGTCAGGGAACTAAAATCTTGTAAGCTACAGCACAGCAAAAATAAATAAATACATACATAAATAAAGAGGTTTCAGAACTCGACAGACCTTGGTTTGAGTCCCGGTTCTGCCACCTTCTGGTTCTGAGACTTTGGTCAAGTCAAATGAACCCCTTTTCGTATCAGTTTCCTTATCAAGAAAATGAAGTTTATGTATGAAAGTTTTATATGAGATTTGCACGAAAGCATTTGGTATGTGACAAAGCTCTATACAGATTAACTTCTATTCACAAGGCTGGCAGATGATGACAGAGACAGTCCAGTGGCAGAAGGAAGATTTGAACTTGCAACTCTGCTTGACTCCATGGACCCCTCTGTTTATCTGTTTACTCAGGTGTTCTTTGACCTCCCATCACCACCGTACTTGATAGTTTAATTGGAGGATGAATGCCTCTTGCTGAAATAGCAAGTTTTGTTGATGGCTCCTTAACTGATTCTGAAGACAAAATATTTACTCTGGAACGAAATAGCTTTGGGTACAACGTCACCAGGTCAAAGGAAAGGGAATGTAGAATTGGGTCTGTTAGGACCTAATTAGGAACGTGTAGTCTGAGGGCCTTATCATCAGGTAAACCTTCTCCAGTTTTTCTGAAAATAGCTGTTCAGAGAAACCCACAACTTTCAGAAGTTTGCAAAAGCCCAGAAAGGTCGGTATCTCCTAGGACAAGGCAAATAAACAAAACAAAGTTAAATAAAGGAAAAAAAAAAAACAAACAAACAACAGAAAGAACAAATATCCCCCTACTCCAACAAAACACATTCATTCCCATTTAAAGGCCGTCAAACAATGCCTGACCTTTACACAATTCTTTTTGTTACATGAATTTCAAATGCCTTGAATTCACTGGATTCTGACCTTCTATAGAAGCAAGGTGAAGGCAGAATCAGTCTGCAAGGTGAATTTGGATTTCTGCGGGGAGGGCAAGGTAGTGATCTAGAAGCTCTTCCCAGAAGCCCTCGACTCTCTGGGGGTCAAGGTCACTTGCAGCTGCGTGGGCTTGGCCGTGGACACCCTGGGCTCTACTTTCTACTCCCTCCCCACTTCCCTTTGGCAAAATCATGATGTTCTTTCCCAAGTTAGGCAGCAAGAATTTTCTTTTCCAGAACTGACTATGAAGCTAGGATACAATTACTCATATGGTTTAATTTAGAATGCAAAAATCTTTGAAAAATAGGTATTTTCAAAATAAGTGTTTTGGTCTGGAGCTCTGGTTCTCATTAACTTGGCTGGAGCCCTTGATGATAAGTTGGAACCGTTTAAACACCAGCTCACACGCCTGATCTCAGGTGTTCATAAACCCACTGCTTTCCCCCGGGACCCTGGCCAGCGGCATCCTGACAGCCCCTCATGGAGACCTGGTATTTCCCTGACCCCATCCGTGACTTTTGGGAAAGGGAGCTGAATGGCTTAATGTGATGTTTGGTGATCTCTGCCCACCCTGCTGAAGCGCACAGTGCAGAAATGATAGTCCTTGGGGTCTGGTTCTGCCTTTAAACCCTGGCATGACCCCCCCGCCAGGGTGTGCGTGGTCTCCCCTCTCCCCTCTCCCCTCCTGACCATGCCTCCATGGCAGGGGCTTACCTTCACTGGGTTCACTGCACGTGAGTCTTGAAGAAAAAACTTTGGCTGAAGCTGAAGAGTCTTTCCAGCCCGATGGAAATGTATTAAATTTTATTAGAACAAGCCAAATGTAATCTCTATACCTCCTGTTAAACATAGAATGCATGGTACAAAAAGGCATTCTATAGGCATGTAAAATTACATGTTTGCTTTAAGACATGCCTTTTATCTACGATGTTCCAAGAACATGAAAAGCATTAACCGCTGGTTCTCAGAAATGACCTTCATTAGGGAGGAAGGCAAGAAACCTGGTAATTTTTCCCCTGCAGTTTCCCAGGAAAGGGATGCTAGAGCCCTAAGCCTGTGAACATGAAGATTTCAGAGTCCAAAGCCCTGGATGCTGTGTGTGAGATTCACAGGCTTTCTCTTCCCCAGCACATGAGGAAAGGGCCTGCACTGGAAACCCAAAGCCGTAAGCACACTGGCCAACCCCAGAAACTGTGACTCCACAGAGCCTCTTTGATAAGATTTCTCTTCCAAAGACTCCAGAAGAACCTCTCTGAGGTTTTTCCATTTGGAAAACAACAAAAGATGTGGTGCTTTAATCTCCTTGTTTTGCTGATATTTCTTGGGACTCAAGCTACTCAAGCCTACCATCAACTCAGCTGAGCCCCGTTTCCTTGGCCATTGCCCCCAGGGCCAAACCTCCACTCAGAGTCCCCTCTCTCCTTCTATTATGTCCTGGACGCTTGATCCTGTATCCTTTCTTCTCAGTAAATGTTCCTGTCACCATCTGCTCAGCAGAAACCTGTTGTAGACCTGCTGTTAGCATTTCTCTGCTTTAAGCTCAGAGTTCCTTACCTGAAATCCCAACTACAGAGAAGCGAAAACATTCTATATTTTATTTTGGTGACAGAAACATATGTGAACTGATGTGAATCTGTTCATCCTACTTACTGTTAGTATTTATGCATTTGTTTGAAGAAATATCAGTGTGTTTGATTATGAAGTGCTTCCCAGGTATTATGTATTAACTGTACGTGTTCCATTATTCATTTCCTAAAATCTTAAGCATTCTGAATCCAGAAACACATCTGGCCCAACAGATCTGGATGAGGGATTGTAAACTCATGCTTCCAAGACGTGAAGTGAAAGTTGCTCAGCTGTGTCCGACCTTTTGCTACCCCATGGACTGTAGCCCGCCAGGCTCCTCAGTCCATGGGATTCTCCAGGCAAGAATACTGGCGTGGGGATCCCTTCTCCAGGGGATCTTCCCAACCCAGGGACCGAACCCAGGTCTCTGGCATTGTGGGCAGATTATTTACCCTCTGAGCCCCCAAGGAAGCCCATGCTCCGGCTCCACAATGCCAGAGATGTGGGTTTGATCTCTGGGTCAGGAAGATCCCCTGGAGGAGGGAAAGGCAACCCTCTCCAGTATTCTTGCCTGGAGAATCCCGTGGACTGAGGAGCCTGGCAGGCGACAGTCCATGGGGTCGCAAGAAGTCGGATTCAGCTGAGGGGCTTCCACGTCACCCACTTTTTCCCTCTGGCTTTTGCCCTCACTCCTCTGTCATGCTGATACTGTTTGCTCAGCTTCTGGCTATTTCTCTCAATGATGGAGGCTGCTGCTGCTGCTAAGTCGCTTCAGTCTACATATCTCCATATTTTTCTTCTTCCCTCACTAAATTCTGCACTAAATTCACTCTGCCTGACTTGACTATTTGCCAACTCCAGGGGACCCTTTTTATCCTTTACTTTATTGCTCTGTCTGTGTCCCTAGAAGCTGTTCACCTCTCTGGTCTTGCTAACATCTCCTCCCTCTCCTTCTTCAGTATCATTCTCCCTGGTCCTCCGTTCCCCCCTCATCATTATGAGGGATTGATTTCAGTGATTGTGAGTGATTTAACTCTATTAACAAGTGAAACTATTAGGCATTTCTTTTGGCCTCAAGATACCATGAAAGATTATTGAGACTCCAAGGGGATTATGGATAGAGAATGTCTGAGAGCTGTGTAGCACACATATATACAGTCTGTAAAGAGAATCCTTATTTGCTTCTACTGCTGCCTAGAACCCCTTAGGCTGGATATACTGTAGTTAATTCCACCGGCCCCCATTGGTGGACCTTTGGTTTGTTTCCAGATTTTAGCTATTTCAAATAATGCTGAAATGAATAGCCTTGTGCATGTGTCTTTCTGTATCTTTGCCAGTGTTTCTGTGGGAGAGAGTCCTAGAAGTGGGATGGCTGGGTCAAAGGGTAAATGCATATGACATTTTGCTGGATACTGCCAAGTTCCCCTGCATAGGGGTTATACCATTTTGCATTCCCATCATCAAATTATGAGAGTATCTGTTCCCCAAAGTCTTGCCAATAAAGTATGATGTCAAAGTTTTGGGGTTTTGCCAATATGATAGGTGAGAAATTGCATCTAACTGCAGTTTTAATTTGCATTTCTCTTATGATGAAAAAGGTTGAACATTTTTTTCATATGAGTAAGAGTAATTTGCATTTATTTTTCAATGAGTTGTCTGATTATACCTCTAGTGAAAATTTCTATAGGGTTTTGGTCTTTTTCTTCTCCATTTTTAGAGGCTGTTTAATATGTAAATTGTAAATATTTTCCCTGGTTTGTCATTTGGCTTTTTAGAAAATATAAATATATATTTCCAAATAGCCCTGTAAATTGTCATTTGTCTTTTTAGTTGCATATTATGGTGTTAATATGTAGTAGTCATGTATGGATGTGAGAGCTGGACTATAAAGAAAGCTGAGCACCGAAGAATTGATGCTTTTTAACTGTGGTGTTGGAGAAGACTTTTGAGAGTCCCTTGGACTGCAACGAGATCCAACTAGTCCATCCAAAAGGAGATCAGTCCTGGGTGTTCATTGGAAGGACTGATGTTGAAATTCCAGTACTTTGGCCACCTCATGAGAAGAGCTGGCTCATTGGAAAAAACTCTGATGCTGGGAAAGATTGAGGGCAGGAGGAGAAAGGGTGCTGTGGTCCATGGGGTCCCAAAGAGTTGGACATGACTGAGTGACTGAACTGAACTGAACTGAATTATGGTGTTGTGGTTTTTTTTTTTAAATTTATTCAAATTCTTACGCTTTTACTTTGGTGAAGATTTTGGATGCTGAGGCACACAGTTAGGAAAACTTCCCTACTCTATTAACTTGTGTTTTCTTTTAATGCACTTTTGACTTTGCCAAGCCTCTCTATGTCCAGAAACTAATGAAGACAATGAGAAAAAAATCGTGAAATTTGGAAGGGCCAAAATACAACTTCTTACCTTGAAGTGTTGGGACCTAGAATGACTTTGTGCATTTTCCTATGGACATATAGTCAGTCATCTTTTATATTTGGCTTCTAGTTCTGACTCTGAAAAGTACCCGTTTGTACCTGGAAAGTTGGCTTTAAAATATATTGACTACAGGCAGTTGCCTTTGTTTTACTCAATAAAAGATAGGAAGTGAATTGACTGGCAGAACAAAGATGGCATACAAGTAAAGGAGTAGTGAAATTCTAGAGGCTGACTTGAATAGATTTATTGGTGCTTGTTTTCATCTTTGGTGAATTTGTGTGTGTGCATGTACGCGTATGTGATAATCCACAGAAGTGCCATGTAGTACCTTTTTTCAAAGCGATATTGACTTAAGACCGATCATCCACTGTGCTGCAGAAAAGCAGGGAAAAACTTTGTAGAAGAACAAGTTCATGTTTCTACTGTAGTATTAGAAAACACCAACTTTGGCCCCAATTACCTAAATGTTATCCCAACCAAAAGAAATTTCATTTTCCTCATTAGTAGACTTGTATTACAAAAAATTGTGCTCCATTGTGTTTTGAATTTTGTTAAAATTTTATTTAAAAGTTTGTGAAAATTTGTTTTCTGTCTTGTTCTATAAGTACCTACATAACATCCTTGACTTTGTCTCTTTGTGTGTAAAGCCTCAAATATATTCTACCTGGTTGCCAATCCCTGCCTTAAGTAAATAGTAACACTTGTGATGGATCTTAAAGGAGAAATTTCAAGGTGTTACAGAGGTTTAACTAGCTCATGGCATAGATTTGCACACTTTAGAATGCAGGAAATTCTTACCCACCCAACCCTGCCATGATAGTTTGATTCAGTCATTCTGAGTAAAAACAAAGTATATGACTTTTCAATAAGGATCTGGATGATTTTATTGGAGACTGGACTACTGTGAGAAAGTTGGTGTAGGGTGGGGCAAGGCCTCTCAAAGGAGGTAAAATGTAAACCAATAGTTGAAGGCTAAATAGATCGAAATTGGAGAAGAGTGTTCTGAAGAGAAAGGACAGTGGATAGTGGCAGGAATTTCAGAGGAAATAAAGGAAGTTTGGGGTTTCTGGAGCAGAGAGAGTGAAGTAAACAAATCAATACACAGGGGAAGCTGAGGAGGGAGGGAGAGATTCACTCCTAGAAGGACTATAAATTGTAAACGTAGTTCGGCCTTTACCCAAGGACAGTGACAGTCACTGAATAAATGTTTTTAAAATAATTATTTTATAGTTGCATCTTTATATACTTATTTACACATATGCAGGATTTCTTTTTTTTTTTTTCTTAAAAATTTTTTGGCATATAGTTGATTACAGTGATGTGTTAGTTTTAGGTGTATGGCAAAGTAATCAGTTATACATAAGCATATATCCACTCTTTTTAAAAAAGATTCTTCTCCTATATAGGCCATTGGAGAAAATTAAGCAGATTTTCCTGTACTCTGTAGCAGTTTCTTACTGATGTTAGTTACTCAACTGTGTCTGACTTTTTGCGACACCATCGACTGTAGCTGCTAGGCTCCACTGTCCATGGAATTCTCCAGGCAAGAATACTAGAGTGGGTTGCCATTCCCTTCTCCAGAGGTTCTTATTAGGTATCTGTTTTATATATAATAGTGTGTATATGTCAATCCCAACCCCAGATTTTCCCCCTTACTCCTGTCCCCTGGCAACCATAAGTTTGTTTTCTACATCTGTGATTTTTTTTCACTTAAGATTTTACGTAAAACTTTTTATTTTTTGTCTTTATTTTTTAATATAAATTTATTTATTTTAATTGGAGGCTAATTACTTTACAATATTGTATTGGTTTTGCCACACATTGACATGAATCACTGGGATGACCCAGAGGGATGGGGTGGGGAGGGAGGTGGGAGGGGCGTTCAGGATGGGGAACATATGTACTTAAAATTTTTTAAATGGAAGTAGTTAGTTTATAATGAGATTCTACATATAAGTGATGGACAATTTCTTTCTCTGCTTGATTCACTTCACTTAATATGATAATCTGTAGGTCCATCCCTGTTGCTCCAAATGACATTATTCATTATTTCATTCTTTATGGCTGAGCAATGTTCCATTGTGTGTGTGTGTGTATATATATAAAATCTCACATCTTCTTTATCCATTCATATGTTAACAGACATTTAGGTTGCTTTCATGTCTTAGTTATTGTAAATAGTGTTGTTCCAAGTATTGGGGTACATATACATGATTCTATGTAAGTGCCTATATATGTATGACTTTTTTTTAAAAAAAGTGTGATCTTTTTTCTTTTCTTTTCCTTTATTATGTGGTCTCTCTTCTTCTCTTTCGCCAAGTCTCCCCAAACAACCTATTGTTTGGACTGAATTGTGTTCCCTCCCCCTCAAATTTATAGTTGAACACTTAAACCCCAGAACCTCAGAATGTGACTGTATTTGGAGCTAGAGCTTTCAAAGAGAGAATAAGATCAAATAAGGTCATAACAGTAGGGGTCTAATCCAATATGACTGGTGTCTTTATCAGCGCTGGGAGAGACGCCGGGGCTGCACACCAGAGGAGAGTCCATGTGAGGACATGGTGGGAAGGTAGCTATCCACAAGCCTCAGGAGAAGCCAAACCTGCTGGCACCTCGATCACTGGCTTCCAGAGAAAATACATTTCTGTCATTTAAGCCGCTCAGTTTGTGAAATTTTGTTGTGGCAGCCCTAGCAGACTAACGCATTCATATGACTATCCTGCATTGTATTCTTGCATAATTTTCTCCGTATTCATATAGTTCTGTATGGCTATTAATGTACACATAGGTATACTGCAAATTTCACTTAATTTAAGATGCTTAATTTCTCTTAAATTAAGTTTCACTTAATTTAATTTAGTGTAAGATACACAATTGTGTTCTATGTTGAAAGATGAAAATGCTGCCAATTAAACTGTGACACAATGCTTTCTTAACCCTCGTAATTTTTAAGCTTATTGAACTATCTCTTTTATACCTTCTTAGATATCAGTCATTTGTCCACATGAAAGAAAAACAGTGTAAGTGAAATAAAGTGGGTTAGATGTCCCTAAACTTCTTCATATTAGAGTTTGACTCTTTGGAAGCCCTTTTCAATTCCCAGACATTGCGTGTGTGCTTTTCTGGACTCTGCTGTCATCTGCACCATCAGGAGCATCAGTGATGTTCCCTTTGGGCTGTTCCTTGAAGCCGCAACACCCATTATGTGTGGGTGTATTTCAGAATCAAGGAAATATAAACATATATGCACACAGACATTTTTTTGGGTGGTGCGGATGCTTTTTTCTTTTTACCAAGATGGCATTATATTATACACATTTTCCTGCATTTTGCTTTTCTTACTGTGCAGAACTCCCTCCAAGTCACTTGGCATAGCTCTTTTTAATTCTTTTAGGTAGACATATAGAATTTTATGGTGTAGATGCATCACAATGTATTTAGCCAGTTTCCCATTTATGAACACTCATTTTGTTTATAAAGTTTTCTGCAATTGCAAACTATGCTGCAATAAATATTCCATACATATGGCCTTAAGCATTGGTGCTTTATATTCCAGGACTGGAATTACTGAGTCAAAGGATTCTGTTTATTTTAGCATATGTTTTAAGATTGCTTTCCACAAATGATAGGAAACCTCTTCTTTCCACCAGCAATATATGCGAGTGCTCTGCTCCCCATAACCTGCATATTCATTTTAGGAGAATTGACATTTAATGATAATAAGTCTTCCCATCCAAGAGAGTGGTTATCTTGTTTGTCTTTAACAATATCTCTCATTTTCTTCATATAGTTCTTGTGCATTTCTTGTTAAATTTATTCTTAAGTAGTCATAACTTTTGTTCCTCCTAAAATGAAATATTTCCCCCACTTTTCATTCCTAAGAGTTTATTCTAGAATAAAGCCACTGGTTTTCAAAAATATTTAGCTTACATACATCTCCTTTCCAAACTGACTTTTAATTCTGTTTCAATTATTTAGTCATATCATGAGCTTTAAGAGATTTTCCAATTGCTCCCCCTACCAGCCTTTGGAGACTCTTAGCAAAATGCATTCCCCATGACAGTTTTCTCCTGAAGGAAGACAGGGCACTTCTGTGGCTGCCACAGCTACTATTCATTCACCTTTTCTTCTGTGGAATGTTTTTGATGTCTGCTTACCTTTTCTCCTTTCTCTACCCTCTTGAGAGTACTTTTGCCTTCTTTTCTCTACCCTCTACCTCCAGCTCCTGCATTTTGAGATAGTGCTTCTTCTTAAAATGTATCCCTCTGCTTCAATTGTACTTACTTGTTGCAAATTATATACTATATAAATAAATGTTCATTTTCATTAAGATTTTAGTTTCCATACATATACATGATGCTGAGTAATATTAACAACTGCTCCTTTTTATCATCTCCCTTCCTGGAGTCTCTATTTTTATTCATTTATGAAAGTGTTCATTTTTTTTTCTCAAGAATTTCCTTTTTAAGGGAGTCGAGTATTTTACATTTTTTAAGTCCTTGCCTGTTTTCTAGCATTTTTCTTTTTTTTTTTTTTAAATTTTTATTCTAACTTCAGTTTACTTTACATTACTGTATTGGTTTTGCCAAACATTGACATTAATTCACCACGAGTGTACATGCATTCCCAAACACGAGTCCCCTCCCATCTCCCACCCCATACCGTCTCTCTGGGTCCTCTCCTTGCACCAGTCCCAAGCATCCTGCATCCTGCATTGGACATCGACTGGCGATTCGTTTCTTACATGATAGTATACATGTTTCAATGCCATTCTCCCATCTCATCCCACCCTCTCCCTCCCTCTCTCCCCCAGAGTCCACCAGTTCACTCTATAGAAAAGAATAGTCTCTTGGCTGGGTACAGAATCCTTGGTTTGTAGTCTTTCCAGTCGTTTGCAGATGGTTTCCCCTAACTCCTAGCTTTCTAGTTTCTGAGTGAGAAGTTGGATTTTCTTTTCCCCCTACAACAGCAGGGAGGGCTTCCCTGGTGGCTCAGCGGTGAAGAATCTGCCGGCCACTGCAGGAGACATGGATTCGATCCCTGGATCAGTAGGATCCCATGGAGAAGGAAAAGGCAATCCACTCCGGTATTCCTGCCTGGAAAATCCCAAAGACAGAGGGGCCTGGCAAACTATGGTCCATGGGGTTGCAAAGTGTTGGACATGAGTTAGCAACTAAGCAAAAACAGCAATAGCAGGTAGGTTGATTAAAAAAAAAGTATTTATTTATTTTCAGCTGTGCTGGGTCCCTGTTGCTATGCATGGACTTTCTCTAGTTGTGGTGAGCAGGGGTTGCTTTTCATTGCCATTCACAAGCTTCTCGTTGCGGTGGCTTCCCTTGTTGCAGAGCATGGGCTCTAGGCACGCGGGATTCAGCAGTTGCAGTGGGAGGCCCAGGAGTTGCAGACATGGGCTCTAGAGTACATGGACTCAGGAGGGGTGGTGCAGGGGCTTAGTTTCCCTGCAGCATGTGGGATCTTCCTGGAGCAGGAATCCAACCTGCAACCCCTATTTTGGCAGGTGGACTCCCAACAACTGGACCTCCAGGAAAGCCCCAGATAGGTTGATTTTTAAGTGTTTGCATGCTTATGAGATTTCCTCTTTCTCCTTAAAGCTCAAGAATCCCGGTCTGCTTGTCTGTGATTTTTCTTTTCTTGTCAATCCAGCCTGAAACTCCATATATACCCTTCCAATTTGAGGATTGGTATCTTTTTTCAGTTCAGGGAAATTTTCTCTTACTCTTTGTTGAGTTGTTTCTTACTCTTACTCCTTCCTTCATCTGTTCCTTTTTCTCTTTTAGAAACAGTTATTTTTATATTACTGATAACTCTCTGGATCCCTCCAGTTTCTACCTTTTTCTTGGATACTTTAATTTCTTTCAAACTTTGGCTCAGTGCTTTGAAGTATATCTTGAATTTGCTCTTCTGGAGCACTTATTAGGGTCTTAATGATCACGTGCTGCGCGGTGCTTAGTCACTCAGTCATGTCTGACTCTTTGCGACCCCATGGACTCTAGACCGCCAGGCTCCTCTGTCCATGGGGATTCTCCAGGCAAGAATACCAGAGTGGGTTGCCATGCCCTCCTCCTGGGGATCTTTCCAACCCAGAGATTGAACCCAGGTCTCCTGCATTGCAGGCAGATTCTTTACCAACTGACTACCAGGGAAGCCCCCCTTAATGATCATATTCTCCTTTAATTTAACTAATAAATTTTCCCCTGAGAGATCTCATTTTTATGCAAGTAAAGTCTTTTAAAACTGCTAGTAGAACTCCTTATTAACCTAATTTTCTACTCAGATTTCCATCTATTTTCTCCAGTAGTTCTCTTTCACTGGGAACTTGTTTTGATTATTCTACATGATCTTCCTCTGTCTGGTAGCTGGCCGTTCTTAGATAGGTTGTTAGTTCCCCCTGTTTACTCTTTAGGAATCAGGCACGGTTGTTCAAGGGTCCTTAAAGATGGGAATCCTATTGGAGGTGAAAAGAAAATGGATTTGTGGTCCTGTAGGCCTATAGTGTGGGGCTTCCCAGGGGGCTCTAGTGGTGAAGAATCCGCCTGCCAAAGTAGGAGACATAAGAGATGTGGGTTCGATCCCTGGGTCAGGAAGATCCCGTGGAGAAGGAAATGGCAACCCACTGCAGCCTTCTTGTGTGGAGAATCCCATGGAGAGAGAAGCCTGGGGGGCTACAGTCCATGAGGTCACACAGAGTCAGACACGACTGAGACAGCTTAGCACGTGTGTACGTGTGTACGCAGGCCTATAGTGTAAAGACAGATGTCAGCCTTCTGCTGAGACACCTGGAAGTAGCTTCTATGTCTCCCTTTACTCAGCTCTAGAGAAAGGAGGGTTTATTCACTATTCTTCCCTCTCTTGGCTTTGGAAGGGTCTGAAAGACCTGCACATGTATACTATGTTGAGGTCAGCTTGAAGAAGTGGAGGGCGTAGTGGGGATTCCACAAATGCCTGATTGACAAAGTCTTCCTCTAGTTCCTCTGTACTCAGAAATCCAGGCTACCACATCTACTCTGCTGTTGACTGCCTAGCCCAGGGTAGGAGCGAATCCTACACTAGCTCTATGTGAAGGGACTGTATGGAGCTGGAACGTTCACTCATAGGTGTCAGCACCTGCCCGCTGGAGTTCTGGGAGTGCTGAGAAAATGTTCCCAGAACCCCCAACACGTGTCTCTAACTCAGGATTTTAAGCATAGAATTGACAGGGCCAGGTGTGCATTTGGACAGGATTATAACACTGGAGGCAGGTGGCCCAGCTAGGAGGTAGTTGTAGGGGCCTGGGAGAGAAATGAAGGTGGTTTGGACTATGACGGTGGCATAGCAGATGGAAAAGAGGGACACATTTGAGACTTACGGAGAAGTCCTATTTAAGACTATAGGACAGATTGATTAATTGGAGATGATGGTTAAGGAAGAGTCAGGAATTAGTAATTAACATGCTAAATTAATTAGATAGAATTCAGAAGACTATTAATATAAACTTAGATATGCAGACCATCTGCATGAACCTTGGCAAAAAGAATATGAAAGTTTAGGCAAAACAGTTTATCTTCCATGTTAAACAGGATCTGAATAAAAAATGTCAAAGAAAAAATAACATCTTATTGATTCATTGGCAAAATATTTACACAGTACGTGATACTTGCTAGCCACTGTGCTGGGAGCCAGGGTATAGCCGTGTGTCTGCACGTGTGTGCAAGAGGCAACAAGATGACCTGAGGTGCACAGGGCTGGTCTGGTGTGAGTCTCTCAGTCGTGTCCGACTCTTTGTAACCCCGTGGACTGTAGCCCACCAGACTCCTCTGTCCACGGAATCCTCCAGGCAAGACTACTGGCGTGGGTAGCTGTTCCCTTCTCCAGGGGGTCTTCCCAACTCAGGGACTGAACCTGGTCTCCTGCATTGCAGGCAGATTCCTTACTGTCTGAGCCACCAGGGCTGGTCTACTCTATCAAAATTATGTGGCCACACAATTACAAAGGGGAAGAGTTCAAAGCCTTTTATAATAGGATATTACACTAGAGTGGGGGAGGGAAGCCTCTGGATATTTATTTTGGTTTTCTCTTTCTTCAATGAGGGCACCTCCAGCTACTTCACAGTACAGGAGGAAACATCACTATGGAAGCTCCTAGTGTATATTCTGACAAGAAAGGCAAATGACCTTGAAATCATCTAGAAAGGCTGGGCTAAGGCACCTTCACATCACT
The DNA here is from genome assembly GCA_006410935.1 of Redunca redunca. NCBI lineage: Eukaryota > Metazoa > Chordata > Mammalia > Artiodactyla > Bovidae > Redunca > Redunca redunca. Next base: position 209,173 of record SJYQ01001970.1, read on the forward strand.
TGTGGGGAGGTGACCGGATCTGATCCAGTAGATGGTACATGCCAAATTAGTTCTGTTTAGTTCCCCTGGAGCCTGTGTTATGAACTGAAAGTTGCAGAATATAACCCAAGCTTAGGAGGGTGTGGGAACCTGGTGACCAAGTGTGACAATGGTGATTATCTTTCCTCGGTGTCTGAGTGAGGGAGGGCTTTGCCCCAGCTCCTGCTGTGGTCACAGTGCCAGAAGGTTTGGCCTCCCCCACTGCCCTCCACACCTGGCATTCAGGGAGAGCTGCACAAGCCTCCCAGCCGTGAGTGTCTGACTTCTGCTCCAGAGACTTTGCTGCCGGGTACTTCTGAGCTACATTTTACCCGGTGAAGGGCACCCAACACAGCTAAATCCCTCTAAGTTGTGTTGAAAGACTAATGATACTTGAGATTCCCAGGCATATTTTGATGAAAATCCCCTTCACTAAGAACATGGGAAATTAAAAGGCTTTAGCCCAAAGGGCAAGAGCCAGCGTGGCTGGGACCTTATACCCAGATGACCTACTTGGACACCCACAGCCATTTCTTTACTTGAGAACTGTATCCAGTTTATAACATCCAGATACAACTTGCCAAGGTCAGCTTTACTTGGTCACAAGTTACCTAAGAGTATAGTGAGTGCCTCAAGACGGATCTGCCCTGAGGATGTACGTGGCAGAGGTCTGAGGGCCACAGGCTCAATTAGAGACCATTGTGGCACATCAGAGACTTGAGCATATACACTCTGAGGACAGTAAATGTGGACAGGGACCCCATGGTGACGCCTGGAAAGGGATGAATTTCCTGTATTTCCACATTCTTGTAGGCAACTGTTAATTTGAATAAGAAAAGAACAATCAAAGTCAAAAGTCATTGCATTTAAAACTGCACCCTGTCACATTATTGAGGAGGATTCTTAGTCATTAGAGGGAATATTTTTAAGAATCCCCACACTGTTTCTGAAAAGATGTAACAAATTTCCATTTGTGAATTGCAATTTTTACTGCACAGATAAGTGGGCGTGAAAGTCTCAAAACCAGCTGTGGGTGGGAAGGAAGAAGAGGGATGGTGGTGAATTTACCAGCAACATGGGGAATGACTCTCCTGCTTACATGCCATACAGATTTACACTTATGTTCCTTAATCCTGACTTCTTCCTCATCCCCTATCATTTGCCTCCTGTGAGCTGTAGAGACCAACTCTGAAGACAGTGCCTCAAAGGACGACGTAGGAAGGCAGTAACCAGGAAAATGGTCCAGGGAAGAAGAGGTGCATCGCTCTGAGAGTTAAGGGAGTGAGTGGGCTGTGGTTTTGGTGGAGACAGAGCCCAGCAGCAGCTCTGGCGGGGGATCTAGAGCCCCTCATCATCTGAGACCACCTCACCTCCTCTTCCTCTTGCTTCCCATGCACTGCCCAGGCACTGAGGAATATTGGTAGAGTTATACTGATACTGGGAATTTGAGTATGTTTCCAGTTTTGAAAGGTAATTACATTTTTTGTTCTTGAAATATTGGTAAATTGCTAAATATATGTTACTTGCATGGATTATTTAGGGAGATTATATTAATAGATTAAATGTTTACAAATTCTCCTTATAGTAGATATTCCACAGTGCAAGTCTGAAGCTAGAGTCCAGGGGACAGAGACATCTGGTCTACCCTGACTTGCATCCATGTGGTGTTTCTTTCATATTTGTTAGGTATTTTCCTTATCTCCTCCGCAGATAAGTCCGGATTATGTATTGGCCCTCTGCACAGGTCTGGCTGAGTCCTTCTTCCTCTCTTGCTGGTAGAGCAGGCTCAACTGCTTTACAGGCTGAGCCATTTTAAGGCTGTGAGAAAGGGAAGAGGAAGCCCTCCTTAAGTGCTGAAGCCTGGGTTCTAGCCTAGTTTGCCAGAGAACTCTGCTTGCTCTGCTGTTAATAAAGTACTGCTCCATTTTCTTCTGTTAGATGTTGGCCCTTAAGCGTATAGTCCCTAGAAGTCCAGAACCATAAACAGGGTCTGTTATTCTTACTATCTTTCCTTCTTTCTCTGTCCCTCTTTCCCCTCGTTTCCTCCCTCTCCCTTCCATCCGTTATGGGCCAACAGCTATTGGAAAGTTCTGTATGAATTAGCTCATCTCATTCTCACAGGGGCCTGATAAGGCCGATCCTTGTGTCGTCACCCCACTGGATCGATGAGAAAACTGAAGCATACGGATCATGAGTAACGTGTGGCAGAGCCAGGCTGTTTAACAGCAGAGCCTACACATGTAAACCCTCTTCAGTGCTCTATAGCAACTCCGGGTGTGGGGCATCTGGGTTGAGAAGAGACTTACTACAGATCATTTATTATTATGAAGCTTGTGCTCGGATGTAGCCAACATATGTTACCACCAAGCTTGCTTCAAGAGTGCTAAGGGGACAAATGCCCCACTTTAGAAAGAGTCCTCCTTGCAAAACACTGCAGGAACTGGATGCACAAAATCATGCTCACTTCCCTATGATTTTAAACTTGTGGACCAAATCTGGAAGATTGAGTTTTGTCTGCTGAATAGCAATACCAGAACATGGTAACACAGTGATTCTAGGACAATATTTCTCCAAATGTGCTCCAAGGAATCCTAGCTCTGTGAGCTACTGATGAATGTACAGAGAGTTTCATAGTCAAGTAAATTTGGGAAATTACACTTTATTTTTAAACTTTTTACTTTGTATTGGAGAATAGCTGATTAACAGAGCTTCCCTGGTGGCTCAGATGGTAAAGAAAATGCTTGCAAGGCAGGAGACCTGGGTTCAATCCCTGGGTTGGGAAGATCCCCTGGAGAAGGGAATGGCACTCCAGTAATTCTTGCCTGGAGACTCGCTGTGGACAGGAGAGCCTGGTGGGCTACAGACCATGGGGTCACAAAGAGTCGGACATGACTGAATAAATAACACATTCACTTTCTTTCATAGCTGACTGATAGTGTTGTTTCAGGTGCACAGCAGAGTGACTCAGCAACACATTTACATGTATCCATTCTCCTTTGCTGAGGGCCAAAGAATTGATGCTTTCGAACAGTGGTGCTGGAGAAGAGTCTTGAGAGTCCCTTGGACTACAAGGAGGTCCAACCAGTCCATCCTAAGGGAAATGAACCGTGAATATTCACTGGAAGGACTGATGCTGAAGCTGAAGCTCCAATACTTTGGCCACCTGATGCAAAGAGCCAACTCATTGGAAAAGACCCTGATGCTGGGAAAGATTGAAGACAGGAGGAGAAGGGGATGACAGAGGATGAGATGGTTGGATGGCATCATCAACTTAATGGATTTGAGTTTGAGCAAACTCTGGGAAATAATGAAGGACAGGGAAGCCTGGTATGCTGTAGTCCATGGGGTTGCAAAGAGTTGGACATGACTTAGCAACTGAATAATGACAAGAAGAAGAGGACAGAGCAGGCATCTCTTAGCAAACTGATTGGACCACAGAATCAGTCTCCTTCCTGCCTTCCTGCATTTTATTTGCTGAGAATATCTCACAGCAGGAAAGGTAAATCTAGATTTGGAGTAGAACGCTAAAGAGGATGGCAAATTCCTCAAGAATAGGAACATTTTTCTGTTTTGAAAGCCTACATTCCCCGTCAGCAGTAAGGAATAATAGTATTACTGCCTGTAATTAGTGTCTCAGGGATAACTTGGTCAACATCCTGAAGCTGAGATAAGTACTTGCTTTCTTCTCCCTTTGCAAGGTGCCTTTAACTATTCATAGTGACATTCTTGCATTTTTGGAGTTCTTTTCCAAGCAGTTCTTTCAACATTACCTCATGTTAATCTATTGGATAATTTATTTTTAGCCTCAAATCCAATTAATCCAAAGGTGTTAGGGGAACTTGATCCAAACATTTGCCTATTTAACCCTTTCTTAGAGGAAATTCTGAACATAATTGCTGCTCTGTAACCGTGGCTAATTAAGGAGGAAGGGACATAAAATTCAGGGTTGTGGTACCACAGAGGTCACAAGATATTTTAGGGAAGACTAAAAGTTGGAGCGGTAAAGATAACAATAAAAAATGTGTTTCCAATTTAACGTGTTCACAATGGTTTACGCATGAGGCTGCAACTAGAGCATGTTGGAAACAGAGTAAGTAAAATAAAAGATTGAAAAACAATCTCAATTTGTGGATTGAACCATTTTAGGGGGAATATTTGCTTTAAATGAATTCCAAGGTCCCACACTGAAGTATGGATCTTTTCTCCATTTCTCTCTGGTGGGGGTGGGGGTTGTATGGACCAGAGGAAAACAGATATCAACAAAAGCTTTGAAGTGTTTAGATTGAAACCAACTCTGTGGAAAGGCTGAGGGTGAGGGGTGTGAAAAAATCCACTATTTGGCAAATTCTCAAAATAGTTTTTCTTTCATCTTTTTTTTCTGCTTCTCTCCCAGGTTCTTAATTCTGAGACAAGAATGATAAAGGGGCCCTTGCAGTGCCTGCTCTTAGAGCCAAATTCTGAATGTGAGTGTTCAGAATCTTTTAAAAACTTGACCAGTAAGATCAATTCTAGTGGCCGAGGCAGTAAGGAGGAGGCTGGGAGCTGTCAGATGGCTGTCACCTGGACCAGAACAGGTGGCTCTCCTGCAGAAGGACAAAGATGGAAAAACTCTGACAAGAGGACGGATTAGGAAGGGTTGGTACCAGGAAAACATCTTTTTCTCCCTCCCTACCTCCTTCTCTCCCTTCTTTTCTTTCTTCCTTTTCTCCCTTCCATTCTTCCTCTCTTTTCTAGGGCAATCCACAATTCTTTATCCAAAACCTTGAGGCGAGGTCTGCTTTAGAATTCAGAATATTTCAGATTTTCCAAAGTTAATTCAATGTATATATTGTGTAGTGTGCATAGCTCCCCACAAGTTCTGAGGAAGCTCTCTGTAATTGTTTTCAGTTTAATGCAGGAATGAATATTATCACTCAATAGGATAAATAGAGACTATGAATTGTTTCATGTGTGGCTGGGTCGCATCTTTCATTTATCAAATCTTTTGATTTTCACAGCTTTTGGATTTTGACATCTTGGATAAAGGTTTGTGTAAAAATCAATAAAACAATTTATTTGAATAAATATCTAAGAGTAGACTTGCTTAATCAGATTACACGTGTGTGCTGTACTTTTCTTGATGCAGCGATTCAAGAGAGGTCAAAATAAGTTGCTCAAGGTTATACCTACTGAGCTGCTCAATAGAAAAGACAGGATTTTAAAGTGGGTGTCCTTAATAATAATAAAAATAGCTTCAGTTTATTGAATGCTTAACTCATATCTTGGCTATTGTAAAAAAATAATGCTGCAATGAACATTCGGGTGCATTATCTTTTTGAATTAATGTTTTCATTTTTTCAAATATATACTCAGAAGTGCAATTGTTAGATCATATGGTTGTTCTGTTTTTAGCTTTTGAGGAACTTCCATTCTATCTTTCATAGTGGTTGCATCAATTTACTTTCCCACCAACAGTGTACTAAGGTTCCCTTTTCCGCACATCCTCACCAACATTTGTTATATCTTGTGCTTTTGATGATAGTCATCCTCATAGGTATGAAGTGACATCTCATTGTAATTTTGATTTGCTTTTCTCTGATGACTAGTGATGTTAAGCATCTTTTCATATGCCTGAAACTACTTATCTGTCTGTCTTCTTTGGAAAAAAGTCTATTCAGACCTTCTGCTTATTTTTTTAATTGATCTCTTGATATTGAATTGTACGAGCTTTTTGTATACTTTGGATGTTAACCCCTTAGCTGTCATATCATTTGTGAATATTGTCTCCCACTTAGTAGGCTGTCTTTTCATTTGGTCAGTGGTCTCCTTTGCTGTGCAAAAGCTGTTTTAGGTCCCATTTGTTCATCTCTGCTTTTCCTCTTCCTTAAGAGATAGATCCAAAAAATATTGCTATGATTTATATTAAAGACTTTTCTGATTTGCATTTCTCTAATAGTGATATTGAACATCTTTTCATGTGTTTATTAGCCATTTGTATGTCTTCTTTAAGGAATGTCTTTGTAGGTCTTCTGCCCATTTTTTGATTGGGTTGTTTTTCTTATATTGAAGTATATGAGCTGCTTATATATTTTGGAGATTAGTCCTTTGTCAATTGTTTCATTTGCAATTATTTTCTCCCATTCTGAGGGTTGTCTTTTTAATCTTCTTTATTGTTTCCTTTGCTGTGCAAAAGCTTTTAAGTTTAATTAGGTCCTTTTTGTTTATTTTTGTTTTTATTTCCATTACTCTAGGAGATGGGTCTAAGAGAATCTTGCTGTGATTTATGTCAAAGAGTGTACTGCTTATGCTTTCCTCTAAGAGTTTTATAGTTTCTGACCTTATCACCTCACACCAATCAGAACGGCCATCATCAAAAAAAATCTACAAATAATAAATACTGGAGAGGATATGGAGAAAAGGGAACCCTCCTACACTGTTGGTGAGAATGTAAACTGATATAGCCATTATGGAGAACAGTATGGAGATTCCTTAAAAAAACTAGGAATAAATCTACCGTATGACCCAGCAATCCCACTACTGGGTGCATACCCTGAGAAAGCCACAATTCTAAAAGACACATGTACCCCACTGCTCACTGTAGCACTATTTACAGTAGACAGGACAAGAAAGCAACCTAGATGTCCATCTAAAGAGGAAGGGATAAAGAAGATGTGGTCCATATTCACAACGGAGTATTACTCTGCCATTAAAATAAATGAATTTGAGTCAGTCCTAGTGAGGTGCATGAAACTAGAGCCTGTTATACTGGATGAAGTAAGTCAGAAAGAGAAAAAAATATTGTGTATTATCACATATATATGGAATCTAGAAAAATGGTATTAATGAACTTATGTTCAGGGAAGTAATGGAGACGCATATGTAGAGAATGGACTTATAGACACAGTGGGGTGGATGGAAAAATATCATAGACATATATACATTATCATGTGTAAAGTAGGTAGCTGGTGAGAAGTTGCTATGTAACACAGGGAGCCCGACCTGGTGCTCTGTCATCACCTGGAAGATTGCTATAGGGAGGAGAGGTAAACTCCAGAGAGAGGGGATATATGTATAGTTATGGTTGATTTGTGTTGTTGTACCACAGAAACCAACACAACATTGTAATTTTCCTCCAATTAAAAAATAAATTAAACAGAAGTATTCTGCAGAACCAATACAATACTGTAAAGTAATTAGCCTCCAATTAAAATAAATAAATTTAAATTTAAAAAAGTATTTTGCTTGTGTTTTCTTCTAGAAGTTTTCTGGTTTCCAGCCTTACATTTAGGTCTTTAATCCATTTTGAGGTTGTTTTTGTATAAAGAAGTCAGTTTCTAATCCTTGTTTTCCTTCTGTTTATTTTCTTTCTTTCTTTTTTCCTAACACTCCCTGAGAATGCACCTGCACTCTTATTTATCCCTCAGCATGCTCTTACTGTGGTAGATTGTCCCAGAGTATAAAACTCTCTGTGGCCAAAGTAATGATTAGAAAAACTGATTTTGGAGAAGGCTCCTTTAAAGATCAAAGTATCTCAGTTTGATTGGACTTTTTGTCTTTCCCTGATTTGTGCATATTTCTGTTTAGGATGGTGCTGTACCTGTATTGGAATGTTGTGAGTTCAGAACTCTCAAATGCTGTACTTACTAATTCTGAATCTTTTCAACATACACTTAATCTTTTATTTTATTTATATATTTTACTTTATTTTTCTTTACAATACTGTATTGGTTTTGCCATACATCATACATACTTAATCTTTTAAATGGAATGTTTTCTGGAACCACTAAAATTTTTAAGATACATTGGCTAATACCCACAGATAAAAGGTATGCATGATTTCTTTTGAATTTGGCATGTTATTGCATAAAATGGTAAAAACTTATTTTATCACATAGTGTAATGAACTATTCACTCTGATTACATTCAATCTTCATCATATTTCAGTTTACAACGTTGAAAATATTTTTCTATTTACTATTGCAAATATAATTTCAAATGTATGATTAAAATTTAAGATTTCAATTTAAAAATGTGAAGGGTGAAAGTGGGCATGCTTGGCTTGTTCCTGATTTTAGAGGAAATGCTTTCAATTTTTTGCCATTGAGAATAATGTTTGCTGTGAGTTTATTATGGATGGTTTTTATTATGTTGAGGTATGTTCCTTCTATGGCTGCTTTCTGGAGAGCTTTTATCATAAATCGGTGCTGAATTTTGTCAAAGGCTTTCTCTGTATCTATTGAGACAATTATATGGTTTTTACCTTTCAATTTGTTAATGTGTTGTATCATATTGATTGATTTGTGAATATTGAAGAATCCTTGCACTCCTGAGATAAAGCCCACTTGGTCATGATGTAGAATCTTTATAATATGTTGTTGGATTCTGTTTGCTAGAATTTTGTTGAGGATTTTTGCATCTATTTTCATCAGTGATATTGGCCTGTAGTTTTTCTTTCTTTTGTGGCATCTTTCTTTTGTGTCTGGTGTTGGTATTAGGGTGATGGCAGCCTCATAGAATGAGTTTGGGAGTTTACCTTCCTCTGCAATCTTCCGGAAGAGTTTGAGTTGGATAGGTGTTAGCTCTTATCCAAATTTTTGGTAGAATTCACCTGTGAAGGCATCTTTTCCTGAGCTTTTGTTTATTGGAAGATTTTTGATTATAGTTTTGATTTCCATGCTTGTAAGGGATCTGTTAAAACTTTTCTGTTTCTTTCTGATTCAGTTTTGGAAGGTTATACTTTTCTCAGCATTCACCCATTTCTTCCAAGTTGTCCATTTTGTTGGCATATAGTTGCTGACAGTAGTCTCTTATGATCCTTTGTATTTCTGTGTTGTCTATTGTGACTTCTCCATTTTCATTTATAATTTTATTGATTTGATTCTTCTCCCTTTTTTTCTTGATGAGTCTGGCTAATGGTTTATTTGGAAAAGAAGAAGTAAAACTCTCACTGTTTGCAGAAGACATGATCCTCTGCATAGAAAACCCTAAAGACACCACCGGAAAATTACTAAAGCTAATCAATGATTATAGTAAAATTGCATGATATAAAATTAATACACAGAAATCCCTTGCATTCCTATACATCAACAATTAGAAAACAGAAAGAGAAATTAAGGAAACAATCCCATTCACCATTGCAATGAGAAGAATAAAATACTTAGGAATAAATTTACCTAAAGAAACAAAAGACCTATATACAGAAATATGTAAAACACGGATAAAAGAAATCAAAGATGACACAAATATTTGGAGAAATATACCATGTTCATGGACCAGAAAAATCAGCATAGTGAAAAAGTATACTCCCCAAAGCAATCTATAGATTCAATGTAATCCCTATCAATCTACCAATGGTGTTTTTCACAGAACCAGAACAAATAATTTCACAATTTGTATGGAAACACAAAAAACCTTGAACAGCCAAAGCAATCTTGAGAAAGATGGAACTGGAGGAATCAACCTGCCTGACTTCAGACTATACTACAAAGCTACAGTCATCAAGACAGTATGGTACTGGTCCAAAGACAGAAATATAGATCAGTGGAACAAAATAGAAAGCCCAGGGATGAATCCACGCACCTATGGACACCTTATCTTTGGCAAAGAAGGCAGAAATATACAATGGAGAAAAGACAATCTCTTTAACAAGTGGTGCTGGGAAAACTGGTCAACTACTTATAAAAGAATGAAACTAAAACACTTTCTAACACCATATACAAAAATAAACTCAAAATGGATTAAAGATCTAAATGTAAGACCAGGAACTGTAAAACTCTTAGAGAAAAACATAGGTAGAACACTCTCTGACATAAATTACAGCAAGATCCTCTATGACCCACCTCCCAGAGTAATGGAAATAAAAGCAAAAATAAATAAATGGGACCTAACTAAACTTAAAAGCTTTTGCACAATGAAGGAAACTATAAGCAAGGTGAAAAGACAGCCTTCAGAATGGGAGAAATTAATAGCAAATGAAACAACTGACAAGAATTCATCTACAAAATATACAGGCAGCTCATGCAGCTCAATACCAGAAAAACAGACAACCCAATCAAAAAATGGGCCAAAGAACTAAACAGACATTTCTCCAAAGAAGACACACATAAAAAGATGCTCAATATCACTCATTATCAGAAAGATGCAAATCAAAACCACAGTGAGGTATCATCTCATGCCAGTCAGAATGACTGCTATCAAAAAGTCTACAAACAATAAATGCTGGGGAGGGTGTGGATAAAAGGGACCCCTCTTACACTGTTGGAGGGAATGCAAACTAGTACAGTCACTATGGAGAACAGGGTGGAGATTCCTTAAAAAAAACAAAAAACAAACTGGAAATTAAACTCCCATATGACCCAGAAATCCCACTGCTGGGCATACACACCAAGGAAACCAGAACTGAAAGAGACACATGTACCCCACTGTTCATCACAACACTGTTTACAATAGCTAGGACATAAAAACAACTTAGATGTCTATCAGCAGATGAATGGATAAGAAAGTTGTGGTACATATACACAATAGAATATTACTCAGCTATTGAAAAGAATGCATCTGAGTCAGTTCTAATGAGGTGGATGAAACTGGAGCCTATTATACAGAGTGAAGTAAGTCAGAAAGAAAAACACCAATACAGTATATTAACATGTATATATGGAATTTAGAAAGATGGTAATGATGACCCTATATGTGAGACAGCAAAAGAGACACAGATATAAAGAACAGACTTTTGGACCATGTGAGAGAAGAGGGTGGGATGATTTGAGAGAATAGCATTGAAACATGTATATTACCATATGTGAAATAGATCACTGGACTAAGTTTGATGCATAAAATGGGCACTCAAAGCTGGTGCACTGGGACAAACTAGAGGGTTGGGATGGGGAGGGAGGTGGAAGGGGGGTTTGGGACAGGGGAACACATGTACACCTGTGGCTGATTCATGTTGATGTACGGCAAAAAACCACCACAATGTTGTAAAGTAATTAGCCTCCAATTAAAATAAATAAATTAATTTAAAAAATGTTAAGGGATACATAGCTTTTTGAAGTTATTTTAGGACATAAGTGAGCAAGAAAGCCTGAAGACTGCTGATGTGAGAGACCATGATAGAATGGCCAGCACTGCCTGACCTCAGGAGAGGTTCTTGGAATTGACTCACTTGGTGACCTGCCATGCACTAGTATATATACAGCTGATTCAATGATTCAGTGAGAAAGCAATGACAATTTGGTAATTTTGAGGAAGGAAGAACAGGGTGTAGGAGAGCACTAGTCAGGCCCTCTCTCCAGACATGTGAACCATACATGTTTGAAGTTCCAGGCAGCACTCCAGAACAGATTATCAAAGGACTGATCTGGAAATAATGAAGCAGTGATCATTGAGACTTCCCATGTCTTTAGCAAGTCACCATCACTAACCCTTTTTCCTTTGCTGATAGGGGATAGATTGGAAAATCTTTCATTCATTCAACAAAACCAAGTGAAGAAGGTATTTTAAACTCCTATTATGTGCCAGAAATGGGTACAGCCATTGGGTATACAGCAGTGAATAAAAGAGTAAACGACCCCGATTTTCATGGAACTTACATTTTAGTAGTAGATAAGACAAAAGATAAGATTGCTGTTGTTCAGTTGCTCAGTCATGTCCAACCCTTTGCTATGCCATGAACTGCAGCACGTCAGGCCTCCCTATCCTTCACTATCTCCTGGAGTTTGTTCAGACATCCATTAAGTCGATGATGCCATCCAACCATCTCACCCTCTGTTGCCTCTTTCTCCTCCTGTCCTCAATCTTTCTGGTCATCAGATAAACAAGTAAACTATTTATTTATTAAATTAATATTAAAAGATAAGATAAATAAGTAAAATATTTAATATGTTAGATAGTGATAAGTTCTAAAACTTGAGCAGAGTAAAAGGATTTGAGGTGTATTTTTGCAGGAAGCTGCAATTTTGTGATGTGAGGAGGCAAGTTCTCACTGACAAGGTGACTGTGAAGTAGAGGCCAAAACGTCATGAAGATGATCGCTGTGTGACTATCCAGAAAAAGAGTGTTTGAGGTCAAAGGGAAAGTGCAGCAGAATGACAAGTGCAAAGGCCCTGAGGCAGGAACATTAGAGAAACTGTGAGGCTCCTGATGGGGCTGAAGAGAGCAAGCAAATTTGAAAACAGAGGTGAGGTAAGAAATCCACCCAAAGGCCAGATCACATCGGGTCTTTGATCATTGCAGATCTTTGGTTTTAACTCTGAGTGAGGTAAGTTTTGAGTAATGAGGAGCATTGAGGAGTGATGAGACCTGACATATTTGCAGGATCAATCTGATGGAGAGTTGGGTACAGACTAGGAGGGCAAAGGTGAGAAAAGGTGAAGGATGTTGCTGCCTTATATCTGGATAGTGGAAATGCTGAAAAATGATCAGATTCTGAATATATTTTGATGTTAGAGCTGCAGATTAGGTGCTTGATTGGGCATGGAATGTGGGATAAAGAGAGGAGCTCATGCAGACCGTAAGAAGTCAGGGAGAGGATGCTGAGGAATGGGAACACTCCTCTGTTGCTGGTCTATTTGTAAGTTGGTGCAGCCATTTTGGAAAACACCTTGGCTGCTCATCAAAATGCTAAACATAGATTTCCCCAGATACCACATTCCTTTCTATATACTCAAGATCATTGAAAATGTACCTTCACACAAAAAGTCACATCATTCCACAGGCAAATTGGCAAAAAAGTGGAAATGACCCAAATGGTCACAACTGGTTAATAAATAAACAAAATGTGGTATAGTCATATGAAGAATTTTTTTGGCAATAAAATGATAAGAAGCATTGATATGGAGTGACAACATGGCTAAGCTTTAAAAAAAAAAGCATTAAGATAATGAAATGAGCCAGTCACAAAGGCCCCATATTGAAAATTCCATTTACATTAAATATCCAGATAAGAAGATTCATGAAGACAAGGTGTCCTGGTGGCTGTCTGGCAGAGAGTGGGACTGGGAGCTCATGAGAAGGGGGTTTCTTTTATGGGTGATTAAAATGTTCTTTACAAAGTGGTTACAAAGTGGTGTGGGTTGCCCAAGTCTGAATATATTAAAAGCTACAGAATCGTGAGGGCAGGAAGAGAAGGGGACGACAGAGGATGAGATGGTTGGATGGCATCACCAACTCAATGGACATGAGTTTGAGTAAATTCCGGGAGTTGGTGATGGACAGGGAGGCCTGGTGTGCTGCAGTCCATGGGGTCGCAAAAAGGCAGACACAACTAAGTGACTCAACTGAAATGAACTGAATCATACACTTTAAAGGAGTTAATTTAATGTTGTATGAATTATAAAAAAGAGAGAGAGAGAGACAACTATAACACTGAGGTTCTTAGTCTGGGGGGATGGAAGAACGAGTTTTCATTTCTTGAGGTGGGAAAGCTGCAGGAAGAGCAAGTGTGTGGTGATGGTGGTGGTAGGGCAGTTACAGAAGCTCAGTAGTCAATGTATTAAGTCTGGAAACCATCTTAGACATTCAAAGGGAGATGCCAAGTAGACAGTCAGATATTTAGACATGTTGTTTAGGGGAGAGCTGGGCTGTGGACATGCTGCCCAAGTCCCGAGTCTGGATGAGATCATCAGGAGTAGGTGTGGTAACAAAGAAACAGAATCCAAGGACTGAGTTCTGTGATACCTCAAAATCCACACGTCAAGGAAATGAAGAGGAACTGGAGAAGATGTAGCCAGAAATGTAAAAGGAAAACCCAAGTGGGTATGGTGTCCTGGAAACAAAATGAAAAAAGTGTTTATAGAAGGAGTGGGAGGTCTGGGAAAGGCCATACCTGGATTTCAGTAAAGCCTCTGTCAAAGTCTAAAGGAATCCCATCAACAAGGAAAAAAGCCAAACTGGGTGGAAAAAAGTTAAGGAGATTTATAACTAACTGCCCAGTTGTATGCAGGGATCCTGATTAATGGAATATTATTAACTCAGGCAATATGTTTTAAACTTTCAAAATTCTTGGCCCTAATTAGTAAACTTGGAAACTCCTGAAGTCTTTGCAGTTTGTTATGGGAGACCACTAATTTTTTCAGTATTAAGTTATATTGTAATATGTAATATGCTTTTTCAACCCTACACATTCTCCAAGCCCCCAGCAGATGGATTCTGACATACTTCCTAGGGAGTCATACCCTGCTCCTACGTTGCAGGAAGTCATGCAGGCCTTTAAGTGCCTTAGGATTCTGTTCTTAGCGCAGTTGTTTTCAAAATTAAAAATTCAAAACAATATTTTTGATGGCAAACAGCAAATTTATGAATTTATAAAAAAATTTATGAATGTTTTAAAGCTTTAACTAATACCATATATATTACATAATGAGATCTGAATTCAAAAAGAAAAAGCATTGGTGATCTTTTGGCAATTTTGTAGCACAGTTTGATGTCCAAAGACTGGGATATTGAAAATATAGTCTTGACTTAAAACATTAAAGAATCAGACTACAAACAATAGTCACCCAAGTCTGAGGTCAAGTATGGGCAAGAATCTTGGGTGAATAATTAAAAAGATGGTTTGTAACCATTTGAAAAGGAGGCAGCATGATTTAGCAGGCCGTGCTGCCTTCATTCTGTACTAGGGTACAGTTCCTACACTGGCAGAACAGGAAATTAATTTTTAAAGTTCTGCCTTTGACAACAGTCTATCATTATATCACTGAAACATCGTCAAAGACTCTAAAGTAGAGTCACAAAGCTCTTTGATTTATAGACACAGGACCTGGATTTGAGTCTCAGATGTGCAACTTACTTATGTGGTCCAGGAAAAATTTAACTACCCTCTGTAAATCTTATTTTCTTCATCTGAAAATGACAAAAATAATACCTTTATTGCAAATTGTTGTCAGGTTCAAATGAAATATATAGATGGAACAATTTCTAAAGCATAAAGAACTTATTAAACATCAGTTAGTGTAGATTGGAGAACTGTTGCTTAAATGATAGCAGTTACCAAAAGTGCTGATCTGGGCTGAATTACAGAAAGAAGAGCATGTGGAACAAGAGAAATGATAGTTTTGTCTGCCCTGGGACAGTTATACACTGAATTCTATATTCAGGTCTATATTTTTAGAGGGACATAGGCAAATTGAATTGCGGCTAGAGAGCCTCATCAGCATATTGAGAGATTGGAAAATACTCCATGAGGAATATTTTAAGGGACTGAGGGAACTTGGAGGTATGATGATAGGAATGAGATAACCATCTTCAAACTGCTAAGGAATGTTAGGTGGTGGAAGGATTTGTCTTATTCTGTTTGGTCTCAAAGTTTAGAAATATGACAGAGTGCATGAAACCATACTCCTAGTCACAGAGAGTAAGAGCTTTCTAACAGAGCTATGCATGGCTGCAGAAGGGCTGAAGATGTCCCCATCATTGCAGGCTTTCAGGTTATGAGCTAATGACTTCCTGGCAGGGAAGAGGATTTGTGGATCAGATGGGTAGTCAGCCACATTGACCTTTTACTGCCTTCTGACCTCATGAATCCTTCATTCTATGACAGTCTTATTTGTCTTTCTGTGTATCCTTGTACAATATAATATTCACAGCAGTGGTGTGCCATAATATGTTATGACTGCAATTCCCACATTATTTAATCATGGATTAAGAAACATCATTTAAAATACACACTTTTAAAATATTTTTGACACTCTGTCTTGACTCCCTGGCACGTGTTACAACCATTCATGTGCCTTAGAAACAGCAGACTATGGAGAGATTTTATATTATGTGAAAGGATTTTCCAAGGCCAAACTAACTGCATTTAGTCTTTATCCCAAATGAAGGAACGGCTTTGATCTATCAACTGTGAAAAGTAAACTGGGCATGACCTTCACTCATCACCAATCATCTCACTTAATGACATTTGTTAACTTTATTCTGATATTGGATCATGGTCTTTGTTCTGTCAGGTTTTTTTTTTTTTTTTAATCCAAGGTCTAATTATTTCCATTTATATATAAGGAAATCTTGAAAGTCTAAGTAGTGAATGTGAAGTTTATCTCTGTGTGGCTCAAAGTTTGAAGACAATTTGTTGTAATTGATGATATTTGCCCAATTAAGGGCAGAAAATAAAGAGATAAGCTTTAAAGTCAAATATACTTTAAACTATTCACTTCATTGCCTTTGAGACTTTGGGCATTTCTTTGCTGTGCAGATTATATCTTGTAGCTCCTTTGGTTCTGTTGTGCCTTTTCACCCAGAAGGCCCCCAAATGACAATTATTGCTTCTTAGAGGATGCAACTTCAGAGAAGCTGTCACAGTGAATCAGGCTGAACCTGACTTGAAAAAACCTTCTGGGATCTGAAATGTTGCAAATGTTTTATGTGATTGAAACTCTTATTTGCTTAAAAAATATCAGAGCACCAAAAGCAGTTAATCTTTTCACAGCGTGACAGAAGATAGGGTAATCAATTTTCTCACAAACATTCTAAAATAAGCTAAATATAATTAGTGGTATAGCATTTTATAGTAATTCTCATGTGTTCCAATACTTCTTAAAGCAATTTTCTTTAAATCAGTATTTACATTTTATAATCCAAACTGATAGTTTGTTTAAATATATTTAGTCCCCAACTCGGAGAAGGTAATGGCATCCCACTCCAGTACCCTTGCCTGGAAAATCCCATGGACGGAGGAGCCTGGTAGGCTGCAGTCCATGGGGTCGCTAAGAGTTGGACACGACTGAGCGACTTCACTTTCACTTTTCACTTTCATGCCTTGGAGAAGGAAATGGCAACCCACTCCAGTGTTCTTGCCNTATTTTTTCAGCTTTATGGAATCATAATTGAAAAATACGGAGAAGGCAATGGCACCCCACTCCAGTATTCTTGCCTGGAAAATCCCATGGACAGAGGAGGAGCCTGGTAGGCTGCAGTCCATGGGGTCGCTAGGAGTCTGACATGACTGAGCGACTTCACTTTCACTTTTCACTTTCATGCATTGGAGAAGGAAATGGCAACCCACTCCAGTGTTCTTGCCTGGAGACTCCCAGGGACGGGGGAGTCTGGTGGACTGCTGTCTCTGGGGGTCGCACAGAGTCGGACACGACTGAAGTGACTTAGCAGCAGCAGCAGCAGCAGCAGCAATTGAAAAATAAAATGATATTAAAAGTTAAAAAATAAACATGCTTATTTCATACACAGATAAGAACTTGAATAAATTAATCTTGAAAATAATTGTTCAAAATCCTTGGTCTAGGTAAGAAAATCGTGTCTACCATGAAACTGGGATTGACTCCTTATGCATTTGCTAGTTGTTGCCCTTGAATTCTGAGCTGCATCAGTCAACGTCTATCCTAACCCACATCAGAAGACTACAATAACTTGAACAGAGAGTACATGTAAAATTACTTATTTCTCTCCTTTCTCCCAGGATTTTATGAAAGGATAGCAAAAGGGAACAAAAAGAAGAAAAACATGTGTTAAACTTATTTTTAAAATTTCTTTGCCTTAGATGGGTAAAAGGGCAGGTAGTGATTTTCATGGCTACATTCCTGTATATTGAATTAATTTAATCATTAAAGGATAGTATAAATCAAATTAAGGTTTGTAATCAATTTTATTCCATTGAAGTATAATATTATATTTAAAAAATTTGACAAAGGACCTGAAAGACCTGTACTCTGGAAAGTGTAAGACTTTGCTGAAAGAAATTAAGGATGACATGTATAAATGGAAAGATGTATTGTGTTTGTACATTCAGTTCAATTCAGTCACTCAGTTGTGTCCGACTCTTTGCAACCCCATGGACTACAGAACTCCAGGCTTCCATGTCCATCACCAACTCCTGGAGCTTGCTCAAACTCATGTCCATCGAGTTGGTGATGCCATCTAATCATTTTATCCTCTGTCGTTCCCTTCTCCTCCTGCCTTTAATCTTCCTAGTGTCAGGGTCTTTTCCAATGAATCAGTTCTTTGCGTCAGATGGCCAAAATATTGGAGTTTCAGCTTCACTATGAGTCCTTCCTATGAATATTCAGGGTTGATTTCCTTTAGGATTGACTTATTTGATCTTCTTGCAGTCCAAGGGACTCTCAAGAGTCTTTTCCAATATCACAGTTCAAAAGCATCAGTTCTTCGACACTCAGCTTTCTTTATAGTCCAACTCTCACATCCATACATGACTAGTGGAAAAACCATAGCTTTGACTATACAGACCTTTGTTGGCAAAGTAATGTCTCTGCTTTTTAATATGTTGTCTAGGTTGGTCATAGCTTTTCTTCCAAGCAGCGAGCGTCTTTTAATTTCATGGCTGCAGTCACCATCTGTGGTGATTTTGGAGCCCAAGAAAATAAAGTCTGTCACTGTTTCCATTGTTTCCTTATAATTTGCCATGAAATGATGGGACTGGATGCCATGATCTTAGTTTTTTGAATATTAAGTTTTAAGCCAGCTTTTTCATTCTCCTCTTTCACCTTCATCAAGAAGCTCTTTAGTTCTTCTTTGCTTTCTGCCATAAGGGTGGTGCCATCTGCATATCTGATGTTATTGATATTTCTCCCAGAAATCTTGATTCCAGTTTGTGGTTCATTCAGCCTGGCATTTTGCATGATGTACTCCACATATAAGTTAGATAAACAGGGTGACAATATACAGCCTTGATGTACTCCTTTCCCAATTTTGATCCAGTCTGTTGTTCCATGTCCTGTTCTAATTGTTGTTTCTTGAGCTGCATCCAAGTTGTGCTTTGGAAAAAGTATTAATTGTCCATACTCCCAAAGCAATCTATAAATTCAGTGCAAAGTCTATCAAAATGTGTTAATATCTAAAATATATAAAGAACTCACAACTTAATATCAAAAACTTCAAACTACCCTATTAAAAAAAATGGGCAGGGGGCCTGCATAGAGACTTTTCAAAGGAGGACATACAGGTGGCCAGCAGACACATGAAAAGATGTTCAGCATCACTAGCCATTAGGAAAATGAAAATCAGAACCACAATGAGGCATCACCTCACACCTATGACAATGGCTATTATCAAAAAGATGAGAAATAACAAATGTTACTGAGGATGTGGAGAAAAGGAACCTTTGTGCACTATTGGCAGGAATGTCAATCAATGCAGTCACTATGGAAAACAATATGGAGGTTCTCAAAATATTAAAAATAGAACTACCATATGATTTAGAAATTCCATTTCTAGGTAGTTATTTAAAGAAAATGAAAACCCTAACTCAAAAAGATATAGGCATCTCCATGTTCACTGCACATTATTTACAAAGTCAAGATATGGAAACAAGTGTCCATTGATGGATGAATGGATAAAAAGTTGTGGTATATATATGTGTGTGTGTGTGTATTAATATATGTGTATGCACACATATGCATTTACATGCTTACATTTACAATGGATTATCACTCAGCCATAAAAAGAATGAAATCTTTCCATTTTCAACAACATGAATGGACCAAGAGGATTTTATGCTAAGAGAAACAAGTCAGATAAAGACAAATACTATACAATTCCACTTATATATAGAATCTAAGAAAGAATACAAAGAACAAAGTAAACAATACATAAAGAGAACAAACTGGTGGTCACTAGAAAACCCAGGTGTGGCAGGGTTGGATAAAGTGGGTGAAGCAAATTAAGAGGTATGTGCTTCCAGTTATATATATATATATAAATCACAGGGATGTAATATACAGCATAAGGAATATAGCCAATAATACCGTAATAATTTTGTATGGTGACAGATGGTTATTAGACTTATCATGGTCATCATTTCATAATGTATTTAAATGTTGAATCACTATGTCGAACCTAAAACTAAAATAATATTATACATCAACTATACGGCAACAAAAAAGAAAGGTAATGACTATCAAATTGCTTTTGTTGGAATGTATATGAGAGTAAGTCCTTTTATATAATAAACATTGATTCAAGTAAACTGCTAGAATTATTATCAGTAATATGCTAGAAATAATGATCTTCAGGGTTGGGGTTAATAACCTGTGGAAATGACTGGATTTGATACCTTGGTTCTTGAATCCTCCCAGCACGTCACCAGGAATGACAACCATTTTAGACATTTTGACTTGAAATTAGGCTTGAAAATAGCTACCCTCTAGGGGTGAGTTAACATTTAATGTTGGGCAAGTAGAAATGACTGCTGATTTTCATTCTTTATATTAATTCCATGGGGAGGGTGAGCTAGTAAAACATTTGTGTGAGCTGGTCATTATTTGAAATTTATTTACCAAAGTGGCTTACGTAATAATCAGCCCTGTGCTAAATCAGTCAGTCAACAAGTTTTTATTGAGTCCCCACTGGATTAGAGTAATGTACAGTAATGATGTATTCAGTAGTGTACAGATGTATGCAGCAAAGATTAGACATGAGCTCGACCCCCAAGGCCTTACAAGCCATTAGAGGAGACAAACAGACACATATCATCAACTGAAATGTAACCAGATGACTTAACTCTCAGAGCATGGAGGAGGAATGGCTGGGCTGGGATTGTTCTGGTGGGTGATGGGGTGGGCGAAGTGTGGGAAACTTCCATGATGTAGGTGCCTTGGTTTGGGTTAGGTAAAAGAAAGTTAGTGGTTTGGTAGATGAGGAAAGCAATTTGCCTTAGTGAATATAGTATAATTCAGACAAAGACTGAAGTGGGGAAGAAAAGCCTTAATTTATCTGGAGGGTAGCAAGATAGATGGGCATACAAATAAGACAGGTAATGGATAAAGTTATTTGAAACTAAAGTTTGAGCAGGGATGACACTGGAAATGTATGAGTCGCGTATCACAATGACAAGGTCCAGTTTAATTTTGTTAAATGCAGGGCCCTTCATGAAAAGTAATTAAATGAGAGGCTTTTGTTTGGGGATTGCTCATGTGGGAATCTTCCCCATGCTTCCCATGTCTGACTAATTTGAGACAGACCTTGACTTGACAAGCATCAAAGAATGAAAAGTTTGTATGCCATCTGGAGGTTTCTGGATGAACGTCCTTTGCTCAAGCAAACCCACTGGTTCCTAATTGACCACCATCACTCAGCATCATGTGAACATTGTTGGCCCACTTTCCCTTTTATTATTAGTTCCTTCTCATACTTTAATACTGTCCCATATGGGCATGTTCAGTTACATTCCATTTTTCCTGGCATTCTACCTTCTTTTATAATTTTAAGGAAATAGCCAGTTTTAGTTAAGAAGACTTTCTAACTTGCTTGATTACGGAATGAACGAGGACAGCTGCTTAGCACACTTTATGGTAAGGTCACCCAACTAAGACAGGCAGGGTCAGTAGCAAACACTAGTTGCAGGGAATGACAAATTTGCGCTGGTAGCTGAGCCAAGCAACTCCAATCTGAGCCTCATGTGCTAACAAGTTTCAGTAATCACTAAGCACCGCCTTTATAATTTTTATTTTATATTGGAGTATAGTTGATTAACAATGTGGTATTAGTTTGCTCCTTTTTCTTCATTAGGTATAAAATGGGTGTCAGTTTGGCCCCTAATGATGCTGGTAAAATCATTCTCCAACTTCTTAATCTTTGATTCAGAAACTCTTTTCTGACTCTTAATGAGATCTACGATTGATGGGTCACTTAACACTAACTGGCAGCTTTCTTGGGCTTTACTTTTAGTATCTAAAACTACCTAGCAGGCCTGTGAGGTACATACTATTAGCTCTGTCTTAGGATGAAAAAAAGCAAAATGGCTGTCTGAGGAGGCCTTACAAATAGCTGTGAAAAGAAGGGAAGTGAAAAGCAAAGGAGAATAGGAAAGATATACCCATTTGAATGCAGGGTTCCAAAGAATAGCAAGGAGAGATAAGAAAGCCTTCCTCAGAGATCAACACAAAGAAATAGAGGAAAACAATAGAATGGGAAAGACTAGAGATCTCTTCAAGAAAATTAGAGATACCAAGGGAACATTTCATGCAAAGATGGGGTCAATAAAGGACAGAAATGGTAGGGACCTAACAGAAGCAGAAGATATTAAGAAGAGGTGGCAAGAATACACAGAAGAACTGTACAAAAAAGATCTTCAAGACCAAGATAATCATGAAGGTGTGATCACTCCCACTCACCTAGAGATGGACATCCTGGAATGTGAAGTCAATTGGGCCTTAGGAAGCATCGCTACGAACAAAGCTAGTGGAGGTGATGGAATTCCAGTTGAGCTATTTCAAATCCTGAAAGATGATGCTGTGAAAGTGCTGCACTCAATATGCCAGCAAATTTGGAAAACTCAGCAGTGGCCACAGGACTGGAAAAGGTCAGTTCTCATTCCAATCCCAAAGAAAGGCAATGCCAAAGAATGCTCAAACTACCGCATAATTGCACTCATCTCACATGCTAGTAAAGTAATCCTCAAAATTCTGCCAGGCTTCAGCAATATGTGAACTATGAACTTCCAGATGTTCAAGCTGGATTTAGAAAAGGCAGAAGAACCAGAGATCAAATTGCCAACATCCGCTGGATCATCGAAAAAACGAGAGTTCCAGAAAAACATCTATTTCTGCTTTATTGACTATGCCAAAGCCTTTGACTGTGTGGATCACAATAAACTGTGGAAAATTCTGAGATGGGAATACCAGACCACCTGACCTGCCCCTTGAGAAACCTATATACAAGTCAGGAAGCAACACTTAGAACTGGACATGGAACAACAGACTGGTTCAAAATTGGAAAAGGAGTTCATCAAGGCTGTATATCGTTACCCTGCTTATTTAACTTCTATGCAGAGTACATCATGAGAAATGCTGGGCTGGAGGAAGCACAAGCTGGAATCAAGATTGCTGGGAGAAATATCAACAACCTCAGATATGCAGATGACACCACCTTTATGGCAGAAAGTGAAGAAGAGCTAAAAAGCCTCGTGATGAAAGTGAAAGAGGAGAGTGAAAAAATTGGCTTAAAGCTCTACCTTCAGAAAATCATTGCATTCGGTCCCATCACTTCATGGCAAATAGATGGGGAAACAGTGGAAACAGTGGCTGACTTTATTTTTTGGGGGGCTTCAAAATCACTGCAGATGGTGATTGCTGTAATGAAATTAAAAGATGCTTACTCCTTGGAAGGAAAGTTATGACCAACCTAGACAGCATATTGAAAAACAGAGACATTACTTTGACAACAAAGGTTCATGTAGTCAAGGCTATGGTTTTTCCTGTGGTCATGTATGGATGTGAGAGTTGGACTATAAAGAAAGCTGAGCACCGAAGAATTGATGCTTTTGAACTGTGATGTTGGAGAAGACTCTCAAGAGTCCCTTGGACTGCAAGGAGATCCAACCAGTCAATCCTAAAGGAGATCAGTCCTGGGTGTTCATTGCAAGGACTGATGTTGGAGCTGAAACTCCAATACTTTGGCCACCTCGTGCGAAGAACGGACTCATTTGAAAAGACCCCAATGCTGGAAAATATTGGGGGCAGGAGGAGAAGGGGATGACAGAGGATGAGATGTTTGGATGGCATCACCAACTCGATGGACATGGGTTTGCGTGGACTCTGGGAGTTGATGATGGACAGGGAGGCCTGGCGTGCTATGGTTCATGGGGTCGCAAAGAGTCTGACACGACTGAGTGACTGAACGGAACTGAGCTGAGGATGAGACAACTGAGGCTCAGAAGAAGTGTTATTTCTATGGTTGTGGGGCTGGGCTTCAGATCCGGACTGGGCTGACTCCAGAGCCTCTGCTGTCTGTTATGCCACAAGAACTCTCCAGATTTTTATAAATGGTGGTCCTCATCCAACCACACCTGACTATATTAGAGTATCAGATAGCATCCTGGTCCCTTCTTGTTTATGGACTTTATCCTAGTCTAATAAGCAATTATTTGGTGACAATTAAATCACAGGTATTGAGAAATGTGCACTGGAAGAGTGTAAATGTTAAGAAAATAACATTCTTGCTGTAGGAAGTTCCCAATGGACATTGGCATCATCTTGACACCTAGAACACATTCTCTTGGACCCTTAGCTATTTCCAGTGCTTGAAGCATCCTTTCTCACCTCTTCACCTAATTAGTCTCCAAACTTCCTTCAGATACAGCTCAGGAGAAAACAAGGAGACCTCATCTTTCTGGGATGTTTTCTCTGATTCCTCAGTCATTTCACAAACATTTATTAAGCATTTACTATGTACTGTGAACATAAGATCTAGCAGAGTGCCTGATGTTAATGTGGGAGTTTATCTTTGCCTCTGATAGGTATTATCTTGTCACATTGGGTCTGGAGCTTCAATTTTTCTTTTTTTTCCTTTCTCTCTCTACCTCTCTGTGTTCCCCCCTTACCCTTGCATAGAGAGATACACATATAGATGGATAATACATATGTGTATATAGAAAAATAAATGTTATATATATATATGGTATATATGTATGTGTGTGTATCAAGTGTTTATGATGCTTTCCAGTTGTATATTGGTGAAATTGATTATGATATAGGGGATAAAGCTTACAATGGACTTAAATTGTGGATTATAATCTTCAGTTCAGTTCAGTTGCTCAGTAGTGTCTGACTCTTTGCGACCCCATGAATTGCAGCACGCCAGGCCTCCCTGTCCATCACCAACTCCCAGAGTTCACTCAGACTCATGTCCATCGAGTCAGTGATGCCATCCAGCCATCTCATCCTCTGTCGTCCCCTTTTCCTCCTGCCCCCAATTGCTCCCAGCATCAGAGTCTTTTCCAATGAGTCAACTCTTCGCATGAGGTGGCCAAAGTACTGGAGTTTCGGCTTTAGCATCAGTCCTTCCAAATAACACCCAGGACTGATCTCCTTTAGAATGGACTGGTTGGATCTCCTTGCAGTCCAAGGGACTCTCAAGAGTCTTCTCCAACACCACAGTTCAAAAGCATCAATTCTTCAGCTCTCAGCTTTCTTCACAGTCCAACTCTCACATCCATACATGACCACAGGAAAAACCATAGCCTTGACTAGACGGACCTTTGTTGGCAAAGTAATGTCTCTGCTTTTGCATATGCTATCTAGGGTGGTCATAACTTTCCTTCCAAGGACTAAGCGCTTTTTAATTTCATGGCTGCAACCTTAGATAACATTAAAAATCACAAGTGCTCCAAGATGCTGAGATAGAGGAAAACAGTACATGTTGGGGGAGGGAATTGGGTAACAAATGTGTGAAAAGTGTGGGGCTTTGAGTCAGACTCTGTCAGATCAAATGTTAACTTCATTACTACCAGCTACATGACAGAGGGCAAAACATTTAATGTTTACACATCTCAGTCCCTTCTGCATGTATCTCAGTATGCTCAAAGGATAGTTTTTGTTCAAGGGATTTTTGTGATAATTAAATAAGATGATGTAGTTAAAGTTGTTGTGCCTGAGGCATATCAGACTCAGTAGGTGATAGAAAAAATAGAGAAGAAAAATAGTTCTTTTATATTGCCTGAAAAAAACCAACCTTCAAGGCAGTGAAATGGGACACAATGATGTCAAAGTCAAGTTTAGAGGTTGTTTGAACACAAATTCTACTGGAATTTGAGACTGAATTTTACTGGGCTTTAGCCAGTGTCAAAAATATTTTTACCAGAATGAAATGGTTGTTGTAATAGCACTTGCTGCTGTAGGATTTGACTTAGGTACCTAGGTAGTTCAGTTAATAGTGAAAAAAATGAAGAATCCTAGAATCTTGAATGTATTAATATCTTCGTCACCACTTTTTACATGCTTCATTTTCCATGGCAATTCAAAATAGAGGGCATTATTTTTCTACAATATCTAAGAGGCTTGCACTTCTATCATACTAGTTAAATAGCTGTGCAAAACTTGTACATTACTGAAAGTGGTTTGATTTGTTCTGTTCTTGTCTGCTCAGTTGAAGGACTTTTAAATAAGCCATGGGAGCAACTATTACTGGAAGATAATTGGCTGCCTCATCTTTGGCTCAGGTGGTTCCAGTATTGTCAGTTTCTAGTCTGTAAACCAAGGGAGTCTCCCACTGATGCAAGATTTAAGAATATTGCTGGACTTGGTTTTGAAGGTACTTGGGCTATTACTTATAATTTTTTAATGAATTCCAGCAGCTCTTTTTGATAATTAGGGAATAAGCAAAGCCCTCAGCAGCATGCCAGTACAGTGGAGTAATGGCCGTTAAAGACATGAGCTTTGGGACTATTTGGAAACAAATGGTCATTTCACCAGAAAAGTAAAACAAACTGAGCAGTTTTACTCAACTTTCCTTCTTCGGCTTCATGCCATATTTATAGGTCAACTCCAGCTAGTCAGTCCTGGTGAGTTTTTTATTTGTCAGCTGTAGGAACTTTCACTATGGCAGCACCTAGCTCTGTTCCAAGTCTCTGCTCTGATATCAACTACATGCTTAGTTTCTTTATTTGAAGAAAGTGTCCCGTTAATGTTTTCATATGAGATAGAATTATGAAGTGATTATGCAAAGTCAAAACTCCTGCTCACCCTGGGCGAAGACTGCAGATAAACTCATGTGGATTTGTGTCTCCCTGTTTGGCCTTTTACGTTTTAGTAGCATGTTGATTTAACACGTTTATATTAAAGGAAGCATTGTAAGAAATTTTAAGTGATATCAGTTCCTCTGCCTCATTCAGGTGGGCTTCCCAGATGGTGCCGTGGTAAAGAATCTGCCTGCAATGGAGGAGATGCGGATTTGATCCCTGGGCTGGGTAGATTGCCCTGGAGGAGGAACTGACAACCCACTCCAGTATTCTTGCCTGGAGAACTCCAGGGACCAAGGAGCCTGGTGAGCCCCAGTCCATGGTGTTGCAAAGCGTCAGTCACAGCTGGGCGACTGACACACACAAACACAAGGACCTGCAGTACAACACAGAGGACTCTACTCAATACTCTGTAATGACCTACATGGAAGAAGAATACGAAAAACACTGGGTATATGTACGTGTGTAACTGATTCACTTTGCTATACAGAAGAAACTTATAGAACATTTTAAATCACCTATACGCCAATAAAATCTTTTTTAAAAAGTGCTGTGACAACTAATGACAATTCACATGTAAACCATTACAGAATAGCATTGGCCATTCTTTCCCTACATACTTCTTAACAGCTATCAAGGGCTACCAAAATGTCCCAACTGACTATTATCTATCTAGAGGACATAGGGAGTTACAAAAGCTTATTTGGCACCTCAGATGAACCTACAGCTCACCCAGAGTGAAATCTCAAAAAAAGCTAGCTTTTAACTTAGCACATTGTGAACATTCATTTCATTTATTTATTCATGAACTCATTTACTGAATGAATTAGGGATAAAAATATTAGACATAGTCTTTGCCCTTCTCTCAAGGGGTTAATAGACAGATAAATCAATGTGATTCAGTATGGAAAATGTTGTATATTATATTAAGAACTGGAGAAGACTAAAAGAGGAAGTAAAGGGTTATGAAGAGGTTTTAAAAAAGAAGTGGTTTGAAGACTGAGTAATACTGGGACCTGCTGAGAACATGAGGACATGCTGAGAAGATTTTTACTGGGGGAGGAGCCTCAATGAAGTCATAGAACGTGACAAAAGAGACATGTGTGGGAAATGTTGGGTTGTCCAGTGAACCAGAGGGTAGGGAATATGGGGAGACTATTGAGAAATGGGTCTAGACAGGCAGAATGAGGTCAGACCATGAATGTCCTTGGTTAGCAGGAGATTGGTCTTTGTTCAAAAGACCTGGGAGACACTACATTTATTTTACAACTATTTTTTCTCCAGTTAAAAATGAGACAAATTAATTATTGAAATATTCAAACAATTTGAACATATACAAAGAAAGCTAAAAAAAACACAATGAATCTGAATCTCTAGAAATAACAATCATTACCATTAAATGAGTGAAAGTTGCTCAGTCATGTTCAACTCTTTGCGACCCCATTGACTGTAGCTCACCAGAGTCTTCTGCCTATTGGATTCTCTAGGCAAGAATATTAGAGTGGGTAACCGTTCCCTTTTCCAAGGGATCTTCCCGACCCAGGGAAAGAACCCGGGTCTCCTTCATTGCAGGCAGATTCTTTACCATCTGAGCCACCAGGAATAGGTGAACACTATTCTAGATGGCTTTCAATGCACACATACAAATAGATAAAAATAAATACTTTTTAATTAAAAAACTCCACATACTCTTCAGTTTCACAATTAAGCCATAAACATGCTAGATACAATGCATAAGAATAAAATCTAAATATAGAAATTGATTTGAAAAAAGATCATTTCTGGCATGATGTCATGTCAGAAGTAAAGGCAACTTTAGATCTCAGCAGTAAACTTTTGAGCAGATGTCATGGTCTTGAAAAGTATTAGATTGGTTAAGGGGATTAGAGACTGAGGTTTTAATGTCCATGTAAAAGTGGGCTTTCCAGGGGGCTCAGTGATAAAGAGTTTGCCTGCCAATGCAGGAGATACAGGTTTGATCCCTGGGTGCGGAAGACCCACTGGAGAAGGAAATGGCAACCCACTCCAGTATTCTTGCCTGGGAAATCCCATGGACAGAAGAGTCTGGTGGATTACAGTCCACGAGGTCTCAAAAAGCCCGACCTGACTTAGTGACTGAACAACAGCAAGCATAGGAAATATGGCGCTGGGCTTGGGTGAGGCAGAGATCCTTGCTTAAAACCGGGATCATAGAAAGAAAAGGCTGCTTTCTGGGTAAACGGAGTGAAAACTTACTGGTTCAAGGCGTGCAGCTAGAAAGTTTATTACTTTTTGGAGTTCTGGATGGGAAGGTGTGAGAAGAATTAAAGCTCTCGGTCACCACAAATCTTGTGAAGCTGGAATTTATAACACTGATTTAATGCTGAAATGTCCAAGATGAGAAATTAATATCAAAACTAATTCTAGGCCAAAAGCAAAAGTAAAGTGACTTTGTAGCAAGACTTTTACACCTCAGAGTGCAGAGGCATTTTGGAGTAAAGGAGGAAGGTGGGGAAATAATGAAAACTTATAAACTTTATGTGAAAATAATCTATTCCAAAAGAGTCAGCAGACACTATAGATAGGAAAACTACTATTCCCATGAACTTGATGTGACAGGGCAATCTAAGAAAGAATATGAAAAAATAACTGTTTCAAATGGCTAAAGGGATACAAGGGAAAAATGAAAATTACAAGGAGAGAGCAGTACACTGTGAAGAGACAGATTTGAAGAGCAGATAAAGCTTCTAGAAATGTAGACATGGCATTGATGCCTTTATGGAAGAGTTAAACACTAGATTTTACACAGTTAAAGAAAGAATTAGTAATTTGTGACACAGAACTGAGAAAATTACCTAGAATTCAGCAGAGAGAGAGAGAGAGAGAGAGAGAGTTAGAAATAACAGAGGGGGCAAAATGGACAAGAGTTTAAGAGATATAGATGACAGACTAAGAAGAGAGAATGGGCACTGGGCTTGAATGAGGCAGAGATCCTTCCTTAAAACTAGGATCATAGAAAGAAAAGGCTGCTTTCTGGGTAAAAGGAGTGAAAACTTACCGGTTCAAGTCGTGCAGCTAGAAAGTTTATCACTTTTTGGAGTTCTGGATGGGAAGATGTGAGAAGAATTAAAGCTCTCGGTCACCACAAATCTTGTGAAGTTGGAGACAGGGAAATGCTTAGAATTTTCCAAACTGATTAAAAAAAAAAAAACCACACACACAATTTACCGACTCAGTTCAAAGAACCATGTACTCAGTGGCACACTGATAAATGTTTAACAACTAGCTTGTCAAGATAAAAAGTTAGCCCTAATTTACAGTGTTTCTTGGCTGCTGTGCTGCAAATATTGTCATCATGGATGATTTCAGATTACCAGCTGAATTTAGGTGAATTACCACCTGAAATCAGGCTACTTCACTGATTGTGGTGTTAGAAAGAAATATGCATAACTGGCTCTTGTGAGCCAGTTTGAGCTGACTCCAGCATACAATTGCATATGCCGAATCCATATGAAATATAAGTAAAAATAAATCAGTACATAGGTGCATTGTACTGAAACATCAGAAAAGTATAATACCTTAATCACGGACACAAAAGACAGATTTTCTCCCCCCAAAAGAGTGTCTGACAGTACTTACTGGGAATGATAGCTGGAGGACAGTGGCTTACTGTCTTCAAAGTACTGAGTGAAACATTAACCTAAAATTCTATACTTAGTTTTATATTTTTTTTAAGGATTGAGGTTAGAGGAAAATTTCAAGCAAATAGTGTATTTACTAAGTACTTATCCTTGCTGAAAGAAGATGTATTTTAGAAAGAAAAGAATCAAATTAGAAGGAAAGTCCTAGATGTTAGAGCAATGATAAATAAACTCATGAAAGTGAAAGTCGCTCAGTCGTGTCCGACTATACAGTCCACGAATTCTTTAGGTCAGAATCCTGGAGTGGGTAGCCTTCCCCATCTCCAGGGCATCTTTCCAAACCGGGGATCAAACCCAGCTCTCCCGTACTGCGGGCAGATTCTTTACTAGCTGAGCCACAAGGGAAGACCAAGAATACTGGAGTGGGTAGTCTAACCCTTTTCCAGTGGATCTTTCCGACCTAGGAATTGAACCAGGATCTCCTGCATTGCAGGTGGATTCTTTAACAGCTGAGCTATCAGGGAAGCCATAAAGAAAATCATAATCATGAGTAAATATAAATAAGCATTTTCTTACTTTATTATCTATAAAGCAAACCCATGATAATTAATAATTTGGAAGAAGATTTAACATCAAAGGTAGAATTTAAATATTATATTACATTTAAATGAAAGATTGAGATCCTTGTAAAGCACTGTGATGACTGGTTAAAGTGCAGAAAGCAGGAGAGACAAGTGAAAACACCAATTTAAAATAAAAAAGGAAAGTAAATATAAAACAAAATAAGATGGTAGAAATAAATTAAAAAGCATTAGTAATCCCAATAAATGAAAACACTTTGAATTCACCAATTGAAAGGAAGAGATTCTCATATTGAATTTGAAATATCCAGCTATAAGTAGTAGCTTACAGAAAAATGCAAATATATGATACAGAGATTTGAATGTAAAACATGGGGAAAGATATACTAATATCTAATGCTAAATACTCAAAATACAGCATATACTCTCACAGACACAAAGCACTATTATAATAGCAATATTGCTGTCAGACAAAATAAATATTAAGACACACTCCCACCCTGCACACCCACCTGAGAAGTCTTGCAGTGGAGTTTGTCAGTATGGCATCTACTTGTGACTAGCTCCTGGAGCTGGTGATGGACAGGGAGGCCTGGAGTATTGCAGTCCATGAAGTCGTAAAGAGTCGGACATGACTGAGCAACTGAACTGAACTGAGCTTTCTCCGGTATCCTAGAGGGTGAATTTCAAATATTTTGAAATATAAAGATTTAATTTAACATACACGAAATTTATTAGGAGATAAGTGAAGTGAAATGAAAAAATTGCTGTACATACATGTATACAGCAACATATATATGTATATATACACACATATACATATGTTAGTTCTCACTATAAGAAATATTTCTAAAACTTCTCTGTAGATTTCATATACACCCTCCAAAATATAGGATAATTTTTCTTCAATATTCCCAGCAAAAATTAAAATTTATGTGTTTTGACACATTTATTTCCCATGCCCAACCTGAACAACACCCGTGGAATTTGCAAGACTGGTTTAAACCAATCAAAAGTGACCCTTGGCATTGGACATCAAAGCATAGGAGTCATGTGGTAGGAGTGGATATATAGAGGGAATAAGGGAAATGGATATCCAATGGACAGACTAGGTATATACACAACATTGTGTATATTTCTAATCTGCAGACTCAAAGTTTTCTTCATTTGGGGGAAATGTTTTCTTCTCATAATCTTTGAATGATTTCCTCTCCCATGTTTTGGATTCTATGCCTAAGGGATACTAATAATTTCTGTTTTATTCTGGGCTATCTTTGTCATTCTTACATATTTTACTTTTATTGTTCTAATCTCCACTGTTTTCTTCTGCATTTCCTAGGGTTATCTGAATTTTTGTTAGTAATTTGATATTCAATTGAATTGGTCTTTAATTTATTTTCTTAATTTTTCAGCTCCTGTTTCATTTTATTCACCTTGTCTTCTTGAATTATCATACCCATGAAATTATTATATAAACTAAAGTGCTCATGGGGAACTGTCTTCTATTCCATAATTATGTTTTTGGGCAAACAGGTTCTTTACTTATCTTGCCTATTGAGTTGCTTCCTTTCATTCCTTTCCTGTTTGTAATCTGTTTACATGGTTAGCACACCATGTTTCCATCATGCTTATGTTCAACAAAGAGAGCTTGGTTTGGAAATTTTTATGCATTGATATACTATAGATGAATTATTTTGACTCACTCATCTTTATGTTCACTGTATCTAGTTGGAGATATATCTTCTTTCATTGGGGATACACCCTTGATCTTTGAATATTTTCCTCAATCTAGTGTAGAGTCCTAGAGTCTTCATTCCCACGAATGAGAGCCAGATCTGTTTATTTCACTTCCTAACCATTATCTTCCCAGCAACCTCTTTCTCTCAAAAGAAGGAAAAGATGAGAGAACTCCACCTAAGACCTTTCTTTCTCACATCAGGAGTATCAGTAGAAATTTTCAAGATTCTATTAAATCACCAGTACTATCTCTGAGAGACTTGGGCACATATTGACTCAGAATACTCTTTCTTCAGCTTTCAATTTTTGATAACTATGGTAGTGAGCTTTTTTCCTTTGTTTGCTTGGTGGATGTTAATTTTTACCTTGCGATTGGCCCTCATTTTTGTTAAGAGTTATAATAGAGAATCATGTGATCTGTTCTATTTCCCACACATTTGACCAGAAGTCCATTGAAGGTTTTAATCAGGGGAGACTCATATCTTAAATCATGATGGCAGGCATATGGAGATGAATAGAAATGTTCATGAAATAAATGAATGAATGAGTAAACAGTAGAGGTTCATAAATGAAAGCGTGGGCAGAAGAGAAGACATAATGTGTGGAGTGGGGAAGGAAATTGGTAAGCTGACTTTGGAACTCTTTCCAGCCATATTGGGATTCATTTAATCTGCTCTATGTATTTGGGTAGATAATAATGATTTGTAGAGGTATTAATCTTAACCCACAGAGGCAGTTGTTAGAGGAGGGAAACAGCTAGTGAGATAAGTGGAAGCTTATGGACCTCGTCACACTTTCATTTGGTTAGCTGTGCGATAGACCAAATGCTGACTTGCAGGGTCTTCGGTGATGCCCTGTCTTATCCTCTCCTGACCAACTGTCAGCACACGGACCTTGATTGACAGATCTACTCTACACAGAAAACAGCTCTCATCCTCCTGGTGAGACTTTGACTTTGCTTGATGTCCAGCAGGTTATAAAATTGCAGCCTTCAGAAGATGTGGTGGGTTGATCAGAATTCTTTTCCTTGAAAGTGTCAGCACTCCAGTCTGAACTGGCATAAGCAAAGTGAAACTTAAGAGAAAGATGCTCTAGCTTATGTGCTGTGGAGGAGAGGCTGGCCTCTGTGTGGTTTGGTCTGTCAGGCACACCAGGTTTCCCTTATCATCTCTCATTTCTGCCTCACTCTTCTTTTAGCCCTGTTCTCTCATGACTGACTTCATGATACTCTAGGAATCCAAGATCCTATATTCTCCCAGTGGTAGGACCTGAGAGGAAGGAAAGCCCTGTCCCTCTAGATCTTGTGAGAAATCTGTAAGAAGACTCTAATTGGCTCATAGTGGTCATGTGTCCGCCTGTGTGGTGAGATTGAGGGACAGTAAATTTTGTAGCTCCCACCAGAAATATATTCTCTAAAAGAGCAAAGGAGGAGGTGATAGTCTGAACACATAATATAACACATTTTCCATGAGGGGAGGAATAGCCTCCATGTGCTTTGCAGGAACTAAATTCACCCCTGCTGAGCTATCAGGGGATATGACCCTTCATTCATGTCCAATATGTCTGGGTGCCATTTGATACCTTTACATTGCTCCCCTTTGCCAAGCCCAGAAAATGGCACTTGTTGATTTTGTAACCTTAAATAAAAATGAACCCCAGGATGTTCCTAGGTTCAGCTTAATTCCAACCTGTTGTCACTTCCTCAGCCCAGGAGCTGGTATGAAAGTAGGCATTAGGCATCTGCTGCCTTGTGTTATGATTAATGCATGAGAGAGATGCTTTTTCTAGAACCAAAGAACCCGAGGAATACCGCTGAGGATGAAGGAAGACTGTAGGGGACCAACTGGTTTTCGTCTGGACCATGATTAAGAGAAGGCTCACTTGCTCTAATGCTTTTAAAATTAGCTTTGCTCCAAAGAACTTGGGTTACGTATTTGCCATCTTGCAGAAAAATTCAGCATTTGTGATTCAAGCCAAATGCTTTTCAGCCCTTTTAGAAAAAGACACTGCTACCCTGGGCCCTGCCGGCTGCATGGGCAGACTCAGCTGGAAGCCAGCTCTGAGGCTGACCATGATAGCTCACGCCATTTAATATGAAGGAAAGAATGGTGATGTGGTTTATATTAGGAGCAATGCTAAACATTTATTGGATATCTTACACATGGCCCAGGCACTTTTTTTAAAAGCCAACTTTCTCTCATTATTGAATAGTAAAATATGACATTTAAAGGGTACAACTACATGTATTATTTTACTATTGAAAAAGTTGATATATAGCATATTGGTCTCCCAGATTCGTAGATTAAAAATCAATGCCCTGAGAGAAAATGTAATGAAATTATAAAGACTCTAAGTGGAAAGATAAGGAGTTACTAACTTGGTGACCTCAAGTTTCATGAGGGAAGAATAGTGCTTTCTTGTTTTGTTTAATTTTGTTTTCCTGTTTTATGTCTAGTGTTAAGCATAATGCTTGACACATGGTAGGCACTCATCAGACGTGAATCTATAAAACCTTTCAGGAGGAAGCGCTGACCAAAGAGTAAAATGAAAACTCCAGTAACACCAAGTCTAAATTTGAGCTTCTTTACAAAGACAGTTGATTATGTGAGAGAAAAAATCTATTTAGCTGTCTCTATGCCTTGTTAAACCTAGAGTAGAAAAGTGGATGTCCTAAATCCTCAGACAAATGAATTCTTCTTTCAACATGTCTGTCTTACCAGAAATTCCTAGACATTGTATGACTTCAACCTGCCAGTTTCCCCACTGTGGTTTCTTAACTAAAGTGTTTCAAGATAAATTTGGATAACTTTTAGTCAATTGCATGACCCAATTTCATACACCCAAGTGTAAAGAGTAACTTAGAATCTCAAGTTAGTTTTGGTATTACATATTTATAAATTTGGACCAGTTACATAATTTGTGGGGACTGGCACATATGGAAAATGTGGGGGCCTTGTTCAAAAATTACTAAGAATTTCTGTGCAGCAATAGCAGAGCATCATCCCAAATGTAGGCCCTTCTAAACTGGGGACCTGTGTAACTATATAGGTTGCATGTCCACAAAACCAGTTCTCTATAGATTACTTGTTTTGGGGGGACTCGAAACATTGGTGAAGTTTACATTTGATGAAAGAGTCCATGGAAATTACTAGGTCATTTGATTATTTCCAACATGGAGATGAGAAGTAGGGAAAAAGTAATGTATTGGCACAGATGGGACTAAAATGTAGGGTTGAGATTATGAGCAAAAAATTTCATGTATGTAGCTTATCTCCATTAATTATCAAAATAATGTTCTTAGATGTTACATTAAGCATTTTGCTTTTGAGTAACTTGAGAGTTGAAATATTTGGGCCACTTAAAATGTCTTTGATAAATTTCATTCATTCTAAGTGTAGTAATTGCAGTCATTAATTGAAACGGTAATGTTGCCATGTTGTATGACATTATTGTCTAATGTGGAACAACTCTACCATTATGAACTAGTTGAAACTAAGCTTGAAGTTATTTTTCTAAGATTTGGTCTCATCTGACCATACTTTATGAAGGCTTATTGCAGAAGACTGAAGTGTATCCTATTGGCCCAGAACTGGAGATCTGAGCCGTTTTTGCACTCACTTGTATCCGACTCTTTGCAACCCCCAGGCTGTAGCCTGCCAGGCTCCTCTGTCCATGGAATTTTCTAGGCAAGAATGCTGGAGTAAGTTGCCATTTCCTCCCCCAGAGGATCTGCTGAACCCAGGGATCAAACCCATGTTTCCTACTTTGGCAGGTGGATTCTTTACCAACTGCTCCACCTGGAAAGATGAACTGGAGAAAAATGAGTCCTTTTGGACTTGTAGGCTAGTAACACTCAACAAACATTTCTTGCATGATGAAAGTGAATGAATGCGCAGGCAATTACAATAGATGCTAGTCAATGACAGTAATACTAAATGATGCCTTACCTTTTAACAACTTTTATTGTGGTGAGCACTTTAGAAGTATGTATTCTATTCTGAAAATTTATTATTAAAAAAATTCAATAATTCAACAAATGTGCAGAATTTTGTCCAGATTCAATCTGAGTGTCATTAAAACAATGATTCACAAGATGACTTATATGCAGTCAATTTTGGATTTGTTGTGATGCTTGTTTTTGGTTTATTGAGTTATAATTTACATATCATAGAATTCACCTTTCTTTGGTATACAGGTCAATGAATTTTGACAAACTTACATGATCATGCAGTTGCCTCCACAAGACAGAGAACATCTTCATCATCCCAAAAGTTTCCTTCAAGTCCCTTTGGAGATAATTCCTTTTCCCCACTCCAGCCTCTATGTATCCCACTCCAGCCCCTAAGCACAGAAAATATGATTTCTGTCCTTCTAGTTTTGCCTTTGATAGAATGTCATGTAAATAACTGGGGTTCCCTGGTGGCTCAGATGGTAAAGCGTCTCCATGCAATGCAGGAGACCTGGGTTCGATCCCTGGGTTGGGAAGAGCCCCTGGAGAAAGAAATGGCAACCCATTCCAGTACTCTAGCCTGAAAAATTCCATGGATGGAGGAGCCTGGTAGGCTATAGTTCATGGGATTGCAAAGAGTCAGACATGACTGAACAACTTCATTCACTCATTCACTCATGTAAATAATTTATATTATTGTAATTATTGTGTCTTTCACTTATCATTATGCTTTGTTTGCTCCACATTCTCACCAGTGGTATTTGGTAATTATCTTTTTTAAAAAGCCCATCTAATAAGTATGTAGTGGTATCTCATTGGGGTTTTAATATTCAGTTCCCTAATAATAATGATATTAAGCATTTTTTTCATGTGCTATTTGCTCCATGTGCCTTCTTTGGTACAGTATCTTTTTCAAATCTCTTCCTNTTACTTTCTTTTTATTTAGTAAAACAATTTTTTTTAGTTTAAAAAATTTCCAGCTTTATTGAGAAGTTTAAGGCATAGAACATAATGATTTGACATATGTATGTATTACAAATGATGACCAGAATAAGTTTAATTAATATTTATCAACTTACATTGTTACAAAATATTTTTTCCTATGATGAAGACTTTCAAAATCCACTTGCTTAGCAACTTTCAAATGTACAATATAGTACTGTTAGTGACAGTCATCACACTGTACATAATATAACTAGAAATTTGTACCTTATGATCACGTTCACTTAATTCCCACCCCTCTCCCTCACTCTTTGCTTCTCTATTTGCTTTACTCTATTTCTGGAAGGTGATATTGAAATCTTGTTGAATATAGGTGGCTTTGGGCTGTATGAACATTTTAGTAACATCAATTGTTTCAATACATGAATGCAAGATATTTTTTGATTTATTTGTGTCTTCAGTTTATTTTGTTAATATCTTATTAATGTAGATATCTTTCACTTCCTTGGTTAAATTTATCCCTAAGTATTTTATTACTTTTGATGCTATTTGGATTTTCAAAAATTTCTTTTTTTGATAATTCAGTTAGTGTACACATGAGTTTTGTATGTTGATTTCATATCCTGCAACTTTACTGAATTCATTTATTAGTTTTAGCAGTTTTTTTTTTGTAGCTTCTTTGGTACTTTCTACATATAAAATCATGTCATCTGAAAATAGAGACAATTTGGCTTATTTCCAATTCCAAACCTTTTTATCTATTTATTTTGCCTGATTTCTCTGGCTAGGACTTCCAGGACTCGTTGAATAGAAATGGCAGGAGTGGACCATTGTCTTCTTCCCAGTCTTATAGGAAAATCTTTCAATCTTCCCTATAGAGCATGTTAGCTGTGGACTTATATATGGCCTTTATTATCTTGAGACATGTTTCTTCTATATTAATTTGTCAAGAGCTTTTTAAAAATCATGAATGGATGTTGAAATTTGTCCAATATTTTTTCTGTGGCTATTGAGATGACCTTACGATTTTATATTTCATTTGATTAATGTGATGTATTACATTTATTGATTTGCGTACCTTACATTCCTGCATCTCGGGGATTAATTATTCTTGATCATGGTGTATGATCTTTTAAATGTGCTACTGTATTTGCTTTACTGCTAT
Organism: Redunca redunca; assembly: GCA_006410935.1. Classification (NCBI taxonomy): domain Eukaryota; kingdom Metazoa; phylum Chordata; class Mammalia; order Artiodactyla; family Bovidae; genus Redunca; species Redunca redunca. The sequence continues at coordinate 247,583 of SJYQ01001970.1, forward strand.
TTTGTAGAGAATTTTTGCATCAATATTCATCAGGGATATTGGCTGGCATTTTCTTTTCTTATAGTGTCTTTATCTGGTTTTGGTATCAGGGTGATGGTGGCTTCATAAAATGACTTTGGGAGTGTCCCCTTCTCTTTGGTTTTTTTGTAAGAGTCTGAGAAGAATTGATGTAATTCTGTAAATGTTTGATAGAATTCACCAGTGAAACCATCTGAGCCTAGGCATTTTCTTTTGGGAGGGTTTTGGTTACTATTTCACTCTTCTTACTCATTATTTTTCTGTTTCAACTTTCTATTCCTACATGATTTACTCTTGGTATATTGTATATTTCCAGGAATTAAACCATTTTTTCTGAGTTGTCCAGTTTGTTGGCATACAGGTTTTCATAGTAGTCCCTCGTGATCCTTTGTATTTCTGTGGTATGTTATAATTTTATCTTTCATTTATAATTTTATTTATTTGGGTCTTCTCTTTTATCTTGCTTAGTCTAGCTAGAGGTTTGTTTAGGTTGTTTATCTTTCCAAAGAGACAGCTCTTGGTTTTGTTTTTCTATTGTTTTCACATTCTCTATCTTTTTATTTCTGCTCTAATCTTTATTATTCCCTTCCTCCCGCTAAATCTGAGCTTATTTCTAGTAAGGTACTATTTCTAGTACCTTGAGGTATAAAGTTATCTTGATTATTTAAGAACTGTATTTTTTCTTAATGTATGTGCTTATCACTATAAATGTTCCTGTTAGTTCTGCATTTGGTTCATCCAATAAGCTTGGCATATTGTATTTCCATTTTTTAAATCACAAGATGCTTTAAAATTTCTCCTTTAAATTTCATCCTTGAGCTATTGGTTGTTTAGGAGTGTGTTAATTTAGGTATTTTATGGTTTTTCCAGTTTTCCTCCTGCTATTGGTTTCTAGTTTTATACTAGTTGTTGTTGTTCAGTTGCCAAATTGTGTCTGACTCCTTATGACCCCATGGAGCGCAGCACGCCAGGCTACCCTGTCCTTCACTATCTCCTGGAGTTTGTACAGATTCATTTCTTGAGTGGGTGATGCTATCTTACTATCTCATAATCATCACAGTTTCACACTACTGTGATCAAAAAGATACTATGATTTCAGTCTTAAATTTGCTAAGAATTATTTGGAGTATAATACAATCTGTTCTAGAAAATATTCCATGTATGCTGAAGAAGAATGTGTATTCTGCTCTTTGTAAGATGGAATGTTCTGGGTAGGTCCATTTGGTCTATAGCATTGCTCAAATTTACTTTTTCCTTATTGATTCCCCATCAGGATAATCTATCCATTGTTGAGCGTGGTGTGTTAATTATTATTGTAATGTTGTTTATGTCTTCTTTTAGTTCTGTTCATATTTGCTTTATGTATTTAGGTGCTCCAATGTTGAGTGCTTAAATATTTTAAATTGTTATATATTCTTTTTTATTTTTATTTTTGAAAGTATTATATATTCTTAATAAATTGGCCTCTTTATCATTATATAATGGTTTTCCTTGCCTCTTTTCACCATTTTTTAGCTTAAAGTCTATTCTGTCTACTATAAATACATCTACCTTTGCCATCTTTTGGTTATCATTTGCTTGAAATATCATTTCAACCCCTTCACTCTCACTGTATTTGTTTTAAGGTTAAAGTGTGTCTTTAGTAGAGAATGTATTGCTTGATTTTTTTAAAATTTCTTAATGCATTCTGTCTTTTGATGGCATAATTTTGTTCATTTACATTTAAAGTAATCATTGATAGCTTAAGGAACTTATAACTGTCATTTTGTTGTCTTCTGAATGTTTTGTATATCCTTAGTTTCTTGCTTCCTATTTGCTCTCTTCTTTGTGATCTGATGACTTTTTGTAGTATGTTTTGACAGCTTTATCATAATATTTTGTGTAATTACTGCAAGTTTTCCCTTTTCTGGTGCTATGAGGCTCACAGAAAATATATTACATTTTATTGTAAGCTGAAAACTTAACTTTGATAGCATTTGTAAATTTTATACTTTCCATTTCCAACATTACTCACATTTTAGGTTGTTGATGTGATAGTTTATACACTTTTTATTTTGCATATCCAATGAAAAATTATTGTAGCTCTGGTTGTTTTTACCACATTTTCTTTTTTAATTTTTAAACTAGAATTGCAAGTGAATTATGCCTCACTGTCACAATATTAGAGAATTTGACTTTGAGTTTACCAGTGAGTTTTACATCTTTATCCATATGTCTTTATGTTGCTAATTAACATTTCTTCTTGAAGATCTCCTTTTAGCATTTCTTGTTAGGCAAGCCTAGCGGTGATAAATTCCCTCAGCTTGTGTCTATTTGGAAAAGTCTATCACTCCTTAATTTCTGAAAGACAGTTTTGCTAGGCATTATATTCTTGGTTGACAGCTTTTAAAATTTTTCAGTATTTTGAATATATCCTCCCATTCTCTCCAGACCTGAAAATTTTCTTTTGAGAANAATAAGTAATGTAAAGTAAACTAAAGTTAAAATAAAAATTTTAAAAGTAAAAAAAAAAAAAAAAAAAAGTTGACCCTCCTCCAGACCTTACAGTTTCACTTTGGCAGAAACAATCAACTCAGCTTGGGATTCTGGACTAGTCAGCTGGTAGTTTTTTTGGGCAGTTGGGGCTTGCTGTTGGGAGGTGTCTTATTTGAGGTCACTGCCGGAAGCAATGAAGTCCAAAGTAGTGCTTCTGGTTGGGAATAGTTGAGTAGGACTGTGGTCTTTGTTTCCCATATTAGCTAGATTATATGATAGACTCCATGGTTGCACAAATTCTCTGGTTGGGATTCCTAGTCAAGTGGGACTTAATACTATATTTGGCAATTGGGCAGGGCTATTACGGAGGAGCCTGGTAGGCTGTAGTCCATGGGGTCACGAAGAGTTGGACACTTACTGAGCAACTTCACTTTCACTTTTCACTTTCATGTATTGGAGAAGGAAATGGCAACCCACTCTAGTGTCCCAGGGACGGCGGAGCCTGGTGGGCTGTCATCTGTGGGGTCGCATAGAGTCGGACACGACTGAAGCGACTTAGCAGCAGCAGCATGAACTTGCTTTCCTAAACAAGTAGGATTGTAGAATATTTCCAAAGTCATTATCACCCAGTGGCTGGGGATCTGAATCTCACAGGGCTTCCCACCAAATTTCTTGGCAGTATGGCACCATGGGCTCAGATCCATCAATGGGCAGGGCAACTGGCTGGGCTCTCTGCTCAGGTGATATTTGTTGCTGAGGCTATAGAAGGGCTATGCAGCTTTCCAGGTGCTCTGGTTTGGATTCATGGTCAGGGGAGACTAGATAATATATTTAGCTCTAGGCATGGCTTCACATTTGTTTCCCAGCTCGTGTGTGTGTGTGAAGCTATAAAACAGGTTCCATGGCTGGCATGGCTCACTGTCTGGGGAAGAGAATCAGGTATAACTGTCCACTGACCTCCCTGATCAGATATGGCCAACAGCAAATCTCTGCAGATGGGAAGAGCTGCTGGGTGGGCTCTCTGCTTGGGTGATTCTGCTGGTGGGTTATAGGATGCCGCTTACCAGGTACCTTGGTTAGTCTTCCTCATTGTGTGAGACTGAGTGCTACATTCAACAGTAGGTAGGGCCATGAGCCTACTTCCCCGCCTGGGCAGGGCAACAAAACACATCCCGAGGCCAGCATAGCTTGCTGGCCAGCAACCCAAATCATGCAGAACTGTGCCCTGAGCTCCCTGGGGAGACAGAGCCACCAGCTGAGCTCTGCAGACAGGCAGAACCTCTGGCTGGGCTCTCTGCTCAAGCGCTGCTGGGTTACATTGCTTCCCAGGTGTTCTCGCAAGGTTCTCCTGGTCAGGCAGGGTGAGGTCTGCACTTAGCAATGTGTGGGGTTATGAATTATCTTCCTGGCCTGGGTGGTATGGCAGCATAGGCTCCAAGCCCAGATAGGCTCATTGCTTTGGATCCTGAATCAGACAGAACTGCACACCAATTTTCCTAGCCAAATGGGGCCACTGGCTTGGCTCTGCAGATGAGCAGTTGGCTGGGATCTCTAGTCAGGCACTGCTGTGAGAAGGAACTTGGCCTACCAAGACCTGAGCCCTTGTTGCTGTAAGCCCTGCTTTTCTCTTCATCACAGTTTGATCTCCGGTGGTCAAGCCCTACAGATTTTTCCCTGTGATCCCTGTGAAGTGACACCAAAATGGGCCTCCTGGGAAAGGACTCACAGTACTCAGGGAGCCGAGTGTCCATCTTGGGTCCCCCATTTCCCACTGGAGAAACCATAGGCCTGGGGGTTCCTCTTAGTTCAATGCTGTTCTGGCCTGGGGGAGGGAAAATGCTGTCAGAGTGTAGCTGTTTCTCCCACCTGATCAGTTTCTGGGCTCTGAGGGGATGCTTCAGCCTCACTTCCATGGTCTTGTATGTTGTCTGTACACAATTGCTAGTTGGTCTTCTTGCAAGGAGGGGGACCGAAGTTGGGAACAATCTATATTGCTGTCTTGATAATGTTGTTCCTTTTTTCTTTAGTGCTGTTGTTTTCATATTATTGAGTTTTAAGAATCCTTATGCCTTCTTATTACTAGTTCTTTATCAGATATATGTTTTACAAATACTTTCTCCTAGTTTTCGTCATTTGCTTTTTCATTTTCTTCACTTTATCTTTCAAAGGGAGACTGCTTTGTTGGTGGTGATGTAAGTTGGTGCAGCCACTATGGAGAACAGTATGAAGATTGCATTAAAAATTAAAAATAGAGCTACCATGTGATGCAGCAATCCACTCCTGGGCATATATTCAGATAAGATAAAAGTCTATTTAGAAAAGATACATGGAGCCTGATGTTCATAGCATTTACTATTGTAAATAGTATTTACAATAGCCAAGACATGAAAGCAAACTAAATGCCCATTAACAGGGCTTCCCTGGTGGCTCAGAGGTTAAAGCGTCTGCCTGCAATGCGGGAGACCTGGGTTTGATCCCTGGGTCAGGAAGATCCCCTGGAGAAGGAAATGGCAATCCACTCCAGTATTCTTGCCTGGAGAATCCCATGGGTGGAGGAGCCTGGTGGGCTACAGTCCACGGGGTCACAAAGAGTCAGACACGACTGAGCAACTTCACTCTATACACACACACAATGGAATATTATGCAGCCATAAAAGAACAAAATAATGACATTTGCAGCAACACGGATGAACCTAGAGATTACATACTAAGTGAAGTAAATCAAAGAAAAATATCATATGATATCACTTATTTGTGAAATCCAAAAAAATGATACAAATGAACTTATTTACAAAACTGAAACAGACTCACAGACATAGAAAACATTCTTATGTTAATCAGAGGAGAAAAAGGAGCAAGGGTAAATTAGGAGTTTGGGGTTAACATATAATACTATTATATGCAAAACAGGCAGAAAACAAGACCTACTGTATAGAATAGGGAACCATATTCAGTATATTATAGTAACCTGTAATGGAAAAGAATATGAAAATGAATTATGTATGTATGTATATGTTCTTAACTGTACACCCGAAGCTAACACAATATTGTAAACCAGCTATAGTTCAATAAAAAAAATTTTAAAAACACAGAGAAGATGTTTTTAATTTTAATGAAAGCCAATTTATCAGTTCTTTCTTCTTTTATGGTTTATGGTTTTATTTTTATTTTTGGTTCTATATAAGAAATCTGCGTAAACCAAGGTCATAAATATTTTCCTTCTGTTATCTTTTTAGAAGTTGTATAGTTTCCTGTTTTACATGTAAGCTTATGATTTTTAAAGTTAATTTTTGTACATGGAGCAAAAGTTTGGTGGTCAAATTTATTTTTTTGCACTTGGATATCCAGTTGTGCTGGTGCTATTTGAAGACACTGTTATTTATCCATTGACATATGTAAAAACCAGTTGTCTATATGTGTGGATTTATCTCTGCACTCTGTTTGGTTCCATTGATCTATGTGTTCATCTTTTTACAAAATCGCAATGTATTGGTTATTGTACCTTTATAGTAAGTCTTGAAATTGGGCCCCGTAAGTCTCTCAGCTTTGTTCTTCTTTTTCAAAATTATTTTGACTGTACCAACTAGATTCTTTTGCTTTTCCTGACACATTTTTTTTGAATTAGCTTTCTGATTTCTAAAACATCCTGTTGAGATTTTGATTAGGATTGCTAAAATTTTTATTAGTGAGAGAAATTATCTTGACTGTCTTAAAAGGCATTTCTGCAATTATTCCCTAGAGTTTACTTCTTTTTTTCCATTTATGTTAACCCTTATACCCTGAAGCTAATGTGTCGTGGACCCAGAAAGGCATTCAGCCTATGGAAGTAGGATGAAGGTGGGCTTGCAATTGGGATTGGGACCTCAGGTCTCAGGCTGCCTGTAAATGTGGGGGAGTTAGGGCTGGATAAGTAATTCTGGAGGCAGCTGGAGGTGGGAATGTGCAGGAGGAAGACCAACTTTGTGTTGTTTCTCTGAGCCTTGAGTAGATTGGAGCTAACTTATTTGGCTTGTGCGATACTTCTCAGAGGAAAGGCATGACTAAAATGTGAGAAACAGTACTAGTCTCTTTGATTATTTTAAAGTCTTCTCTTCTCCTTGTTTACTGCTATTTTGGAAATCTCACTCATTCATCATTTACTCCAGTTCTCTCTTATTCTATCCCCTTTATCTTTTCCTTCCCTTGCTCCAAATTCTTCCTTAAATTTCAGATGCTCATTATAGAGATGACCCTCTAAAGATTAGAAATATAAAGTAAATATATTTTGGTAGAAGTTTTGAGATAAAAAGTAAGCATTAAATTAATCAAATTTATTAGAATGTGCTGATTATGATTAATTGTTGGATAAAATGTTCTGACAACCTAGGAATGTTTCCCCTGGATTGACTCCAGCATTAATCCACAACCTCATCCCCAAATAGCAGTATCTCTGTAGTGCATCTTTTTACAACTTAGTGGAATTACTGAGTTTCAGATTTTCTTTTTTCTTCATGCCTGGCAGCCATGGACCAGTTAATCTAAAAATATGAACATTTGAGAAAGATATTCTTCAGTGACTCAGCAAGGCAACAGATGGCAAAATGTTTAATGTTTATTTCAAATCCATTTCCATATTGGATTCACATCTAGGAGTGCTTAAAAACATTTTTATTTGGATAGAAACTGTTGTTCACTGTCAGACAACAATCTGTGTTGAAAACAGCATCATTTGAATGCAACTTATTTGACAGGTATGAGGCAGACATTGCAACTTCAATGATTTTATTTTATTTTATTTTTTTTCTTTAAAAATTTTTATTTTAACTTTAGTTTACTTTAAATTACTGTATTGGTTTTGCCAAACATTGACATGAATTCACCATGAGTGCACAAATGTTCCCAAACATGAATCCCCTCCCACCTCCCACCCCATGCCATCCCTCTGGGTCCTCTCCTTGCACCAGTCCCAAGCATCCTGCATTCTGCATCTGACATCAGGGAATGGCAAGACATACTTAAAATGATGAAAGAAAATAATCTACAGCCCAGATTACTGTACCCAGCAAGGATCTCATTCAAATACGAAGGAGAAATCAAAAGCTTTACAGACAAGCAAAAGTTGAGAGAATTCAGCACTACCAAACCAACTCTCCAACAAATGCTAAAAGATATTCTCTAGACAGGAAACACAAAAAGGATGTATAAACCCGAACCCAAAACAATAAGGTAAATGGTAACGGGATCATACTTATCAATAATTACCTTAAANTACCTTCAGCAATAAGGTTTAATTCTCCTAAAAGATTTATTTTACTAGCTAACTCTGCTTTTGTTTTGTTGGGTATGCCTTTCATCCTACAGTGTCTTGGAAATTGTTTAGGGGTGCTGGTCTGGTGATTAACTACCGGAGGAATATTTATCCAGAAGGGTATCAAACTTATATTTCAGAGTCCCTGTTGCTTGCAGAGATCTTGTCCAAGGCTCTGAGAGTGGACCTGTATGTGTGTTTATATGGTCATAGTTTCTGTAAAATTTTCACAGGTAAGATATTTTAATTGCAGTTGGTTAAGATGCTGTTCCCTTCTACTCTAGATTCTCCATTCTCCACACACCAGATGATAATGGAGGGACTAGGGACATTTTGGGGACCAAGCTAAGTGGAAGGTGAGTTAAGATTCTCTTAGTTTGAGTTTTGTAAGTTATATTTATGGGTTTTAATTTATTCCATGAACAGTTTACTAGTTGTCCCATGTAGTAATAACATAGAACTCTTGCTCACTGAAATGACCACCCCCACCAGTGTTTTAACATGAAGATAAGAAAGTCAGGGCACAGCAGTGCCTGAGAACCATGTGGTGTGAAAGAAGAATTTTAAGATGTGAACAGCTGGAAGCTAGGGTGGGAAATTCTTTCACCCTGTAGATGTGCAAAATTGTAGGCCATAAATTTAATTCTCATCACTACTTAAATAAAATGGAAGTTTTCTCTCTTGATGAAATTATATTCCTAAATGCAGCGCATGCAATTGGTAAAAGCACTATACAGCCTCTTCTTTTCGTTATTGAGAATTATACAGAATAGAATTGATCAGAATTTATATCTTTGTAGAATACAGTCTGAAGCTGTACTCTAGATGACATTTTTGTAGTGTTTGAATTCCATGGACTGTACAGTTCATGGGGTCGCAAAGGTGTGGACATGACTGAGCAACTTTCACTTTCACACTTTATGTGTTATGCATTCTAATGTATTAAACAACATCTTAGCATATACTTAGAAGCAATAGTTATGAAACCCAAATAAACTATTTTAAGCTGTCAAGCATGAAAAATATGGGGCTGGCAAAAAGTTCATTCAGGTTCTCCCATAACATCTTACAGAAAAACCCAAATGAAATTTTTGGCCAACCCAACAAATTTTGAACAATTGTTCTGAAGGAATTTAAAATTTTCCTGAGTTAAAAAAATACATATAGAAATTAATATTACAATATTCTTGTCATATGAAGAGACAATCAAACAAAAGATATAGGACAAAAATATTTAACAGATGTGTCAGCTTTTTAGTTAAGAAAAATATGTTGAATTTCCGGATTTTTGTTTTTTTTTGTAGTATTTTAAATTTGTAGTTTGTTTTAATTTCTTTTCTCATTTTAAATAAATATTTATATGTCTACCTAATTTTATATTAGTAACTTTTCACTATTTCTCTTAAAGATATCTCTAAAAATATATACACTTTTGCTGCTGCTGCTGCTGCTAAGTCACTTCAGTTGTGTCCAACTCTGTGAGACCCCATAGAAGGCAGCCCACTAGGCTCCGCTCCGCTCTCCCTGGGATTTTCCAGGCAAGAACACTGGAGTGGGTTGCCATTTCCTTCTCCAATGCATGAAAGTGAAAAGTTAAAGAGGTCGCTCAGTCATGTCCGACTCGTAGCGACCCCATGGACTGCAGCCCACCAGGCTCCTCCATCCATGGGATTTTCCAGGCAAGAGTACTGGAGTGGGGTTTCATCGCCTTCTCCGATATACACTTCAGGCTTCCCCAAAACTGGATCTGCTATCTGCTCCAGATTTCATTTTGTTTGTCCCAATGATTACTCAAGGAAGAGTAAATTTTGAGGATTGTATTATCCCTATAGGAGGAAACACAGAAAGGAACTGGGGGCCAGGGCAGTGAAGAGTGAGGGTAGGAAAAAATGAAGAAGGAAAGTTAATGTGCTAAATACGTACTTGATTGATTTAGGATTGATAGTGAATCGAGCGAAGGGAAACAGGGACATAAGAGAAGAAGAAAGGGACAGCAAGTCTGTTTAGTTTAGTAGAAATAACACAGAAACTGGAATCAAACAGCAGTTTCCTGACTCAGTCCAGCTGTAGGTATGACCTTGGTCAATTCCCTTATTGCCTCTGGGCTTCCTTCTCCTTCTTTGCAAAGTGGAGCTAATTAATTAAATACTTATCCTGTGGATTGTCAAGATTGAAGACAACTACATCAAACCCTCAGCCCACAGCAGGGTCTTATAGCCTCCTAGTTGTTGCCACTGCTGCTGAGTCAGTCAAACATTGTGGCGGCGTGGAGGGAGGTTCTGTAAAATGAGAATCCCAAACTCAGGAAAACTTGAAGAACAAATGTGCAGGCATTGTCCACTTTGAAGGGAAATATCAGAAAAGTTAAAGCTTGAGAAGAGACACAGATAAGAGGAAACGGAAGAATGATTTGGGGTATATCAGCTTAAAAGAGGCGGTCTGAGAAAACAGATTCCCCATAATCTAATCCCTATATGATGGCAGGAGAAGGACCACAGATCCCTCCTTGATGGAAGTGGTGGAGGAGGCCCAGCAGGAAGATGGGCAAAATTTTACTGGGCTCTTGGGTTAAACAATTCGAAACTGGTAGTGTTAACAGGTACACGGCCATTTGGCCAAAATGGTGATTGTCAGTGAATCTGCTTCTATCAGGCTGATGAATCAGGACCAGGTCTAAAGGAAAACCCAGAGATTCCATTCAGATAATGAGGACTCTGGGTACTGGGTTACCATGTAACTTTCATTGAAATACTAGAGTCAGCCAATAAAAATTTCAGTTTGTGTCTAATCAGCTGTCATTTTGCTGGGTTGGGGAAAATAATGAGTTTAAAATAGTGAAAAAGAAAAAGAAAGAAGTTTACTAGGGAAAAACAACACCTTACCTTTGGGATTAAAAAAAAAATGTACTCCAGGTGGCTTCCGTTGTAAAGAAAATTAAATTTGAAATGTCGACTTATTGGTCTATAAATTAGAATCTACATATTTACATGTTCCATTTACAAGGTAACAGAAGGCTGAATTCCATCTTGCTTAACAATGCTTAAAATGTCATTCAAATTCTGAAATTTCAATTCATGGTTTACTCTTTGGGTGATATATTTTGCCTAAACTAGGACCCAGGAAACATATGTATATATAAACGGGGGGTAATGAGAAGTGGTACAAGTTTGGCTGAAATAGAGAAACTGAGGAGGGCCAGAGGCTAAAGCTTAGCATCACTTAGTAAAAGTGATAAAGACACTCTCCTTGCCCAAACTTCAGTCAGGCACCTCTGAGCCCTATTCTCCATTAGGCCCAGCATTGGGATCCTATCCCTATTCCTATTCCAGTCCTTCCTGGATCTGCATAGCCCATGGGTTTATGGGCTAGCAAAAGTCCTGCTAAGTCAGTTTAGAGAGACTCCCCGATCTTTGATATTTGATCACCCTGGTCTGGCTTCAGCAAGAATCTCCCCATCCTTGATGTCTTCTCTTAGTAATTTTCCATCCTTCAACCCTCCCAATCCTCTCCTTGGCTATGAATCCCCACTTGTTCCTGTTGTATTGGGAACTGAGCCCAGTTCTATAGTGAGGTCTCTTTTCCTCTGTTGCAATAGTTCCTGAATGAAACCTGTCTTTACCTCTTTAACTACTGTCTGGTTCTGATTTTCTTTAACAAATGTAAGATTGTGACTGAACCACCATTCTGGGCTGGTAACCACTGAGTCAGCAAGCGATCCGCTGTGTTGTGTAGTAAGTACACTCTACCTGAATAATTTTAGTAACACTCATAATTGCCACTTGTATACAACCAAGAATTTCAAAGGCTTTCCACATAGATTATTTAATTTTTTCCTCACAACAACCCTTGTGAAGCAAGGCAGAGTCTTACCGATGAGGAAATGGGATCAGACCAGTAGCTCATCTTGCAAGAGGGTTACTCAACAAGCAGGACTAGAATCGAAGTTTTCAGAATCCTCACTCAGTGCTCTGAGCTATAATTAGAATTGCAAACCTCAAAAAGTTTTCTTTTTCAGGAGAAAGTGGATTATTATGAAGATAAAGAATTTGCCAGCTTTTAAGCAAGACAATTAAAGAATTAGGTGGTGAATAAATAACTTGCCTTAGAGATTAGAATGAATAACCATTTCATGGATATCTCTGAACAATTTCTTTCTTTCATGTAGAGTCAGAGTTTTAATAGATTTAAACTATAGCAGAAGTTACTTAGATACACTAGGAACAAATCTTGGCTGTAAAGCTGATTATAGGCTCAATGTACATTATTCAACAAACTCATTGAAATATCCATGATTCTCAGACACTGGGTCAAATGCTAGAGGGAAAATGATGGACGAGATGCAGTGCCTGCCATCTGAAGTTCTTGGCTAGTTTGTGCAGGAGTGACATGGTCAGACATTTAACTAAACAGAACAGTTGGGAGAAGTGAGCTATTCTCTACAGTAGAGTGTGCTGATTGAAAGCAGTCCTTGGTCTGCTTAGCTGTGTGCCTATCTATGACAGGAGGCTGGACCCATCTTTCTCTGATGTTCTTTTCAGTCCTTTCCACCCCACCCACCCCCCAGTGAACTGTAAATCCTGTTTGCACAACAGCTGCTGTTTCTATTGCTATGAAAATGATGGTGATATACGTCACAAATTCAGATATAACATGACTACAGGACCATGCAAATAGAAGGGGGAACCATAGAAGTCGTGACAGATTTCCTCTTCTTGGGCTCCAAAATCACTGTGGATGGTGACCGCAGCCATGAAATCAGAAGACAGTTGCCTCTTGGTGGGAAAACAATGACAAACCTAGACAGTTGAAAAGCTGAGACCTTACTCTGCTGACAAAGGCTGTATAGTCAAGGCTATAGTCTTTCCAGTGGTCCCTTTACAGTGGCCACGTATGGTCCTGAGAGCTGGAACATAAAGAAGGCAGAGCGCCAAAGAATTGATGCTTTTGAACTGTGATGCTGGAGAAGACTCTTGAGAGTCCCTTGGACTGCAAGGAAATCAAACCAATCCATCTTAAGGGAGATCAATCTTAAGAGAGCTCAACTTTAATATTCACTGGAGGGACTGATGCTTAAGCTCCAGTAGTTTGGTCATCTGATGTGAACAGACGACTTATTGGAAAAGTGCCTGATGCTGGGAAAGACTGAGGGCCAAAGGTGAAGAGGACGTCAGAGGATGAGATGACTGGATGGCATCACCAATGCAATGAACATGAACTTGGGAAAACTCCTGAGGGAAATATGGTGAGGGACAGGGAGGTCTGGCGTGCTGCAGTCCCTGGGGTTGCAAGGAGTCAGACACAACTAGGAGATTGAAAAACAGTCTTCTAGTTGTTTAATAGGTCCTAGTTGTTTAATAGGACCATGAGGAGGGAAAGATGAGCTATAAAGGGCACCATTTCCTCCAAGCCAATCACCTTTGCTAATGAGCAAGTATGTTAACATGAAATATGAAAAACATATACGAAGGCCATTGGCTGGGAGAATAGGATATGTAAGCGAGAGTCTTCAACAGATGTGCCTGGACTGAGCGTGGCAGATAAATCTTAGCACCTCCGCTGGAACATTTCTCAAGCCAAAGTGTTGCTCCCTGGACAATCCAACAGCTGCAGTCTCCTGTTCTGAGGAGGCCGATAGGTCTCTCCCTGGATAAAGAGGGAGGTTAGTTACCTTTTGCCTCTGAGCCTTGTCCCTCCAGGTGGGGGGTGATGCCTAACTTGAGGAGCCGCTGAGCTGGCCTCAAGACAGATGGTGCTGTGATGAGAAAGACCATCCTCTCCCTGAAGCATTTTCGGATGCATCCTCATTGGCCTGGGCTTGGGGAAACACTGCCCAAGCTCCCCAGTGACCTGCTCTATCCTTGCCTGTCCCCTGTGAGAGAGTTTCAGGCCCACTTGCGGAACTCCCCTCCCCGCTGCATGTGCAGAGAAATTCCAGTGTGACTTGACCCTGCAGCTGAGATGGGTCTCAGGAGGGGGCCTGGGGATGAGGGGCCGAGGTCAGCATCAGAGCTTTCACAGTGAAGCAGCAACCTCTCTTCTGAGCTGAGTTGGCTGTGCACTTTCATCTTCCCCACCCTCTGGCCTGGTCTTTGAGGATGTCATGGTGTAAGGAAAGGAAATGTTGTTTAGTCTGTACCACAGCCTTGAATAGGCCATAAAAACTCCCCAGGCTGTGACCGAGCAGACTTGGAGAGCAGACCTCCACTCGTCACCTACGCACCTTCTTTGTCACTGCGTATTTTGTGTGCTGTCTCTCTCTCCACCCTGGTGACCTGTAAACACACACACACCCACCATCTGGAAGTTGCCGTGCTGATGCTGTGTTCTCCAAAGCCCCATGTGTGTGTTGATGAAATAACGGGATATATACCGTTGCTGTTACCTTGAGGGGATGGGACTAAATACAGACATTTGGAACTCAAGAAATCAGGTGAATCATTTCTAAGATAAAATCTCCTCTCCTGAAATCTCTCTGCTTCAAAAATGCTAGTGAGCATTTTCATCTTAACATCTTAAGATGTTAAACATCTTAAGGCCTAAACATCTTCATTATGATTCCAAAGACTGTAACGCAGGCCTTAATCAGAGAGACCTTGATTTCTAATAGTTTCAGAAAAAAGAATCTCCATACCTGAGCGTTAAAAAATGTGCTTCGATATGAAGTGCCTGGAAGGTTCCTTTTGTGCAAGTCCTCCTTGAATTTAGTTTATTTAGAGCCATGTTTTGTTTTATTTTTAAAAAACATTTCACCATGGTTAGAAGGTGGAGGAGGAGGGTGAGGAAGAGGAGATGATGTTGGGGGCAGACAGAAGAGGGTGGCGATGGAGAAGATGGAGAAGGTAAAGGAGAAGTAGAAGAAAGTCTGCTGCTGAGCTGAGAATTCCACTAGAAAGCCAAGGCCCAGCTTGGAGCAGAGTTTTATGGCTGAGTTATAAACTCTGAAAATAGGGCTTTATAATGGAAATGTTGACAGACTCTCTACTATAACTGGGCTAGCGGATGCCCGCTGTAATGTACTGTGTAATTTATAGGAGTCACCTGTTAAGCCATCTGGGAAAGAAAATTTCCCTTCTTTGAAAATGTTAATAACTTGATTAACCTTTTGAACTTTATCATTATTCCAAATGGAGTCCGTGCAAGCCAGTTGCTGCTAGCCGGCCAATTTATATTTGCAGGTAGAATTTGGGATAAAAAAAATCCATACTGAGTGGCTTTCTTATTCTTATTTTGTAGGAAAATGAGTTGTTAAGGGAGAAGCTGCACCTTGATGCACTGGTTTCGGCAGACTACAGGCTGCCCCAAGTTCAAGTGAGCAAGGGGTCTCTTTGTACCTGAACCCACATGGGTGGTTATTTTCTTTCCTTACTTTCCTCCCTCACTGGTTTTTCAGGCATGAAACCAGAAACTGAGATCTCTTCTGCCCTCGAGGATACTGCTCGAGTGATCAGTGAGATACTGCTCACTCTGGGAACCTTGACTCTATAACTTTAATGGATTGCTAAATGTCTGGTATATACAGTTTTATGACTGCTGTACTTGTTGGATGGAAGGTCCCCCTACATCAGCTCCCTTGTTTTTCTATATTTTTTCATTTTTAGTACTGCTCTTTTTTCTTACTGAAATATTTTTATGAAATCTCTCTGTTCTCAACATTCATTCCATAAATGACCAGCTCCTAGGCTGGGCTCTACTAGCCTGCCTCTGTTATTCTTCGGACCTATCCATGGGGATCTTGGCCCTTTTGGAACAAATCTGTTTCCCTAACAAATCTAATCAGGTTAGAATTCCCTCAAACAGTAATAGAACACTTTAATGAATGCTAGATCTGTCTGTGTTGTAGGAAGATGCAGTACTTTCTGAAGATGAAGTCACTCAGCTGGAATTTTCTGATTTGAGAATGTCATTTTAAGCACAGACCAAGGCTCTTATGGATTGCCATTTCCTTCTCCAGGGGATCTTCCCAACCCAGGGATTGAACCCGGGTCTCCCGCATTGTAGACAGACTCTTTACTGTGTGAGCCACCAGGGAAGTCCTATATATATATACATATATATATATATTTCTATATTTCTGTTTAATTTCTCTGGACTGATCATGTGTGTGCACGCATGCTCAGTTGCTCAGTCATGTCCAGCTCTTTGCCACCCCATGGACTGTAGCCCACCAGGCTCCTCTGTCCATTGGATTACCCCAGCAAGAATACTGGAGTGGGCTGCCATCTCCTCCTCCAGGGGAATCTTCCCAACCGAGGGATCAAACCCACGTCTTCTATGGCTCCTGCATTGGAAGGTGGATTCCTTATCACTGAGCCCCCTCGGAAGCCCTGTGGGCTGATTATTTTACTGTTAACCTGGGTTACAAGTGCTTTTGTATGAGGGATACTTCATTGTCTTTCTTGTTGATTAAATCAGGGGATCCTTTTCTG
Organism: Redunca redunca; assembly: GCA_006410935.1. Classification (NCBI taxonomy): domain Eukaryota; kingdom Metazoa; phylum Chordata; class Mammalia; order Artiodactyla; family Bovidae; genus Redunca; species Redunca redunca. The sequence goes on from SJYQ01001970.1 coordinate 263,789, forward strand.
TATTTACCTCAGAACACTAAAGTAGTTGTGCCCATAGTAAGTCAAATAAAAATAATTATCTTAAGAAATGTAATCCTGAAAGACCCAATTATGTGAAGCCACAATTTCCTTTAACCTTTTGATCTGAGAGAGAATGCTTACCAAAAGGGCATACTGCCCAAGAGTATAATTATCTGATGGAAGAGTAAATATATGAAATCCTTTTGCACTTTCTGGTAAGTTCATCTCTATTTGTTCTTCATTAAGACATTCTGTTGTTTTTCTCTGTGATGCTTCTGATTTGAGCACCCAAAGCCCGGCATCTCAGAGAACCTCTCACTTGTAGGCAAACTAGCACAGCTGGTCATCCTGTTCTCACTGAACAAGTTTAAAAAATGTCCTTTGTTATCAGATGATAATAGCACAAAGGGAAGCTAGCTTTGTATGAGACTTAGGATAAAGAACTATTTTCTGTTTGCTACAGTATTCACGGATGATTTGGTTTCCTGGAAATACCGTAAGCTCTCTTTCACTCAGAATGTTCATGCAAAAGTGGAATGGCTACCTTCAAGGAGGAGATCTACTTCGGCAGGAAGATTGGACTTCATGATCTCTAAGTGTCTTTCCAACTATACATTTTAAAAGTTCTGGATGACTCCAAAAGACAGAAACATGACAGCTATAGGTAGACAGCAGGAATCTTGAATTTTGGTATCTTTATGCTTTACATTTTTACGTTAACCTGGTTTTGTCTTGCCTGGAGCTCCACTGTATGGATGTGCAAAGTATGATTTTATTTTATAACACAGTACCCCCACTTGGATTCTAGTGACCTCTTCTGTGATTTTCAAATACTCATCCATTGATGGGATGGAGCCTCGATTCTATTGAAATATAATGTTCATTAATGCCTTGATCGTTTCTCTGTTGAAAACATGGTTCCCCCACTTGCAGCTTGATGTCATCCATCCTTCACACGCTCTGACACGTACACATTTCACAGATGTGTCAAGAAAGGTCTCATGATGTTGAGAGGAAAAGTTTGCCAAGGCTAGAGTGAGATTGTGTGGCACTGCCAAAAATGAAAAAGTAAAAATCTGGCTGAGTACTGTTTCTAATGAGTAGATGCCCCACTCCCTCATTGGAACAGATTTGCTTTTAATGCCTTGAAGGGGCATAGAGGACTGGTTGGTTTACAACATCAAAAAATATTCTTTCTGCTAGAGCAACACAGCTTTCCCTGCTACTGTGTCGAGGGAGTTTTTGACCCTCCTGATAGACAATCTCCCTCCTGCCGTGGCCTTTCTTCCTGTATGTGTTCATCACTAAATTTCTCCTAAATTCTCTAGATAGAAGCTTATCCTCATACTAATTTCTAAGAGCAACAGAAATTTCTAAAGTTTGCAGAAATGTTTGAAAATGCATAGAATGATACAGAATCTAGATTAGGAGTTGATACTTAGGAGTTCATATCTTTTTAATGTCTCTATTGAGATCTCAGAAGATCTGGAAATAAAACACTTTTATTCTTTCCATGTCTAAGGTGAGCTTGCCTGCCTTGAATTATCAAAGGAATCTCTTGTTTATGGAAACTAAAACTTTCTGCATTTAATTCTTCCCTTTTTCTTTAGTCACCGATTGTCCTCCTACCTTAGATGGTTTGGGTTCTCTTTGATATTTTCCTAAGCACTTTTGTTTATTCATTAAGTATTTATTGGGTACCTACTACATTCTTTGTAGTATGCTGGTTTGAGAAAGTAGAGTAAGTCATGTTCCTATTATATCCTTGAAGAACTCATTTTGTATATGATGGTGGTGAGAGATAGAAAAACCTCTCCAAGCAACTAACAATAATGTAATTTGATAAGTGTTCACAGCTTTAAGCTGAAAGGCATTCAGACTTTTCTAGAACAGGCAGAGAGACAGCTGTTGTTTGTCCATTAAGAGGATCTGCTCGTTACTTAATATGTTTGCCCTGATGGTGGTTTAGTTGCTCAGTCATAGCTGACTCTTTTGCTATGATGATATAAATTTATGAGGTAGACAAGTGCATTCAAGCTCATATCTATCCTTCAACAAACCAGATCATCAGAAACACTTGTACTGGTCTGTATCAGTATTGGCTTTCTTTAGACCTGATTTCTGACCTTTGCTTTGGTGTGATGCCAAAATAAGGGATATCATTTAAAAAAATCCCATGAAATGTCACTGTGTTTACTTTAATAAAGTATTAAAAATACTTTATATGGTGTTTTCTCTATCAGAACCATGGAGGAATTTTTTTCCAGGCTCAGGATTAGAAATAGTTGCATATGTTGGAGAACTGATTTCTTATTAACTTACCGAGATTATTACGCTTTAACTGTTTTCCTTTTTGAACAAGGTGTTGATAGTCCTGTAGTTCATTCACTCCTATCCAACTACGTCCCCTTTACTAGGTGTATAAGGCAGTGTTTTTCAACCTTTTAGACTGTAGTCCAGGCTAAAAATATGTGTTACATTGTGACCTAGTGCACACACATAATTGAAAATAAAGTTTTACAAAACAGTACTAATTTCTATTGAAATGCCCTTTTTTTTAAAAAAAAATTCTCTTTTTTTCTGTTCCATCGTCTTCCATCTCATCCCATTCCAATCCATCCTACTTTTTAAAAAATGATGGTTACAACCTACTAAACTGATTTCATAACTCTTTAGTGAGTTGTAACTCATAGTTTAAGAAACACTGATTCATTCCTTTCCTTGAACACTTCCAGCTACAGAAAACTTAATGCTTCCCGAGGAAGTCCATTTTATCACTGGAAAATTTGGAGAAACTTCCTTCAACTGAGGTTAGCCCTGCCTTGTTGGCAGATCTTGCCCAGTACCCTCCTTGTTCTATCTTTCAGTTTCATGCAGAACAGCGTAGTCCTTCTTATTCCTGACCACATTTCCAATAGTTGAAGAGAGTATGTCCCCATGAAAACTTCTCACCCGTTTATACTTGGTTGTGGCTCCAGCAAGAAGCTTGGTGGCCAGATGTCAACAGCTGAAGAAAAGTGTTAGGCCAGCGCAATTAGAAATGTTCCCTGAAGCATTTGAGCAATTTGAAGGAAAGTGTTGCTTTTTAAAAATGTGGTCAATTTAACTGAACAATTGCCCCAGTTCCCTACTTTACTTGGAAAACCTGGCCCAACTTTTGCTGCACATTGATTTTGCTCAAAGGTGGCAAGTGACAACACAGCCATTACATAAATGACATGAGAAAACAGCCTTCTTCCCCTAAGGTATTTAGCACACTCCACAGATGGCGACGACCTAATTCAGTCCCAAGAAGAAACAAGTGAAATCATTCACTCAATTACCTTCATTGGGTAGAGGCAATGTGGCTCTCTCAACTCTCCCAGAATTAAAAAAAAAAAAAAACCTTCCTGAAACTGCCATGCACGGGCAATTTCATTACAACAGAGTTCCAGTCACCTCTTGTTTTCTTAAACTTGTATTATTGAAAGATTAGTCTTCTGTTTATGGTTACATTGCCAAGTATCCAAAGCAGAACTCTCTCCTTCATTCGAAGTTAATCGAACTGAAATGGACATGGCATTACCAAGGCCCATGGCCCTATGAGATCAGAAGAATTACTCAATCTGTACCACTTAGGATTGAAATTTTTGAAAGACATTAGGATAAATTGACAAAAATTACTTACCTCAGACTACAGAGTTCAAAATGCAGTTCAGAAAGACTTTATTATAATTGCATGCTGTAATGGGAAAGATTAAAATGTGTGGCTGGATAATAGTCCTCACTTAAGTGATGGCTAAATCCAATGTTGAGAGGTGATCAAGGGTAATCACTTTGTTCTCGATTCCTATGTTCAAAAGTAAGGAGCAAATGTGTGTCCTTGAAGGGAAGTCTTGAAGCAAATGATTTCCTAAATTGATGGAAAATTCTCTGAAATATGTTGATATTGAGAGGAATATGGTTGTCTTTGTAATTGTTTATCTAGATTCTATAACTAAAACTAAAGAATAAAGCATGACTGTTTAACCAGACTGTTGAGGATGACCCATGATTTCAATTCTGTGATAGCTCCTTGTTATTTTTAGATGGCTTTAAGATTGGTTTTGTTCAGAAAACATACTGAGAGACAGAGTGATTATCCCCTAAACAATCTTTTCTTAGTAGTTTTCTGTTTCTCTTTCTCATGTCTAGTTTGCATAGTATTTTAGACTCAGTTTTTATCTATTCTTGGCCAAGATTTCTTTTTTTTTCTTTTTAAAATTTATTAACTTTTTAATAGAAGGATAATTCCTTAGAATTTTGTTGTTTTCTGTCAAACATCAACATGAATCAGCCATAGGTGTACCTATGTCTCTTCCCTCTGGCCAAGATTTTTTGTACTTAATTTCTTTATTAAATTCGAATTTAAGCATTTCAACTTGGAGCTCTTGTGAAGAGTGGCAACAAAGAGCTTTACTGAAATCTTGGCTAAAGTCTAAGTCCTTTGACAGGAGAAGGTCAAGAAAGTGAGAATTGGGAAAAGAGCAAAAATCTATGTTCTTTCCCTGAAATCATTTAATATAAGGGAATGGTGTTCCTGGGACTGCTCAGAGATGACTACCTTAGAAGGGAAGATACTGCTATTTGAATACAGAAGGTACAGTCAACTGGGTGGAACTTTCAAGAAGCATGAAGAATAAAGCCACATGGTGATTTAGGAAAGATTGCTTTCCCTGCAGTTAATAGCTTTTTCATTGCATCATTTCCTCTTGTTTTGAAATAGCTGGGAAAAATGAAGATTTGGACAAACTCATTGTAGAGATTGCAAGGTACTGACCCAGAGGCTGAAAATATCCTGAAGATGGATTTTGTTTGTCACATGCAATGTTAAAAAAATAAATATACTCATTCATAAAGTGTTTTTGTACATAAACAGCATGTACAAAAATGTACAGCTAACATTATACTTAATGGTGAGATTGAATGCTTTGCTACTCAGATGAGGAAAAGGGTAAGGGTGTCCACTCGTACCACTTTATTCAAAAAGAACTAGGAGTTATGGCTGGTGGAATAAGGCAAGTAAAGAAACTCAAAGGCATACAACTTGGAAAGAAGAATGAACACTGTCCCTATTTACAGATGATCTGCTTGACTGTCTATGTAGAAAATCTAGAGAAATTGACTGAAGAAATCTTTGAATTAAGTTCTCAGGTGAAAGATACAGGATAAACATACAGTAGCAGTGGACATGTGTATACTGAAATTAAAACACCTTTTGTGTTGTGTCAAGTCACTTCTGTTATGTCCAACTCTTTGACACCCTACAGACTATAGTCCACCAGGCTCCTCTGTCCATGGGATTCTCCAGGCAAGAATACTGGAGTGGGTTGCCATTTCCTGCTCCATGGGATCTTCCCAGCCCAGGGATAGAACCTTCTTCCCTCACGTCTCCTGCACTGGCAGGCAGATTCCTTACCACTGCACCACCTGGGAGGCCTACTAAAGATGCTAGTTCTCCTCAAATTGACATGTGGTTTTAATTCAATGCAAAATGCCAGTATTATGTTTTGAAGATGTAGAAAAATTGTTTTAAAATTTTATGGAAAGGCAAAGTGAATAGGACAGCTTAAATTCTCTGAAAAGAAGACCACAGAAGGAGGAATCGGTCTACCAATTTCAAGACTTATTGTATAGCGACCGCAATCAAGTCTGCATGCTGTTGGTAGTGGGACAAACCCGTCAATGGGCTTCCCTGCTGGCTCAGGTGGCAAAGAGTCTGACTGCACTGCAGGTGACCTAGGTTCGGTCCCTGGGTCGGGAAGATCCCCTGGAGAAGGGAATAGCTACCCATTCCAGTATTCTTGCCTGGAGAATCCCATGGATGGAACACTCTGACGGGCTCCAGTCCATAGGGTTGCAAAGAGACAGACATGATGGGGCGACTAACACACACATGCAAACACACCAATAAATGGGGTAAAATGCAGAAACCAGAAATAGACCCACGTAAACATTCCCAAGTAAGTTTTGACAAAAATGCAAAAACTAATGTTGCTAGAACAAGTAGATATCCAGGCACACAGAAATAAACCTCACCCTAAGTCTCATGCTTTTTGTAAGAATTAACTCCAAAAGGCTTAACTGTAAAATATAAGCCTTCAATAATCTTAGAAACAATACAGGAGAAAAATCTCTGGAAACTAGAGTTAGGCAAAAAGTTCTTAAACTTGACATCAAAAGTATTATCAAGTATTTCAAGATTTATATGGAAATACAAAAAACCTCGAATAGCCAAAGCAATCTTGAGAAAGAAGAATGGAGCTAGAGGAATCAACTTGCCTGACTTCAAGCTCTACTACAAAGCCACAGTCATCAAGACAGTATGGTACTGGCACAAAGACAGACATATAGATCAATGGAACAAAATAGAAAGCCCAGAGATAAACCCACACACCTATGGACACCTTATCTTTGATAAAGGAGGCAAAAATATACAATGGAGTAAAGACAATCTCTTTAACAAGTGGTGCTGGGAAAATTGGTCAACAACTTGTAAAAGAATGAAACTAGATCACTTTCTAACACCACACACAAAAATAAATTCAAAATGGATTAAAGATCTAAATGTAAGACCAGAAACTATAAAACTCCTAGAGGAGAACATAGGCAAAACACTCTCTGACATACATCACAGCAGGATCCTCTATGATCCACCCCCCAGAATTCTGGAAATTAAAGCAAAAATAAACAAATGGGATCTAATCAAAATTAAAAGCTTCTGCACAACAAAGGAAA